>CM022303.1:86388087-86774534 GCA_011799875.1 Thinopyrum elongatum | reverse complement strand
CTTTTTTCTATTAGAGTTTCATTAAAGTTTTCTAGTTCATTCTTTTAGTTTATTATTTTTGCTATTAGAGTTTCATAAAAGTTGAGAGGGTTACGGCCAAAACTGGATGCACTTCGTGTACAAAATGGACAATCTCTTTCGAAGTATCAGGGTTTCAGACGAAAACTCATCTGTTACAAAGGGATTTCATTTTTTTGAACTTATTTGAACTCCACACTTTTTGTGTGCTCAAAATGAACCATTCAAAGCAACATCATCAATTTTCAACCCTTTCTGAGTTCATCTGTTTTTTTTCATGCATTTACTGATTTTTTTGAGCTAAATGTCCCTGAAATTGAAAAGCACTTCAAATGAACTCTGAAGAGGTTGAAAATTGGCATGATATCATCATTTCACCCACATAGCATGTGCTAAAAAGTTGAGAGGGTTACGGCAAAAACTGGATGCACTTCGTGTATAAAATGGACAATCTCTTTCGAAGTATCAGGGTTTAGGATGAAAACTCATCTGTTACAAAGGGATTTCATTTTTTTGAACTTATTTGAACTTCACACTTTTTCTGTGCTCAAAATGAACTATTCAAAGCAACATCATCAATTTTCAACCATTTCTGAGTTCATCTGTTATTTTTCATGCATTTACTGATTTTTTTGAGCTAAATGACCCTGAAATTGAAAAGCACTTCAAATGAACTCTGAAGAGGTTGAAAATTGGCATGATATCATCATTTCACCCACATAGCATGTGCTAAAAAGTTGAGAGGGTTACGGCAAAATCTGGATGCACTTCGTGCTACAAATGGACAATCTCTTTCGAAGTATCAGGGTTTCAGACGAAAACTCATCTGTTACAAAGGGATTTCATTTTTTTGAACTTATTGAACTCCACACTTTTTGTGTGCTCAAATGAACCATTCCAAGCCACCTCATCATTTTCAACCCTTTATGACTTCATCTGTTTTTTTCATGCATTTACTGATTTTTTTGAGCTAAGTGACCCTGAAATTGAAAAGCACTTCAAATGAACTCTGAAGAGGTTGAAAATTGGCATGATATCATCATTTCACCCACATAGCATGTGCTAAAAAGTTGAGAGGGTTACGGCAAAAACTGGATGCACTTCGTGTACAAAATGGACAATCTCTTTCGAAGTATCAGGGTTTCGGACGAAAACTCATCTGCTACAAAGGGATTTCATTTTTTTTGAACTTATTTGAACTCCAGACTTTTTGGGTTCTCAAAATGAACCATTCAAAGCCACATCATCAATTTTAAACCCTTTCTGACTTCATCTGTCTTCACTTTTTCTTCGCTTGTGTCCTTTGCTTATTGCGCCGTAACCATGGATATTCTTCATCGCTTAACAGGGTGCTTGGGTCAGCCTTGACTTTGAAGGGAGGAATTTCATGAAACTTTTCATAATCTTTAGACATGTCTGTCTTACCCTCCACTCCCACGATGTCTCTTTTCCCTGAAAGAACTATGTGGCGCTTTGGCTCATCATATGATGTATTTGCTTCCTTATCTTTTCTTTTACTCGGTTTGGTAGACATGTCCTTCATATAGAAAACCTGTGCCACATCATTGGCTAGGACGAATGGTTCGTCTGTGTACCCAAGATTGTTCAGATCCACTGTTGTCATTCCGTAATGTGGCTCTACCTGTACCCCGCCTCCTAACAGATTGACCCATTTGCACTTAAACAAAGGGACCTTAAAATCATGTCCGTAGTCAAGTTCCCATATGTCCACTATGTAAACATAATATGTGTCCTTTCCCCTCTTGGTTGCTGCATCAAAGCAGACACCGCTGTTTTGGTTGGTGCTCTTTTGATCTTGGGCGATCGTGTAAAATGTATTCCCATTTATCTCGTATCCTTTGTAAGTCAATACAGTCGAAGATGGTCCCCTGGACAACGAGTACAGCTCATCAGAAATAGTGTTGTCACCTCTGAGACGTGTTTCCAACCAACTGCCGAAAGTCCTGATGTGTTCACAAGTAATCCAGTCGTCACACTGCTCCGGGTGTTTGGAGCGCAGAATGTTCTTGTGTTCATCAACATACGGGGTCACCAAGGTAGAGTTCTGTAGAACTGTGTAGTGTGCTTGAGACCAAGAATGCCCGTCCCTGCATATTATTGAGTCCCCTCCTAGCGTGCCTTTTCCAGTCAGTCTCCCCTCATACCGCGATTGAGGGAGACCAATCTTCTTCAGGTCAGGAATGAAGTCAACACAAAACCCAATGACATCCTCTATTTGATGGCCCATGGAGATGCTTCCTTATGGCCTAGCGTGGTTACAGACATATTTCTTTAGGACTCCCATGAACCTCTCAAAGGGGAACATATTGTGTAGAAATACGGGGCCCAAAACGACAATCTCGTCGACTAGATGAACTAGGACGTGCGTCATGATATTGAAGAAGGATGGTGGGAACACCAGCTCGAAACTGACAAGACATTGCGCCACATCACTCCTTAGCCTTGGTATGATTTCTGGATCGATTACCTTCTGAGAGATTGCATTGAGGAATGCACATAGCTTCACAATGGCTAATCGAACGTTTTCCGGTAGAAGCCCCCTCAATGCAACCGGAAGCAGTTGCGTCTTTATCACGTGGCAGTCATGAGACTTTAGGTTCTGGAACTTTTTCTCTGCCATATTTATTATTCCCTTTATATTCGACGAGAAGCCAGACGGGACCTTCATACTGAGTAGGCATTCAAAGAAGATTTCCTTCTCTTCTTTGGTAAGAGCGTAGCTGGCAGGACCTTCATACTGCTTTGGAGGCATGCCGTCTTTTTCGTGCCAACGTTGCAGGTCCTCCCATGCCTCCGGTGTATCTTTTGTCTTTCCATACACGCCCAAGAAGCCTAGCAGGTTCACGCAAAGGTTCTTTGTCACGTGCATCACGTCGATTGAAGAGCGGACCTCTAGGTCTGTCCAGTAGGGTAGGTCCCAAAATATAGATTTCTTCTTCCACATGGGAGCGCGTCCCTCCACGTCATTCGGAACAGATAGTCCACCGGGACCCTTTCCAAAGATTACGTGTAAATCATTGACCATAGCAAGTACGTGATCACCGGTACGCATGGCGGGCTTCTTCCGGTGATCTGCCTCGCCTTTGAAATGCTTGCCTTTCTTTCGAAATTGATGGTTGGTCGGAAGAAATCGACGATGCCCCAGGTACACATTCTTCCTGCATTTGTCCAGGTATATACTTTCGGTGTCAGCTAAACAGTGCGTGCATGCGTGGTATCCCTTGTTTGTCTGTCCTGAAAGGTTACTGAGAGCAGGCCAATCATTGATGGTTACAAACAGCAATGCATGCAGGTCAAATTCCTCCTGTCTGTGCTCATCCCACACACGCACACTGTTTCCATTCCACAGCTGTAAAAGTTCTTCAACTAATGGCCTTAGGTACACATCAATGTCGTTGCCGGGTTGCTTAGGTCCTTGGATGATTACTGGCATCATAATGAACTTCTGCTTCATGCACAGCCAAGGAGGAAGGTTATAGATACAGAGAGTCACGGGCCAGGTGCTGTGATTGCTGCTCTGCTCCCCGAAAGGATTAATGCCATCCGCGCTTAAACCAAACCATACGTTCCTTGGGTCACCTGCAAACTCAGCCCGGTACTTTCTCTCAATTTTTCTCCACTGCGACCCGTCAGCTGGTGCTCTCAACTTCCCGTCTTTCTTACGGTCCTCTCTGTGCCATCGCATCAACTTGGCATGCTCTTTGTTTCTGAACAGACTTTTCAACCGTGGTATTATAGGAGCATACCACATCACCTTGGAAGGAACCCTCTTCCTGGGGGGCTCGCCATCAACATCACCAGGGTCATCTTGTCTGATCTTATACCGCAATGCACCGCATACCGGGCATGCGTTCAAATCCTTGTACGCACCGCGGTACAGGATGCAGTCATTAGGGCATGCATGTATCTTCTGCACCTGCAATCCTAGAGGGCATACGACCTTCTTTGCTGCGTACGTACTGTCGGGCGGAGATCATCATCGGGCACATCGTCTGGTTCCTCTTGATCTTCAGCTTCCCCCATTGCAGCATCAACGTATTCAGGGGGCACATAGTTGTCATCGTCCTCTTCTTCTTCGCTGTCTTCCATCATAACCCCTATCTCTCCGTGCCTGGTCCAAACATTATAGTGTGGCATGAAACCCTTCTCAAGCAGGTGGGTGTGAAGGATTTTCCGGTCAGAGTAAGACTTCGTATTCCCACATATAGGGCATGGACAACACATAAAACCATTCTGCTTGTTTGCCTCAGCCACTTCGAGAAAATTATGCACGCCCTTAATGTACTCGGAGGTGCGTCTTTCACCGTACATCCATTGCCGGTTCATCTGCGTGCATTATATATCATTAAGTGTGTAAAAAACCATTACAAAACATCATGAATAGATAAGTGACCAAATTAATAGAAGTTCATCATCACATTAAAACCAAAGTACATTCATAGTTCTCATTGAACAACATATAGGTCTCCAGAGCATCTAATTAAACCATACATTGAAACTATGTAAAATATTTCAATGCAACAACAAATGCGATCATAATCGCAACCAAGGTAACAATTGATCCAACGGCATAATGATACCAAGCCTCGGTATGAATGACATATTTTCTGTACTTTCTAATCTTGAAGCGCATTGCATCCATCTTGATCTTGTGATGATCGACGACATCCGCAACATGCAACTCCAATATCATCTTCTCCTCCTGAATTTTTTTCAATTTTTTCTTCAAGTAATTGTTTTCTTCTTTAACTAAATTTAACCTCTCGACAATAGGGTTGGTTGGAATTTCCGGTTCACATACCTCCTAGATAAAAAAATCAATGTCACGTTGATCGGCATAATTGTCATAAACAATAAATGAACCAAATAGTTATAAAATATAATATATACCACATCCGAATCATAGACAGGACGAGGGCCGACGGGGGCGGATACCAAAACCATCGCACTATATAATAACAAACAATAGTAAAAGTAAGAAAATTAGACAAGTATCTATCTAAATCATACAAGTAAGAATTTTTTTCTTTTAGAAAGAAGATAAGAACAAGAGGCTCACCATGGTTATGCCGGCGGCGAGATCGGCGCGGGCGATCGACGGCGGTGAAGACAGGGACGGGATGTGACGGACCGCTAAACCTAGACAAATCTTGAGGAAACTGGAGTTTGGGCAAGGAGCTTCGAGAGGAGAAAGGTTAAGTGTGGCTCGGGCATTTCATCGAACACCTCATGTGCATAGGAGGTGAGCTAGAGCACCACAAACCCCTCCCCTCGCCGGCCAGAATAAAACAGAGTAGTGGAGTGCTCTGCTCGCGGGCGAGGGGTATATATATAGGCACAACATTGGTCTCGGTTCGTGGTTGGAACCGGGACTAAAGGCCACCCTTTGGTCCCGGTTCCAGCCACGAACTGGGACCAATGGATGCGGGCCAGGAGCGAGGCCCATTGGTCCCGGTTCGTGTCTGGAACCGGGACCAAAGGGTCCAGACGAACCGGGACCAATGCCCCACGAGCCCCGGCCGGCCCCCTGGGCGCACGAACCGGGACGTATGCCCCCATGTGTCCCGGTTCCTGACTGAACCGGGACTAATGGGCTGGGCTGGACTGGACCAAAGCCCTATTTTCTACTAGTGTCCTACAGAGAACCCGGTGCCAGCACACATCCACAGGTATTAACCAGTTTTTCAATGTTGCATTATCTTTCATAGTAGTCCATTCGAAGCATTAGTTAATTGTTGAACATACACCACAATTTTAGGACGACGAGGAAGGGTATGAACAGGACAACTGTTGACTGGCTACTTAGACTACAGCCGTACGTTATAGAATGAGAGACAGCGAACACTCATCTCTGGCAACAGAATCTCCAGTCTGATATTGGTGAATCCAATCTCTATTTGCGGCGCTACATGACCGGAACATGGTTACGCATCGTTAAGCACTCTCACCCAGAAGAGATACCTGACCCTAGTCCCTCGGATATGTACCCGAGCTATGATACTTCGGGCTCTAGGCAATACGCGGTAAGATAAATTCTCTTTAAGTAATGCATCTAGTTGTCACATACTTTGACGTGCATACTTAATAATCATCATGAAAATTTTTCAGGCTGAGTTGACACTCGGACTCTACAACGACATGACCACCTTTGGACGATCACAGTCGTCTGGACCTCTTCTTTAGCACAGGCCTGTGCTACAGCCCTTCTTGAAACACATGCACAACAAGATACGAGCTATCTATGAGGCTATCACATGCACCCGGAGAAGCAATGTTGTTCACCACCAGCAGCAGCCGCGTCCCTCCACGCATTGACATCAGCCACGTCCACGTCTAGCACATCAGCCGACAACTATGCCACCCCCTCCTAACCAACCTGGCAGTTCGACGTGGGAGCACCCACAGCAATATGGCCCACGTCGAGCTTCGTGTTTTCTCCACAGGCACAGCAGCAGGGTCCCTCGTCGAGCTTCGTGTTTCAGCTAGAGCAGCCGTCATAGCCAGCAGATATGTCTCTTCATATTTATTATTTTCAATATTACTTGAGGCGACTTCATTCTTCATGACTTAACGTTCCCTCGTGCAGGAGCCTACAGATATCAGGCGTCTATGTCGGGATCCACGTGGGGGCGTGATCAACATCCTGAGGAGAACATACATGATCAGATGTCACAGCACACCCAGTGGATGAACATATTTTCGACTCCTCCACCTGGCCCCACACAGGACACACAGTATGACCAGGGCGAGTCTGAGATTCCTCCTCGCAACATTAGGGCACTCCACAGGTTGGGATGGACGACGTCTCGAGATCCCCCTACGCGCCAGGGCAGACATCGTCAGTGACGCTTCTATCTATTAGTATATCAGTAGAGACATGACCATCTACTTATGTATGAGCATTATGTCTATTCTATGTATGAGACAAATGACTATGTACTTATGTATGATACGTATGCCTACTCTATTTTAGTACTCTGTTATCCAAACTACAACATCATATTTACATAGAACATAATGCCCGTACAATAAGACAGTACAAACAACTGGATACAACAACATCTAAATTAAACGGTAGGTACGACTTAACTTACAACATACAGCTTAACAACTACATGAAGTCATCATCGTCATCCTCCATCGATGCAGAACTCTTGCCCTTCGACGATGAAGAACTCTTGCCCTTCGACGATAACGAACTCTTGCCCTTCGACGATGCAGAACTCTTGCCCTTCGACGATGAAGAACTCTTGACCGACGGCATGAAGATATCGTCTTCATCCTCGCTGTCGGCAGTCCATAAAAAAATATGTTTTGCTGCAAACTTTAGGTATGTTTCACTCTTAGATTGTTGCTTCATCCATCTTCCCTGCAACCTCAAAATTTCTTCCCGTATCTCCTCAAAGGTCCTGGAAGGCCACCCGCACCTACTTAATGCGTGAGCCAGCTCATTCAGTAGGGTGTCAGTACTGATGAGTTTGTCCTACGGAACAAATATGTTGTCTACCCTGAAATCGGCGGCTAAATCCAAAAGACATTTGGACATACTAGGGTTTAAACTACGATCAAAAGGATATCCGGACATCTTGGCGAGACTACGAGGCTACACTAGAATGCTTAGTAACGTTAGTGCCGAGGGTGTTTTATAGGTTCAGAACACAAAGAAAGGCAGGAACTCGGAAGCGGGAAAATATGGCCGGAGATACTGGCGGGAACTACAGAGCGGGAAAATATGGCGGGAGATACTAGCGGGAATTAGAGAGCGGGAAAATATGACGGGAACTAGCAAAGCGGGAAAATATGGCGGGAAATACAGAGCGGGAATATATGGCGGGAAAAAGAGAGCGGGAAAATATGGCGGAAAATGGCAGCCCGAGATATAAGCGGGAAACGTACGGGCATAGAAAATGGGTGCATGCACCAGTCAGCCTATAGGTGGCCAATTAGTCCTAATCAGCCTACAGATGGCCGATTGGTTCCAGTCAGCCCACAGGTCGCCGACAGGATCTCCACTAGTGGCTGATAAGTCTGTCGGCTGCCAGAAGGCCGATAGGAGGCCTATCGGCCACCCTAAAGCCGACTGGGCCACAATCGGCTACCTCTAGGCCGACTGGATCCAATTGGCTAGCAGTAGGCCGATGGTGTATCTTTCCCTAATCTATCCCTAATAATAAAGCACGGATTGACTCCGTGGGTTCACCGTCACAATACGCTTTCTTCCTGTGAATTTACGCTTTCAGTTTGAATTTAAAACATATACGCGAGGTGGTACTAAAACGTAAGAAAAAAACGATTCGATTCCTCAAACCTTTGTTCATCCCCAGCAGCCCGTCCCGGTTAGGCTGGTCGCCCCCGCCCGCGCCTTAGCCCATCTATGGTTCGCATAGGCTGGTCGTTCCCACCTGGGCGTTAGTCCATCTATCCTCCAAAACCGCACCGTAGCCCAACTATCACCAGAGACTTGCCAGCTCGCTACGCTGCTGGGCCTTATGGCCGGCAGCCACGCCTCGACTTAAAAAGACCGCAAAAAATAGTCTGTTGCCTGCTTATTATTTTCTCAATAGTCCCACCTTGCCCTGTTAAATCGATTCTCATCAGTTTATATACGTTTTGAAGTTCTTTGTAACATCAACCAACCGTCCCATGAAACAAACAATGAGCTGAGAAAGAGAAAGGAAGCACAGGAAAACGAGAGAAAAGAAGCATGGTCGGTACTGCGTGCCGGAGTTGTAGCCGGACACGGCAAGGACGAGACGTGGGGCTGCCCGGACACAGCGGCGAAGACAACATGTTGATGCAATCCTGCACGCCGGAGTTGTAGCCGGACACGGCAAGGACGAGACGTTGGGCTGCTCGGACACAGCGGCGAAGACAACATGTTGATGCAATCCTGCACGCCGGAGTTGTAGCCGGACACGGCAAGGATGAGACGTTGGGCTGCTCGGACACAGCGGCGAAGACAACATGTTGATGCAATCCTGCACGGCGGAGAGGGCGGGACGCCGGGCTGCTCAGACATCCTACGCGCTCGGACAAGACGCCGGGCTGCTCAGACATCCTGCACGCTCGGACACGACGCCGGCCGAAGTTGTGTAGGCGGACACGGCAAGGACGAGACGCCGGGCTGCTCAGATACAAGTTGATGCTGCATACCTGAGGTTATAGGCGGACTCGTCAAGGATGAGACGACGGGCTTCCTCGGACAGGACGACGAAAATGAAGTACTGCACGCCGGAGTCGTAGTCGGCTGTTCAAACTTTGGTTGGCTGCCTAAACACGTACGTACAACAATGGCCTAGATACAACTTCTAATCATCTGCTTCTCCAATTAATTTTCTCATCCATCCAAAGCGTTCCTTTACTTATTTTGCCTAAAAGTTCTTAATTAGAAAATAGTACATCAGGCCCTCTTATTTCATTAAAAATAGACAATTAGCTGCCTAGAATCATCTTATGTGCATATATCGGTTGTGCCATCATAAGCATTTCTTTATCCAAAAATCCAAAAGTACCAATGTGCATTCTCTGTGAAGAATTTTTACCTCGCTATTTTCTGTGTATATAGCCCTAAAAGAAATGGCTATTTTTCTTGGAGATTGCATTATTGGGCAGCAAGCTTGTGCTCTTATGCATAATTAGTTTTTTTCTAGAGAATGTGCTATTATGGATTGTGCTTCTTTTACTTAAATTTTGTAGTTAAAACAACTACATGTCTAACCGATTGCCCATAACAAAGCAGCCCTAGCGATGAAGTCAGACAACTGTGGTTGTGTGAGCATCAACGCCAGTGGAAATGAAAGTTTCCAGTAGAAGATTTGGAGCACTAGCACGCAGCTAGACTGTGTTCGACCTGGCCAATTTTGAGTCGTAAGAACCAGTGTTTTCTCCCGTTGCAACGCATGGGCATTTGTGCTAGTCTTTCACTAATAATAAAGCACGGATTGACTCCGTGGGTTCACCGTCACAATACGCTTCTTCCCGTGAATTTATGCTTTCAGTTTGAATTTAAAACATATACGTGAGGTGGTACTAAAGCGTTGATCGATTTCGTTCGGGTAATACGGACATGTATCCAGTTATCGTATTAATCTATCCGTACTTGTACGTTCTAGGAGTAGAAGCCGTCCTGCCTGGGCCGGCCCACTTAATCCCTTTTTTCTCTTCTATTAAAGTTCATTAAAAATAAACCCAGGACAAGCTTTGAACATGAGACCTCTAGCCACCATATGAACTGTAGTAACGAACAGGCCACATCAACACTTGTTATTACTTTAAGTATGAGATCGTTCTTAGTTAAAAACCGGGCAGCCCGAGCACTGTAGCCGTCCAATATTTCAATATGGCCCACACATGGTTTGTTGGTTTGGATCCTTAATAACTTGCTGCAGTTACTCGTTTCGCTAAACACGTCCGTTACAGATGCCAACTCTCGTTGCTTTCTAATTCAGTGTTTTCCGATTGAACGTGCGCATCAACATATGGTAGATTCATAGTAATTGGCCGTTAGACGGAAATTGCTTCCCATAAATCACACCAATATCCTTCATTATGAAAAAATTCTTGTAAGTTGTGATTTCCTTCACACAAACAAATATAAGAGAATAATTATTATTCGCGTGACTCGAGGTGTCTCCTTCCATAAAAAAGAGGACCGACAATCGCTCCACATCGCAGCCGCCGACTATGCCGAAAACTCTCCCTCAAGAACGAAACGGACGTGGTGGCAGCATCAAGCACTCCACCGTCAATAGCGGTCAATACTATCTGAAGGATCTACGATGTTTGCCGTGGTAATGGCCACCAACCACGTCGAGCGGCTGCCCAAGGTCCGACACCTCGCCACTAAGATCAGCTGTCCTATCTCCTCTCGATTGTCTTCGGCACACCCGCCCGTACGTTCGGAGCAGTTACATGCGGCGCTGCCACGGATGTCGTAGGCGTCTTTGAGGACATTGTCGGCGCACGATCGCACACTGAAGAGTCTCACACAACGTGCACACGCTCGCCAGACGCCTCTCCAACAGCAATAACTGGGTGGTGCGTATGCACGACGTTGATGCCTTTAACAATCAAGAAAATGCACCGATGGATGGATGGTGTAGTTCGCTCTACCTTATATACTATACTTGCTGCCATTAAGGGGACCAAATCTTAAGCAGTGCGTGCTACTTGCGGCTCCTCCAAAGCAGCAGCAGCGTATGCCTTGCACCTTTGGCTTGCCATGCGTTGTAGTCTCTAGATGTCCAACTTCAAAAACGACTCCGACCACCACGTGAGTGCATACTTATCCACTCTTTCTCGAGGAGTGGCTCGAGTGCTACGCGCTGCTGCAGTACTACGTCTCATACCAAGGGGAGCGGCTTAGAGATTCGCAGCCAGTACGAAGAGCTGAGGGAGTGACGCCTCATACCAAGGGGGCAGAGCGGCACGAGGAGGCTTGGCAA
The DNA here is from genome assembly GCA_011799875.1 of Thinopyrum elongatum. Taxonomy (NCBI): domain Eukaryota; kingdom Viridiplantae; phylum Streptophyta; class Magnoliopsida; order Poales; family Poaceae; genus Thinopyrum; species Thinopyrum elongatum. The sequence goes on along the minus strand of CM022303.1, from coordinate 86,763,051 downwards.
GGACCACCTCCTGGAGCAGCTACCCGCACTGGATCCGCTCTTAAGAATCATTGACTGCCAGGTAAAGTTCAGTTCATCATTGTGTTATTGCATTAATTGCACATTTTGTATGAACCGTTTTTGCAAATATTTGTCTCAAAATTTCCTGCAGCCCTAGAAAGCAACGTCAGGGAACTACCACATATGACTCTGATAATTTGATGCAAGTTAAACTCAATTCTACACAACATTAATCCGAATCATGATCCTAAAACAAGCTGAGCCTGCCCCATACAGGATAGTCATCCTCGCCACCCCTCCCCAGAATCCCCCGGTCTCATCCACCACACCGACGCATCCCAGCATCCCCTTCCCAACGTCATGCCTCCACAAAACGGAGCTGATGGATCGGTGAACCACATAGCTGAGAGGCAAAAGGCGGAATAGAATGTTCGAAGCTTGCCACAACAGTGAAGGTATTTTTTGCCTTTTGCCCGTAGCAATGCACGGGTCTTGTGCTAGTCTTTCCCTAATAATAAAGCACGGATTGACTCCGTGGGTTCACCGTCACAATACGCTTTTTTCCGTGAATTTACGCTTTCAATTTAAATTTGAAACATATACGCGAGGTGGTACTAATAAAATTTGATACGTCGCACGCTAGCCTCGCTAGCCAGGACCTCCAATGTCGCTAGCCTCGCTCGTACAATATCAAATTACTAGCTATGGGCTATTGATCCTTTTATTATGGGCCTTCTCCTATGGGCCGTTAGCCAACTTTTAAAATTTCCTGGCAAGCAGGCTTGGTAGAAAAAAAAGAGAGAGAGGGTGCCTTTTTAGCTGTACTACAAATTCCCTAAAAAAAACTGTACTACAAATTTGTCTAAAAAAAGCTGTACTACAAATAAGAGAATAGTCCGGCATTGCTATCTCATACCAATTCCCATCAATTTATATATGCTGGCAAGTTCCTTGGAATGTCAACAAGTGGCTTGACGAATAAACAAACACATGATCGGAATAGAATTTATCTTTCAAACACTAACTCAAAATATAACATGTTATATATGAAAAAAATCATGAGAAAAATGTGTATAAATTCTAAATATACATACATACCTGAAAAATCCTTTCGTCGGCCTAATTTTTTACATCGCATTCGTCCGAGTCAGGCACAAACGATACACACGGTTTTTTCGCTCATCTCCCCCCGATATTCTATCTGAATCTGTTGAACGTGGACATATGACTCTAGATATATACATCCTTTTCCTGTTTAATCTTTCTTTTTTCTGACAGATTAAAATACTCTTCAAAATATTTATCTGTCAGACACTAACTCAAAATATAACATGTTATATATGAAAAAATCCTGAGAAAAAATGTGTATAAATTTTAAATATATATACATGCATACCTGAAAAATTCTTTCAACGAACTAATTTTTTACGTCGCATTCATTTGAGTAAGGTACTCAGAGTAAAACAGATCGAGGCTCCAGTTATTAAGATGGCAGTCAAAGTAGCCCTTGACCTCCACCTCTCCTTTCTAACTGGCATTTTCTCAGTATGATGATGAAAACCACAAGCTTCGTGTACATAATAAAACTTGCAAAAGGGCGAAAGGATGAATAGGTTGATGACAATGAGGAGACGGAGCAATTGTGATAAGTGGCAAAATATAATTTTTGTTATCCCGTTGCAACGCACGGGCTCTTTTGCTAGTAATAATAAAGCACAGATTGAGTCTGTCGGCTTCACTGTCGCGCCCATTTTATGAAAAAGTCGGTGTAATTTTTTACAATTGAACCCGCAGTCCCTACGATAAGTGGATCTGGCAAAAGGTTCGCTAAAAGAAAAACGTTTCGCGATCGCGGACCCGCACCCAAGCCAGAGCGAATCCTACCCGAGCGAATCATCCCGAGCCTTTCCCTCAAACCGCCGCCACACCTCATCCCGCACGCCGCCGCCGCACCTCACCCCGCTCTCCACTGCCGCCGCACATCACCGCGTAGGCCAAGCTAACCTCACCAATCTTCGCTTGCCCCGTCGCCCGCGGCCTCCTCCACGCTGGACGATGCTGACCCACCTCTGCCTCCTCTTTGACGCAGGTGCTTGAGGCGGCCTCTTCACATGGGTTAGGGGTATGGCACACTCCTTGGATCTTTTTCCTCCCCTCCCCTTTCCGCGTGGATCAGTGGGTGGGTAGTTTGTGGATGGCTAGAGGCAAAATTGGCAATGGCTATGATTTGTCGTTCATGTTATCGTGGATCCTAGAGCAAAATTTATCTTATCCTCTGTAGTTAGTCGCCCACATTGGATAATTTGACCAGATTGCCTGTCTGGAGAGGATGTGTACAGAAACCTGCAGGAAAACTTCAATCGGAGCAACAGCCGGAGGTGCATCTGCGCAATGTCGAACTGTCCACGGAGATCTTCTTCCTCTGCAGCAAGATTTGCATTGATGTGGTTGCCTTAAGTAAGCATGCTCATGTACACGGCAAGAGGCAGTATGTTTGTCAGGAACCGGCTGTGGGAAGGTACATCCAACAAAAAGGGAATACATTTAATATTACACCTTTACCAATGGTACATTAATGTTAGTGAACTTTCCTGTTTACTAGCATTGACGGATTTTCCAGTAATTTTAGGCTCATATGTGAAATGTTTATAAAAGCTTTTTTCTTTATCTTTCTATCCACAAGGACCTTTCTCTGTTTGCATAGTTATTAACGGATTTAAGGCCCAATAATACCTTTGGTTATGTGTCAGCAAAGATTCAGATAAATGATCAATTCACTAATTAATCAATCAGTAAAGGATCAGTTATTTAATCCTACTAGGTAGATACTCCATTCATCCAATCAACTGTGAGTGTTAATGGATTGATGCAGTACATTCATTCATTCAAATAATTTAATCCTATTAGACTGATACTCCATTCGACACCGAGAGATTTAAGATCCCATATGTATCGAAGTCTTGATCTTTTTTCTGGTCCATGTGTAGATGCTGCTGAGGAACAAACAATGATCCTGCTTAACCGGATTAGATGTAATTTTGGTCTCCGCCTGAGCTCTAGCTACCTCATGGATCTTTGTAGCATCTACAGCGAGCATTTGTTTGATGCATGGATTTGTGCTCTATCCGCCGATCCATTTGTTTGACGCATATGCTTAATTCATGTGCTGCCACCGTGGGGATGGTCATTTATATGTTGGGAAGCATTTGGATTGTGAGCAATTGTAGTAGCCCTTAAATTGTCATGTGATTTATATCAACGTCTTAATCTGGTAAAATTTTGGATTTATGCAAATGCCGTCCTAACATTACTAGATTTGCCGAAGTAGCTGACTTAGGTTCAGCAAGAAGTTATTAGATCCCAGCACCTGTGAAGTTATATAGTGAAGTGGAGTTAGCATTATAAGGTGAGACACTTAATTTCTTGCCAAACATTTATACAAGTGATGGAAATGCAGTGGATGTTTATTGTAGTTGAACAAAACCATCACTGATGTCAGAGCGGATAAAAATGATGATAAGAGCATTACAGATAATGCAGTGGTGGAGTCGAGGTAGAAAGACACAAACCACCTCCATAAACAAAACAAAACTGCTTGTGCCATCCTTATACATCGAGTAGTAATGGCGGCAATGGTAAAAGATGCACGCACTAATAGTTATAGTTTGCCAGACTGTCAGTACTTATGCCTACGAAAGTAGCAGCAACACCCGAGTTTTGTTTAGTGCCGTCTCTGCAGCCGTCCTATAATCCCGTTCGTTGCGAAATCTCTTGCCAGTACCGGGAGTATTTACTACCCTTTCCTTACTGAACTTAGCAGCAGGCTTCTCCTCTCCTTGGTTTACTTTGTGGTTTGCTGAATGATGTTGGCCCAGGGCGTACAAGATGTGCTTTGTTGGTGACAACCACTAATAATATGTCTGTGTAACATACTATATAGGTGTGCAATTGTGATTTTAGCTTGCAGTGCACTAACGGACTGTCTAATTCTGTTGAACTCGAAGCTTGTGTGAGATGTGAGGAATGGCCATATTCTTATTCATCGTTTTTTATTTTTATATGCTTGCCTGCACCGAATTATATACCCGCTTGAGCTTCTGATTATTATTGAGAAAGTTACATTATGTCTGTGACCTGAATTAATTCACGTTAATAAATTGAATTATCGATGCAATTGCGTGGTTAGATAATGAGGTGTGTACTCTTGCTCTCCCGTTGCAACGCACGGGCACATTTGCTATCAACTTTTAAAGATTTACATGGCTATTGTTTTTGCTTTCCTGCTCAAGACAAAAAAGGGATTGTTCAGGCTGATTTGTGTTTGTGCAAGCAGAACTCAAAGGAACCTCCGCCGAATATTTACGAGGTGAAGGACTCGAACTGTATCTCATGCCCACTTGGCCATACCTGGGTTGGCCGCCAGCAGCCCTCCGATTGCGCGTCTGGTCCATCTCTCCGAGTCTCCGTCGACCAGTTGTTCTTCTCGGACATCGCCGTACAGCTCCTCACCAGCAAACTCATGTGCTTCTCCACCAGAATCAATTCCCGAGCTGTTGATATCCCCTATTCCTCGAAGGATATGCCCAAGGTAATTTGTTCCACAAGATAAGTGCTGCAGTATTTGTATGAAGTGGAGTACTATACTGTTGCAGTAGTGTGGTTCGAAAATCCTTTCTTTTTCAGTTATATATTAGAATGGAATTTGTACGGTTTGGTCTGCATTTTCACAATCAATATGTGGTGTTGAAGTAGTGTAAATTGTTTAACTTGCTTTTTAGCCAGTTTCCCTATATATGTGGATGTATCGTTGCTTTTTCACAATCAATTTGTAATGTTGCTTAATGTACTGTTTGGTCTGTATCCCTGAATCGATGCCCTTAAGTTCTTTTTTATTTCTATAATTCGTGAGCACATATGAGCATGAAAAGAAAATATCCCTTGATGAAACGTGAGCCAGCCTTGGTGAACGAACTGATATTTTCCCTGCATTACAGGTGAAGCAAAAAAATAAAATAAAAAATACATGCCCTATAAGCTCGGCGGCCTCGAGGCCAATCCCCAGGTTGATGCTACTGTGCTACTGACTTTGCCGCACCCCTATTACAGTTTACAGTTTAATTTATCAGAGAAACTGGATCAGTGCTTGGGGCTGGTGTGCTACGGTTGGTTTAGGCATGTGTACGAGAAGGCGGCGGCCACTATAAGATACTCTCCTGATTTAGGACGGGTTTTGATTTTGCTGCTATTATGAGAAAAAATAAGAGAGAAAGGATTGTTATTTTTGCTGCTACAATATGATGCTCTGTTGTTACTATTATTGTATCAACAATTTGTCGTGTGAACTACCTATCAGATTTAGGCTCGGATGATTCAGATAGGATGGAAGATGGGTAGAATTCGTCCTTGACATTCTCAATGAATTCGATCCGTCGCTGGCGAGCTTCATCATGTAAGGCCTTTAGTAATTTCATTCAAATTTATCCAGCAACTATTGCATGACTCTAGACCTGAACAATTGCACCCTGTGAAAAATAATAATTACATACAATGTGGGGTTGGTGTAGATGAGACAAGGGTGGGCCAACAATCATTACAGGTCGGTCGACCTGCGTCAGGGACCTGACATGTTTGAGAAGACGCAATCTGATGGCCACAGGTGCCGTGTCTTGTCCTTCGACCTAATTCGTTATGCTCCGTTCTGTGTTCATTGGATTTCTATTTCTCAAAGTTTTTTTTATTTACCTATTTTGTGCTTGCTGAAATTCTCATATGATGCATGCATTCATGGATGAGAATGTGGATTAATTGATAAATTCAATGAAGAGTATACAGGGTGAAGAATGTTTTATAAGATACGATCCTTCTTGCCATGGGCTCTTAATCTGCATTGGTAAAAACACACACTGTTTGTTAGTTTCTATCTGATAGATTTTTGTTCATATAATCCTTAACTAATCACGGATCTAGTAGTGTTAGCTTCCACTTTTGTCTACGAGTGCAGTACATGAAAAGCAATTAGTGGATGACATTCCAGTTGAGAAGATGCTAATTCATGATACATTGGTTGATATTATCTGCACCCCAACTCAGGTCACCGTGTTTGACTGATTCCTCACACTTGATAAACATGCAAATAAACCTTCCACCATTAGGTGTGAAGAACATATGTATATGCAGGGATTTGCTGGGAAAAATTATCTTCAGAAAAAGTTGGCCAATGCAAATTTTAAGAGAGCTGAAGAGACGCATAGAGCAAGAGACAGGAGCAATACTTCCACTCCTGAGAATCTACAGCAAAGAATTAGAAGGGGACAGTAACTAAGTATGCATGTGATATGTGATTCAATTGAAAATAGTGTTATATGTACATCTTAGGGAGGTTAAGATTGGCTCATGATGTGTATGTTGATGTCCATCTTTATATCTGAGAACTAAGGGATCTATTCTTTTAACCAGGAAGCAATTTAAGTAGCAAGTTCGTTTCTCGTTGGTTAGTTGTATCATTGTCTCCCAACACGTACTGACACTACTTGACAGCCAGCCATGACCATCGATTTAATTTCATTTTTTTGTTTCCTACTATTTTTCTAGCTAAGTGAAATATCTCTGAAGCTATGAAACTTACCTACACCCATGACTTGACTCTTGGTTGCGAATTCTAAATCAAGTACATGCAGCCAATCTTTTTGAATGAATTTGCTGATGGTTTGAATGGTTATTCTTCACTATGGGTGCATGGCTATTCTTGGGTTTGAGCCTTAGGCATGTACCAATGAGATCTAGTTGCATTGTTTGTTTACTATTTAAACCGAAATCATTCATCAATTTTGATCGAAAATCTTATCCCAATACTTTTGATACTGTACTTCGATTTCGATGACAAAAATTGTTTCAACTTGCCATGTCGAAAATCATGTAAGAGCATATCCATATTTACTTATTAGTTTGTTTTCTGAGAATGGTACGGGATTTACAAACTGAAAAAGTATTAATTGTTTGAAAATTATTTTTAACCAAAATCATTTGAAAAATTTGTTATGATATGGCTGTTTGACTGATTGCAATGTTGTTTCAGTGGTAGTTTTTTTCAACCGTCTAAGCATATATTTATTTTTTTACACACGGTGCAACGCACGGACCCTTTTGCTAGTTATTTTTAAACTAATCTATCCAGCGTAATATTTATGAAATTTAATAAAAAAATTGTATTATTTAAAAAAAATTAGCCGGTGGACGCGCGTGCGGCGTCCATGCCGTGGATTGCCACACTGTGACCATCTGACGATGCCCCCGCGAGCCTCGCTGCCGTGCGCCGCGACCGCACTGGCCACGCCCGCTCCGCCGCTCCTCTCGCGTAGCCGCACCCTGCCGCTGCAACTGCCCCTAGCTACTGCTGTCGATGCTGCTCTGCCCTGCTGCTGCTCGGTGCTGCTGCCCTGATGCTGCTCACCGCTACTGCTCTTTGCCGCCGCCAGCGTCCACCTCCGCTCCGCGCGCCGGCCGCTCTCGCTTCCGCCGCTCGCCGCTGCTCCCTGATCGGCCGTGCCGCACGGCACCTCTCCGCGTGCGTGTGCGCGTGCACACCACAGCCGGCTGGGCTGTTTCCAGTAGTGCCGGCCCTGTTTAGGATTAGATTAGGTTAGTTTAATTACAAATTAACCTAGCTAATAGCAAATGACGTGTGGGACCACCCTGTTAAATACCATTTGATTAAATCTTAGGCAATTACATGTGGACCCCAGGCACTGTAGCGGTCAACCCAGTCAACGTTGACTGTTGACCTGATGACTCAGCACACCCAGGCCCCACCTGCCATAAACTAGACTAGTAAACCCCTCTGTACACTTAGCAATTCTGTTTAATTTTCGAATTAAAAGAATTCTACAAAAATAATGTATAAAACTTAAAAAATTAATATAAAATAAACCGTAACTCCGATGAAAATGTTTTATATATGAAAAACGCTCAGAAAAATGTGACGATTCCGAAAACGCCTTCCGTTCGTCTGTCACACATCCCTAGCATGCTGAAAATGAAACAGTCTCCCTCCATTTCGTCTGTCCGAAAATGCAAACTTCGGGAAAACATTCCCGGATGTTATCCCCCTTCACCTATATCGTGTAGCTTTGCGTTAGAACACCCTAGCGCCGCCTATCGCCATGTCATGCTTAGTGTTGCATCTGTGTGCATTATATTTACCGTTTCTTCCCCCTCTTCTCTCCGGTAGACCACGAGACCGTTGTTGATGCCAGTGTGATCGACTACGCCACCGACGGCCCTTCTTCCTTTTCAGCAGAGCTTCCAAGCAAGCAAACCCCACTTGATCATTCCGATATCGCCCATTCCTTTCTCTCTCATGCTTGTATTAGATTTTGCTATTGTACTTGATTGCTCCTATTCTGATGCATAGCCTGCTTTTGTAAACTGCTCATTGTACCTTACCTGCTTATCCTAAACTGCTTAGTATAGGTTTGTTAGTGATTCATCAGTGACCCCTCACCTTGTACCAGTTGCCTCTTCTTGATGACCGATGACGCGATCAACGTGATCGACGTCCAGAGCCCGACACATCACTTCACCCCCTTTAGTTCTACGACTCTGCAGAGCTACTATCGAGTGTCGAGGGTGATACCTCGTAACGCACTCATGATGATATCTCTGTAGTATAGCTAATCGGTCATGGTCTGTCGAGGGTTATTCCTCCTTCACCATTCCCGATACAACTCTGTCATGCAACACCTCAAGTGTGGACCTCGAGGGTGATTCCTCCTAAGTTCACCTTCACGATTACAATGAGTGGAATCCATCGAGGGTGATTCCTTGGGTTTTCCCCCTTGATGTTTTGGACACACGGTTACCTTGACTTTACTTTAGATCCTTGTGAAAGTCGGGCGGGCCCAGAGAGCACCCGCGAGAGATACTTGTGAAAGTCGGGCCCAGAGAGCACCCACGAGAGTTACGATGGCGGCTGGCTGTTTAGCGGTATCACCCAGGATGTTGTGGTTGCTCCGGACTTGTCTCGACAGCTGTCACTTCAGTTAATAATGCACTAACCGGTTTGGGTATTTGTTCTGAGTTGGCCATTGGCCTTTACGCACTAACCACCACGCGGGAACAGACATGGGCACTCGGCGTCATAGTATCAGGCGAAGCTCTGCCAGACGTCCAGTTCAGCATTCTGGCACGGTCAGATCGTGTCGACCATCCGAGGTGGCACTGGTTTTCACCCTGTGCACAACGACCGGGAGTGCAATGGGCGATGGGCCCAAGACCCCGAGTGCTTAGGATGTAGACCGGCGGGGACCTCTCTGTGGGGCCTAGGTAGGACTACGACGTGTTGATCTTCTGAGGCCGGGCATGACCCAGGAAAGTGTGTCCAGCCAGAGTAATCAAGCGTGTTGGGTAATGTGGCGCACCCCTGCAGGAAGTTATCTATTCGAATAGCCGTTTCCACGGTAACGGACGCTCGGAGTTATATCCCGATCTATTACAACTAGAAATGGATACTTGAGACATGAGATGGATATTTTGGCTCCGGGATTGCTTTCTCGCTGGGAGTCGAGGAAGGATCTCTGGGCTTTCATACTACAACATGCTTGTTAATTATAATATGCTATTCTGTACTCTTCTGAATGCTGCAAGATGCTTGAAGATGCTAGTCTTCGATAGGCTAGGCCTTCCCCTCTATTCTGGCATTCTGCAGTATAGTCCATAGATACAACGCTTTCATTTGATACCAATGCATACTTAGTATAGATCTGATGCTTGGGAGTACTTTGGATGAGTACTCACAGTTGCTTTGCTACCCCTTTTCTCCCTTCTGCTTCTTTCTTTCCGGTTGATGCGACCAGATGGTGGATCCCAGGAGCCAGATTGTGATGCCCCCGATTCAATCGTACACTAATCATACACGCAAACATGTACGATCAAGATCAGGGACTCACGGGAAGATATCACAGCACAACTCTAAAAGTAAAATATGTCATACAAGCATCATTATACAAGCCAGGGGCCTCGAGGGCTCGAATACAAGTGCTCGATCATAGACGAGTCAGCGGAAGCAACAATATCTGAGTACAGACATAAGTTAAACAAGTTGCCATAAGATGGCTAGCACAAACTGGGATACATATCGAAAGAGGCGCAGGCCTCCTGCCTGGGATCCTCCTAAACTACTCCTGGTCGTCGTCGGCAGCCTGCACGTAGTAGTAGGCACCTCCAGAGTAGGGGTCGTCGTCGACGGTGGCGTCTGGCTCCTGAACTCCAGCATCTGGTTGCGACAACCAGAAAGAAAAGAGAGGGGGAAAAGGGGGAAGCAAAGCAACCGTGAGTACTCATCCAAAGTACTCGCAAGCAAGGAGCTACACTACAATGCATGGGTATATGTGTAAAGGGCCATATCAGTGGACTGAACTGCAGAAAGCCAGAATAAGAGGGGGGATATCTAATCCTGTCGAAGACTACGCTTCTGGCAGCTTCCATCTTGCAGCATGTAGAAGAGAGTAGATGGTAAGTTCACCAAGTAGCATCGCATAGCATAATCCTACCCGACGATCCTCTCCTCGTCGCCCTGTGAGAGAGCGATCACCGGGTTGTATCTGGCACTTGAAAGGGTGTGTTTTATTAAGTATCCGGTTCTAGTTGTCATAAGGTCGAGGTACAACTCCGGGTCGTCCTTTTACCGAGGGACACGGCTATTCGAATAGATAAACTTCCCTGCAGGGGTGCACCACATTACCCAACACGCTCGATCCCTCTGGCCGGGCACACTTTCCTGGGTCATACCCGGCCTCGGAAGATCAACACGTCGCAGCCCTACCTAGGCCTAACAGAGAGGTCAGCACGCCGGTCTAAATCCTATGGGCGCAGGGGTCTGGGCCCATCGCCCATTGCACACCTGCACGTTGCGTGGGCGGCCGGAGAGCAGACCTAGCAACCTCCATTACAAAGGAAGTTGCGTTACGCGGTCCAACCCGGCGCGCGCCGCTCAGTCGCTGACGTCTAGGAGGCTTCGGCTGATACCACGACGTCGAGTACCCATATCTGTTACCGCGTAGTTGGTTAGTGCTTATAGGCCAGTGGCCAGACTCAGATCAAATACCAAGATCTCGTTAAGCGTGTTATTACGAAGTAAACGCGAACGCCGACCAGGGCCAGGCCCACCTGTCTCCTAGGTGGTCTCAACCTACCCTGTCGCTCCGCCACAAAGATCCACACAGAGGGCCGTCAGGTCAAAGGTCCTTTCAGCCCCCAATCCGTGAATCACTCGCGGGTACTCTTCGAGCCGACCCGACTTTAGTCACCATCTGTATAGTATGTATATATGTATAGTATATACCCGTGATCACCACCCGAGTGATCATGGCCCGATAGTATAGCAAGGCAGACTGACAAGAATGTAGGGCCAATGATGATAAACTAGCATCCTATACTAAGTATTTAGGATTGCAGGTAAGGTATCAACAGATGTAGCAACAATGTCAGGCTATGCATCAGAATAGGATTAACGGAAAGCAGTAACATGCTATACTACTCTAATGCAAGCAGTATAGAGGAGAATAGGCGATATCTGGTGATCAAGGGGGGGGCTTGCCTGGTTGCTCTGGCAAGAAGGAGGGGTCGTCAACTCCGTAGTCGAACGGGGCAGCAGCAGCGTCGGTCTCGTAGTCTACCGGAGAGAAGAGGGGGAAGAAACAATAAATACAAAGCAAACAATGCTACACAAAGTATGACATGACAATATGCAGTGCCAGGGTGTTCTAACGCCTAACTAAATGATTTACTTAATTTAGGAATTTATTCGTATTTATTTAATTAAAGTTGGGCACTATTCATTTACTGAAACTGGTCTAAAAGTTCAATGTTCTTATAGCTGCGGGCGTCTGACGGGAATACGAAGGGCGTATCCGGGTTCATATCGGAATTCTGAGCAAGTTCCATGTATAAATATTTTCATCGGAGTTACGGTTTATTTAATATGATTTTCTAAAGTTTTATTAATTTCTGGAATTTATTTAATTATTTAAATCAACATTATCCGAAACAGTGCTGCGATGACGTCAGCATGACATCATGCTGACATCAGCAGGCGCCCTGACAGGGTGGGTCCCACCTGTCATAGACTGTTAAATTAATTAGGGTTAACTAATTAAATTACTGTTTAATTAACACTAATTAGTTAATTAAATTAACCTAATCAGGATTAATTAACTAATTAATTAATTATTTTTATTATTTTTATTTTTATTTTTATTTCCTTTTTATTAAAACGTTCTGGGGCTGGGCCCCACATGTCAATGGGCCAGGGGGACTTAACGGGCGCTGGGTACGGGTAACGGGCGGGCGAACCCGCTCGAACGGGCACGGGCGATGGGGCGCGCCAGGGCGCCATCGCCGGTCGCGTGAGATGGCCGCGGGGGTGCGCGGCCGGCGGCGCCATGCGCGGCTGGAGCCGCGGGGGGGGGGGGGGCTGGGGGAGGGTGGGGGGGGGGGGGGGGGGGGGTGGGGAGGCCAGTGAGCCGGAGGCGGCGTAGAGGGGCGAGGTGGGACTGGCGGCAGAGGTAGGCGAGGGTGAGGCGCAGGCAGCGCGCGGGGTAGTGAGTAGGGGCCGGCGAGGCAGAGAGGCCTCAGCGGGGCGAGGCGCTGGGCGCGGTGACCGCTGGGCGACGGGCACGGCCGGACGGCGCGGCGCATGGCCAGGGCACGGCCCTACCGCGGTGAGCGCGGGGCCGGAGCGCGCGAGGCGTGGTCACGGCCGGAGCGGAGCAACGGTGGGCGCGGCGGGAGCGCGGCAGGCGAGCGAGAGAGGAGGACCGGGGTTCGTAGGGACGGGGCAGTGGAGCGCGAGGAGGAAGACGGGGACGCCGGCGACGTAGTGGAGGCAGTCCGGCGAGGTGGCGGTGACGACGGGCGACGGCGTAGAGGACGGCGGCGGCGGGCGCGTGGAGGTCGTTCGGGGAGGAGGACGGGAACGACGGGGAGGCGAGCGGCTGCGGCGAGGGGTGGCTCCGGCGACGGCGTCGAGCGGCTGGGCCGGTGCGCGCTGGGGGGGAGACGAGGGGATCGATCCCGATCCAGGGGAATCGGGGGAGGGAGTGGGGCGAGTGGGGGGTTAGGGTTACGGGGGTGGGGATATGGAGAGAGTGGAGGGGCCGGCAGGGCCAAATGGGTCAGCCAGCTGGGCCTTCTGGCCCAGTTGGCCAGGGGGGCCTTTTCTTCTTCTTTTTTTGTTCTGTTTTCTTTTCCTTCTTTTATTCTATTACTTTTCTGTTTTCTTTTATTTTAGTTTTATAAAATTTAAAAGCGACAACTAATTTGGTGTTATTAAATAGATCACAGCCCCAAATATTTTGGCACTTTAAATAAAGTATTTTGCATTTGCTTATTATCTTAAAAGCATTTTAGATAATTGTTTTATCGCTGTTTTAGTTTATTTAGTGCATTTAAGTATTTTATTAAAAGATGATTTCTTCACCAACATCTATTATGGATTATCTGACACACTAGGAACAATTTAGTTTTGACTTTTGAAAACTTTAATTGTTTTGACTTTAATTCAAATTTGAATTTGGATCGGTTCTGAACTAACGCGAGATTATCAACAATAATCGAGGTGACGTGGCATCATTACCAGAGGGTTACTGTAGCTTGATTACTCGGGCGTCACACAGATGCCACCGCCGACGACTACTGCTTCTACCCCGAGGGTGCCAACTACTACGTGGAGACCGCCGACGACCAGGAGTAGTTAGGAGGTCATAGGCAGGAGGCCTTACCTTTTCGATCGTTGTTGCTTTTGTGCTTGCCTTCTTAAGGCAGTCTTGTCTAACTTATGTCTGTACTAAGATATTGTTGCTTCCGCTGACTCGTTTGTATTCGAGCCCTCGAGGCCCTTGGCTTGTAATATGAAGCTTGTTTTATTTCAATTTGTGTCTAGAGTTGTGTTGTTATATCTTCCCGTGAGTCCCTGATCTTGATCGTACACATTTGCGTGTATGATTAGTGTACGGTCGAATCGGGGGTGTCAGATATTTCACGGGGTTTGGATGCACCGGCGAAGTTTGCATCAACTCTCATGGTGAGAAAGGCCAATGCACGGTACCGAAGAGGCTAGCAATGATGGAAGGGTGAGAATGCGTATAATCCATGGACTCAACATTAGTCATAAAGAACTCACAAACTTATTACAAAACTTTATTAGTCCTCGAAACAAAGTACTAATACGCATGCTCCTAGGGGGATAGATTGGTAGGAAAAGACCATCGCTCGTACCCGACCGCCATTCATAAGGAAGACAATCAAAACTAAATCATGCTCCAACTTCATCACATGACGAAAGACTATACGTGCATGCTTCGGGAATCACAAAACTTAACTCAACCACAATTACCAACAAGCATGGCTCTAATATCACCATCTTTATATCTCAAAACAAATGCAAGGAATCAAACTTCTCATATACTCAATGATCTTCATGAAGGTTTTTATCATATCCCTCTTGAATACCCATCATATTAGGACTAAATTCATAACCTAAACCAATTGCCATACTATTTTCAAGACTCTCAAAATAATATAAGTGAAGAACGAGAGTTCATCAATTTCTTCAAAATAAAACCACCACCGTGCACTAAAAAGATATAAGTGAAGCGCTAGAGCAACTACCATAGCTCAAAAGATATAAGTGAAGCACATAGAGTATTCTAATAAATTCATGATTAACGTGTGTCCCTCTCAAAAGGTGTGTACAGCAAGGATGATTGTGGAAAACTAAAAAATAAATAAAGCAAAGACTCATATATCACAAGACGCTCCAAGCAAAACACATATCATGTAGTGAATAAAAATATAGACTCAAGTAATTTTACCGATGGATTGAAGACAAAAGAGGGGATGCCATCCGGAGCATCCCCAAGCTTAGATGCTTGGTTATCCTTGAATTTTACCTTGGGGTGCCTTGGGAATCCCAAAGATTAGGCTCTTTCCACTCCTTATTCCGGTGTCCATCGAAACTTAACCCAAAACTTGAAAACTTCACAACAGAAAACTCGTAAGCTCCATTAGTATAATAAAACAAAATCACCACTTAGGTACTGTTTTGAACTCATTCTAAATTTATATTGGTGTTATATCTACTGTATTCCAACTTCTCCATGGTTCATACCCCCCGATACTACCCATAGATTCATCAAAATAAGCAAACAACACATAGAAAACAGGATCTGTCAAAAACAGAACAGTCTGTAGCTATGTGGAAACTATCCATATTTCTGTAACTCCAAAAATTCTGAGAAATTAGTAAAACCTGGGAAATTTGTATATAAAATTTGTGTAAAAAAATTATAATTTTTTTCTCTTTTGTCAATTTTCAAAATTCTGTTACTGGACGCAAAAGTTTCTGTTGTTCAGCAAAATCAAATCCACTATCACCATAGATCATCCCAATGGTCTTAATTGGCACAAACAATAATTAAACACTAAAACACAATTATTACAGAAGTAATATTGTGTATTTATTCAAGAACATAAGAAAAAACAAAAAACAAAAAATAAAATTGGGTTGCCTCCCAACAAGCGCTATTGTTTAATAGCGCTAGCTAGGCATATTGCATAAATCTAGGTATTATCATCTTTGGTCTTATTTTCCATGAGAGTGTTTTTGTCAGGAGGTTTTTCAAATATAACATGAAGCACATCATCCATAGAAATTTTAGCATTATCAAGTTGTCCCTCAGCATATCCCCTTTGATTACCGGCTAAAAGCCAAGAGTATTGCTAGTTAACATCGTTGAAAACTTGTTGAGTCATATCTAAAACAGGAATTGCATTAGTAAGGTTCTCATCAAAGATTTGATTATTACCAAGCAAAGTTCTTAAAACATAATCGCTATAGTAGAGGATCTCATCTATTACCGGTTTCCCACGGTTCATACCATAAAAATCAAAGATCTCCCTAGCTTCCCGTACTATGTGATCAAACTCATTCATGAGGACAATGGTAGCTATTTTCTTAGCTTTAGGATCCTTTATCACAGGTAGATCATAAAATAATCTTTGCAAAGTGGGGTGCGTACGAATAAATCTTTTCTCAAGTTTAAGGACAAAAGCTGAAATAGCATTTGCATAAGTTTCAATTCTTTTAAGTATAGGAACATCATCACAAGTCAAAGTTCCAACACAATTAAAGAATTCTTGGATGGTTTGTTTTCCTATAATGTTTCCTTGTCCCAAGACAAAAGTTTTGGCATCCAGATTAGCAGAACGTCCAATTTTAGCAGTTCTACCATCATCTATTTTTTCCATACAAAAATCACTCACGATGATGGGTTTAAGGCAAGCAATCTAGCACACAAGCAAACGAAAAGACAAACGGAAAGAAGGTGAATAAAAAGGAAAATATTTTTGTGCTTTTCTGAAAACGTTTTAGAAGTGGGGGAGAGGAAAATGAGAGGCAAATGGAAAATAATGTAAATGCAAGAGATGAGAGTTTGTGATGGGTAATTGGTAGGCTTGATGTATATCCTCCCCGGCAACGGCATCAGAAATCCTTCCCCGGCAACGGCGCCAGAAATTCATCCTGCTACTTCTTGAGCTTGCGTTGATTTTTCCCTTGAAGAGGAAAGGGTGATGCAACAAAGTAGAGATATTATTTCCCTCAGTTAAGAACCAAGGTATCAATCCAGTAGGAGGAACACCCAAATCTCCAATAGATGCACCTGCACAAACTAACAAACACTTGCACACAACACGAAAAAGGGGTTGTCAATCCCTTCACGGTCACTAGCAAGAGTGAGATCTAATAGAGATAGGTATAAAAGATAAGTAAAAGTACAAAATAAAGAAAAGATAAATAAATTGCAGCAAGGTATTTTTGTATTTTGGTTTAATAGATCTAAAAATAATATGATAGAAAATAGACCCGGGGGCCATAGGTTTCACTAGAGGGTTCTCTTTTGAAAGAAACATACGGTGGGTGAACAAATTACTGTCGAGAAATTG
This sequence comes from Thinopyrum elongatum, assembly GCA_011799875.1. NCBI lineage: Eukaryota > Viridiplantae > Streptophyta > Magnoliopsida > Poales > Poaceae > Thinopyrum > Thinopyrum elongatum. The sequence goes on along the minus strand of CM022303.1, from coordinate 86,746,053 downwards.
ATAGAAAAGCGCATAGTTATGACGATATCCAAGGCAATGATCATGCATATAGGCATCACGTCCGTGACAAGTAGACCGAAGCGATTCTGCCTCTACTACTATTACTCCACACATCGACCGCTATCAAGCATTCATCTAGTGTATTAAGTTAACAAGAACAGAGTAACGCCTTAAGCAAGATGACATGATGCAGCAGGATAGATCCAATCAATATGGTAAAAACCACATCTTTTTATCCTTAATGGCAACAATACAAATACGTGCCTCACTACCCCTTCTGTCACTGGGTGAGGACACCGCAAGATGGAACCCATTACAAAGCACCTCTCCCATTGCAAGATAGATCAATCTAGTTGGCCAAACCAAATCAATAGATCGGAGAGAAATACAAAGCTATCTTAATCATGCATAAAAGAGTTCAGAGAAGACTCAAATAATATTCATAGATAATCTGATCATAAACCCACAATTCATCGGATCTCAACAAACACACCGCAAAAGAAGATTACATCGAATAGAGCTCCAAGAACATCGAGGAGAACATTGTATTGAATATCAAAGAGAGAGAAGAAGCCATCTAGCTACTAGCTATGGACACGTAGGTCTGTGGTAAACTACTCACACATCATCGGAAGGGCAGCAAGGTTGGTGTAGGGGCCCTCCGTGATCGAATCCCCCTCTGTCAGGTTGCCAGAAAAGGCCCCAAAGATGGGATCTCACGAGAATAGAAGCTTGCGGTGGCGGAAAAGTATTTTTGTGGATGCTTCTGATGTAAGGAGAATATTTGGTTATTTATGGAGCTAGAATTAGGGTTAGGAGGTCTACGAGGGGCCCGCAAGCATGGGGGGGGGGGCGCCCCTAGGGCTTGTGACCTCCTCGTAGGTCTTCTGGCCTTCTCCCGAAGCTTCCTAGGTTTCTTCTGGACCAAGAAAAATCATCGTAAAGTTTTATTCCGTTTGGACTCTGTTTGGTATTGATTTTCTGTAGAAGACAAAAACAAGGAAAAAGCAGCAACTGGCACTTGGCACTAGGTTAATAGGTTAGTCCCAAAAAATGATATAAAATAGTACCATAATGCATATAAAACATCCAAGATGGATAATATAATAGCATGGAACAAAAAAAAATTAGAGATACGCTGGAGACGTATCATCCTGCCGATCTAGCTCGGCCTCCCATTCCTCGTACATGCGTACCCAAGGTGCTTCGTGGATTATGTCGCAAGGGAGTACCGCCTCGGCACCGTATACCATAAAGAATGGAGTATATCCGGTGGATCGATTGGGCGTGGTGCGGAGCCCCCAGAGGACGGAATTTAGTTCTTCTACCCATATGCAGTCTGCTTCTTTAAGGGAAAGTACTAGCCTTGGCTAATGCCATTGAGTATTATTCCATTGGCGCATTCAACCTGCCCGTTTGACTGCGGGTTGTAGACGGGTGCGTAATCGAGCCTGATGCCCATTTTTGTGCACCAAGCTACGGGGGATGCCATAACGGTGGACTACCCCGAGATGAACTTGATTCCGTGGGCTGCTCCTGCCAAGGTAACTGGTTTTGCTTCGATCAATTTGGTGAACTTCTCCACCATAACAAGTAAATGTTTATTTCTTCTTGATCCGCCCTTGAGTGGGACTATCCTATCCAGCCCCCAGACCGCAAAAGGCCAAGTGATTGGGATGGTGCAGAGGGCTATGGGGTGCATGTGGCTTTGTTTGGCGAATACGTGGCATCCTGGGCAGCGCTGCACCAGTTTTGTTGCGTCGGCCCCACCGTCGGCCAGTAAAACCCAGCTTGGAAAGCCTTGCTAACCAAGGTCTGAGCAGCGGCATGATGCCTGCTCACGCCGGATTGTATTTCCTCAAGCAGAGATCTTCCTTCGTCTTTGGATATGCATCACTGTAAGATGCCCATGGTACTTAGTTTGTAGAGCACACCTTCATGATCCTCATAGGCTTTACACTGCCTAATAATCTGACGTGCATCGGTTTGGTCTTTGGGGAGCTCTTCATGGAATAGTTATGCGAGGAGCGGATCGGTCCAGGGTGCGATGACTGCCATGACTTCATGAGCCGAAGCCATTTCCGGAATGGCTGAGCCACCCACTATGTCTTACTCCGCATCGTCTTCGGGCAGGGAAGATTGCCCGACGTCGTTTGACTCCGACGTTCTTTTTTCATCCTGCTAGACTACGGATGGCTTAAAGAGCCATTTGAGGAAGGTGTTATCGGGGACCTTATCCCGTTTGCCGCCTATTTGGGCGAGGATATCAGGGGCCTAGTTACTATCTTGGGGTATATGATGGAATTCAAGCCCCTCGAACCTAGCCAAGATTTTTACGACGATATTCCTGTAAGCTATCATCTTTGGGTCCTTTGCGTCAAATTCGCCGCTAACTTGCGAAATGGCGAGGTTGGAGTCTCCTCCGCCCTCGAAGCGTTTAACGCCCATGGAGACTGCTATCCAGATTCCGTGTAGAAGGACTTCATATTCGGTGGCGTTATTGCAGTTGCTCTACATAATTTGCAGCACATATCGAATGATGTCACCCGTTGGTGATGTGAGCACTATGCCAACCCCTAGGATAGCATCCATTTTTGAACCAGCGAAGTACATGGTCCAGTGTGAATATGTGCTATACTCTCATGGGAGTTCAGCTTCCGTCCACTCGGCCAAGAAGTCAGCCAACAGCTGAGATTGAATAGCTTGGCATGGTCGATACATGATTTCAAAGGGTAGGAGCTCTATAGCCCATTTGTCTATATGCCCCATTGTATCCCTTTTGTTAATTATGTCACTTAGTGGGACGTCCGATCCTACAATTACCGAGCACTCTAGAAAGTAGTGCCGAAGTTTTTGTGATGCCATAAAAACGGCCTAAGCTATCTTTTGATAGTGGGGATAGCGTGTCTTGCACGGGGTTAAGACTTCGGAGACGTAGTAAACAAGCTTCTGGACTTGGAACTTGTGACCCTCCATATCTTGTTAGACCACGAGTACTACACTGACCACCTAGTTTGTGGCCGAGAAGTATAATATCATCGGCTCGCATACCCCCGGTGCTACTAAGATGGGGTTAGTGGCGAGGAGTGCTTTGATGTCTTCTAGGGCCGCCGTAGCTTCCTCAGTCCATTTGAAAGTCTTTGTTTGTTTTAACAACCAGTACAAAGGTATGGCTTACTCCCCAAGTCTTGAGATAAAGTTGCTTAGTGCTGCCATGCAACCCACTAGTTTTTGTACATGCTTCAGCTTGGTTGGTACCTCTAAGCGGTCCAAGGCTTGTATTTTCGCCAGGTTGGCTTTGATTTCCTCGGCTGGATACAATGAAGCCGAGGAGTTTGCCAGCTGGATCTCCGAAGACACACTTCTCCGGGTTGAGTTTAATTTGATACCCCCGTAGGCTGGCAAATGTGTCACGAAGGTTGTCTACCAATTTTTTAACATGCTTAGTTTTGACAACCACATCATCGACGTAGGCCTCGATGGTTTTCCCGACATGGTTTTCCAAGCATGATTGAATCATGCGCTGGTATGTGGCACCGGCATTCTTTAGTCTGAAGGGCATCATATTAAAACAGAATGGCCCATAAGGTGTGATAAATGTTGTCACCGCCTGGTCAGATTCTTCCATCTTTATTTGATGATATCCTGAATAGGCGTCCAAAAAGCACAGCTAATCATGTCCGGCTATGGCGTCCATGATGTGGTCAATTCGCTATAGAGGGAATGCGTCCTTATGGTAGGCCTTGTTGAGGTTTTTAAAATTGATGCACAAGTCCTAGGACCTATCCTTCTTTGGTACCATGATCAAATTGGCAAGCCAGTCGGGATGTTTTATGTCTCACATGAACCCGGCTACCAGGAGTTTGGCCGGTTCCTCACCCATTGCTTGACGCTTGGGTTCTGAAAAGGAGCGAAGTGCTTGTTTGATGGGCTTATAGCCCTTTAATATGTTTAGGTTATGTTCCGCGAGCCTGCGGGCTATCCCTGGAATGTCCGAAGGGTGCCAGGCAAATATATCCCAATTTTTCCTACGGAATTTGCGGAGAGCCTCATTAATCTCTGGTTCAAGGTTTTCCCCTATGCATGCCGTTTTGGCTGCGTCGGTGGGATGTACTTGAATTTTAACTATTTCATCAGCCGGCTTGAATGAGGTAGATTTTGACTGTTTGTTGATGATGACATCATCCTGATCGACTTTGTCTCGTAATGTGATTAGTTCCTCTGCCGCAAGGGCTTCGGACAAGGATTCAAGGGCGAGTGATGCCATTTTGTTTTCGGCTTTGAGTGCTTTGTAAGGGTCGCTTGAGACAGTAATGATCCCGTTTGGGCCTGGCATTTTTAGCTTCATGTTGCCGTAGTGTGGCACTTCTTGGAATTTGGAGAAGGCGTCCCATACCCGGAGGGTGTGATATCCACTCATAAAAGGGGTGATGTGTAACGTAACTTCTTCGGATCGGTAATTGTCCGGCGTTCCGAAGACCACATCCAAGGTTATTATTCCGCTGCAGCGTGCTTCTCGCCCAGGTATGATACCTTGGAAGGTGGCGTTTCTCTATGCAATGCATGAGTTATCAATTTGCATTTTATCCAGATTATCTGCATATATTATGTTTAAGCAACTGCCTCCCTCCATCAGTACTTTTCAAAGACGGCAGCTTCCCATAATTGGGTTGAAAACCAGCGTGGCGGGGCACCTGTTCGGCGTCGACCTAGACTGATCTTTCTGATCAAAGGTGATCGGCGTGTGTATCCACGTGCCCTGGGTTGGCACCTGCCGGATAGAATTGATTTCTCGGAGAGCCCACTTGCATTGGGTGTTGGACGTAAAGGTCTCATAGATCATCATGACATTGTCCTCACCCGAGGACTCTTCTGCATGATTGGTCGTGCATGCAAGGAGGGCGGGGCCACCTTTACCCACCTGCCTCACTACCCAGTAGTCATGAAGGTTGTGAGTTGGGCATGAGTTGAGCAGAATATCATGTATTGGGCATGGCTTATCCAGGAGGCCATCAAGGGTCGTCCCGGATTGGACGGAGGTTCTCTTTTTCTTTCGAGGTCGCTCGTCCGGTATGTTTCATGTGACGCCCCGGCCTAATCGTGCACTAATCATACACGCAAATGCACACGATCAAGCCTAAGGACTCACGGGAAGATATCACAACACAACTCTAAAACATAAATAAAGTCATACAAGCTTTATATTACAAGCCAGGGGCCTCGAGGGCTCAAATACATAAGCTTGCGAACAAGCGTCAGTGGAAGCATCAGATATCTGAGTACAGATATGAAACAGAAACAGAAAGGCCTTTAGAAAGGTGGGGCAAAATAAAACACTATGATCGAAAGGCGTAGGCCTCCTGCCTAGGACCCTCCGATCCTACTCCTGGTCGCCAGTCAACTCGTAGTAGAATCCATCCTCTGGGTAGTAGCAGTAATCGATCGACGGGGCATCTGTCTCATGGGGTTCCGTCATCTGGTCACGACAAACTGATATGGGGAGAAAAGGAAAACAAAGCAACCATGAGTACTCAGAATTAGTCAGCAAGCAAGGATCTACACTACATATGCAACATTTTCAAGGGGAGGCTGTATATGTGGACTGGGCTGCAGAAATGCAAGAATAGAGAGAAGGCCTAGTCCTATCGAAGACTAGCATCTTCATCGGTCTTGCAGCAATAGAAGAGAGCAGAACAGATCAATATAAAGTAGCGGTATCATTAAGTCTCATCCTCACCCAGAGATCCTTTCTCGACTCCCTGCGAGAAAGCAATCCCAGAGCCATACAGTCATAAACCTCGTCCTGAGATCCCTTCTCGACTCCCTGCGAGAAGCAATCCCAGAGCCATAGTATCCAGTTCTAATTGTATCAATCAGGATACAACTCCGAGTGTCCTTTACCGTAGGACCGGCTATCGATAGAAGTTTTCTTCCCTGCAGGGGTGCACCAACTTACCCAACAGGCTCGATTAACTCCGGCCGGACACACTTTCTTGGGTCATGCCCGGCCTCGGTCAAACGACACATCGCAACCCTACCTAGAGCTCAGCAGAGAGGTCCCCGCCGGTCTACATCCTAAGCGCAAGGGGGTATTGGCCATCGCCCCTCGCCCTCCGGGTCATTGTGAGCAGGGTGGATACCAGCGCCAGCGGGATGATCCGACCCGGCCACAATGCTGAACTGGACGTCTGACAAAGCTTTCGGCTGATGCTACGATGCAGAACGCCCATACTATGCCCACATGATGGTTAGTGCTATCAGGCCAGAGACCTGCTCGGATCAAATATCCAAATCGTTAATGGACTAGGGCTTGCGGTAATGAGCAGAGACTCACAAAAGATGTGACCCCGTCGCCCCGTCTCGAGGACTTGCTGCAATGGTTAAGAATGCCCGGCCGCGCCTCGTATTCAGCACTCGGGCACCACACTGGCACCCGTCTTCACAACACTCGCCTCTCAGGCGCACGCGGGTACCCCTCAGGGTCGACCCGCCTATCCAATTAACAGTGTAAAGTTCAAGTATTCGTGTGTCCATAACATCAGGGGAATCCGAGGTATCACCCTCGTTGGATTCCTACTCGATGTAATTGTCAAGGTGAACTCGGAGGAATCACCCTCGCTGGGTTCACGCTTGATGTGTTGCACGACAGCGTCGTTACCGGAAGTGGTGAAGGAGGAATCACCCTCGATGACCACGACCGAATAGCTACTCTACAGAGTTAACATCCGAAGTGCTACAAGAGGTTTCACCCTCGGCACTCGATAGTAACGCTGTAGTGTCGTTACAACTAAAGGGGGTGATGTGCGGTGTCGGGGCCTGGTCTTCAATCCCGTTGATCGGGTCTTCTGACGATCCAGCGCGGCAGTCGGGATAAGTGGGGTCACTGATAGGTCTCTACCCAGCCTATACTAAGCAGTTTAGGTTATGCAGGTAATTATCAACAGTAGGTTACAGTAAACAGGCTATGCATCAGAATAGGTAAAGCAGCAGCAGCAGCAATTCTAATGCAAGCATGAGAAATAGAATGGGCGATATCGGGATGATCAAAGGGGGGGGGCTTGCCTGGTTGCTCGGCGGCAAGGGCAAGGTCATCAACGGTGGCTTCGGTCTCCGGAGCTGCGTCGGTCTCGGGGACGACGTCGAGGTCGGGGGCTATCGAGAGAGAAGAGGGGGAGGAAACATTATAAATATAGAGCAAACATAAGCAACACGGAGCAGGCCATGCTAACGTGCAGTGAAGGGTTGCCTGAAGACATGTCCAAGTCATTTAGTTATTTTAGGAATTTGTTTGGAATTATTTTATTAAGGTCATACACTATTCATTTATCTGAAACAGGCAAAAAGTTGCATGTTCAGATAGTTAGAGGCATCTAACAGGTATGTGGGTAGCGTATTCGGATCCGTCTCATTTTTCTGATCATTTTTCATATATAAATTATTTTCATCGGAGTTACGGATTAAAAGATATGATTTTCTAAAGTTTTATTGATTTTCTGGAATTTATTTAATTATTTAAATCAACATTATCCGAAACAGTAGCAGGGTGACGTCACTGTGACGTAATGCTGACGTCAGCAGTCAACTGTCGGCTGACCAGGGTCAAACCAGAACAGTGGGGCCCACATATCAGCCTCTGATTAGTCTAAACAGAGTTTATTTTTAACTAATCAACTAATTAGGCTACTGGGCCCACATGTCAGTGTTTAATTAGGTTAAACTAATTAACTTAATCAAAATAATTAATTAACAGGCGGTGGGGCCCGTGTGTCAGTGACACAGCCGGCCCAGTCAGCAGCGCTGACCAGTCAACTGGGCCCGCGGGGCCCAGCGGTCAGTGGCACAGGCGGTGGGGGCCACGTGCCACGTCGGCGCCGGCCATCGGAGCACGCCGGTGAGCTCGAACGCGGCGCCGAGCTTCGGTGAGCCCGGGTTTCTCCCACAGGGCATCTCCGAGGGTGTGCTTGGGCTCTAACGAACGGGCGCAGCGAGCCGCATCGCGTGGTGGTGGTGGTTGGCCCCGGGGGTGGTCGGAACGACGCCGGCGACGACGGTTGGCGGCGGGGCTCTCGGGTGGTGCTCGGGCGCGTGGCTGCAGTGGGCTAGCGAGCAAAGCAAAAGGCGGGGCGGCCTCTACGGCTCACCAGGAGCACGTTGGTGCTGCGGGACCGAGCCGAGCGGCTCTTGGAGCGCAGCAATGGCAGCGACGGCGGCGGACAGAGCACGAGCACGGTGGCGGCGAGCTACGGCTACGGGGAGAGCGCAGGGAGAGAGGGAGGAGGACGGGGGTGCTCACGTAGAGCCTGTAGGTGTGCGTAAGCGAGCTCGGGGAGGGCTTGCCGGAGCGAATCGACGACGGCGCGCGGCGGCGATCCGAGGAGGGAGGAGGGCTCGAGGAGGCGCTGTGGTGGCTCCGGGCTTCGGTTAGTTGGCATAGCCGACGTAGTCGACGTCGAGGAGCACGGTGGGCACGTTCGCGAGGTGGGGCGGTGACGGTGGCCGCGTAGCTCAACCGCGGCCGTCCATGGCGGCGTCGGGTGAGGTGGGAGAGGAGAGGGACGAGGCAGGGAGAGGGGGAAGTGAGGCAAGGGAGTGCCAGGGGGGTCGAGGAGGGGGCCTTGTAGGCACTGGCGTGGGCGCGGCGTGCTGTCGAGCAGCGGTGAGGGGGGGGGCCTGGCCGCGCGCGGCAGGTGCTCGACAGCGCGTGCGTGAGCAGTGCGAGGTGAGGGACGGCGCGGGGGTGGGCTGGGCCGCGCTGTAGCAGTAGCCCTAGTGCACTGTAGATCCTTTAGGCCTTTTTCCTTTTCTCTTTTTCTGTTTCTTTTCTTTTCTATTCTGTTAATTGTTTAGGCCCCAAATGGTTTTTGTAAAAAAGGGAGACCTAGTCCATAAAAACCAGTGCTTTATACCCTAACACCAAAAACTGGTTTGGGCAAAACATCATTTCATATTTGTTTTAAATAAATTAAAAGGTTACTAAATGTTATTTTCAGCCACTGTTTTAAGTTGTTTGAGTCACTTATCCAATTTTAATAATGTTGTTTACAATTTTAACATAGCCTCTGATTTATCTACTATTTATTGAACATTTTAGTTCTTATGTTGGACAACTTTTATATTTCACTTTCATTTAAATTTGAATTGGAGTTAGGAGCTGAAATGCAATATGGTGCAAATGATGATCATGCACTGTTAAACAAGATGACATGGCATAATCAAAAGGGTGATTACTGTAGTTAACCATCGGGGGTGTTACAAATCTCCTCTACTAACAAGAATTCTCGTCCCGAGAATTAAGAGGTAGAAGGAAAAAGTTCGGGTTATTCCGCACGAAGATTATCCTCGCGTTCCCAAGTGGCTTCATCATCAGTATGATTTGACCACTGAACTTTGAGGAACTTGGTAACTTTCTGGCGGGTTCGACGTTCAGCTTCATCGAAGATGCGGATCGGATGTTCCTTATAAGAAAGATCATCATGCAATTCGAGCATATCGTGATCGACAGCTCGGTGCGGAGATTCCTTGAAGCATTGACGAAGTTGCGACACATGGAAGACGTCGTGGATATGAGAGAATTGCGGCGGCAACTCCAATTTATATGCCACCTGTCCACGCCTAGCAATAATGCGGAAAGGACCAATGTAGCGCGGAGCTAGCTTGCCCTTGATTCCAAAACGGTGACTGCCCTTCATAGGAGTGACACGCAGATAAGCTTGATCACCGGGTTGATAAGTCAAACCCCATCGTTTGCGATCATAATTGCTCTTCTGACGGTCCTGAGCTGCCTTGAGATTTTCTCGGACAATACGGACTTGTTCTTCGGCGTGTTGAATAATATCCGGACCCACGAGCAGTCGTTCCCCAGTTTCTGACCAATTCAGAGGGGTTCGACACTTACGTCCATATAGAACTTCAAAGGGAGCCATTTTCAAACTGGCTTGATAGCTATTGTTATAAGAGAACTCGGCATAAGGAAGAGATTCTTCCCACTTCTTACCGAATGAAATAACACAAGCTCGAAGCATGTCTTCAAGCACTTGATTAACTCGTTCGACTTGGCCTTGAGATTGAGGGTGATAAGCTGAACTCCAGGTAATATGAGTTCCCATAGCTGTTTGGAAACTTTCCCAGAATATGGAAGTGAAAAGACCGCCACGGTCCGAACTAATCTCCTTCGGAATACCGTGGAGTGAAACAATTCTAGAGATATACAACTCTGCTAACTGACTCGCAGTGATAGTTTCTTTGACAGGCAGAAAGTGTGCAACTTTAGAGAGTTGGTCGATGACGACAAGTATAGCATCGTGACCCTTCTGTGACCTGGGAAGTCCTGTAACGAAATCCATCTAAACCTTATCCCATTTCCATAGAGGAATAGGAAGTGGTTGCAGAATTCCAGCAGGCTTCTGATGTTCTGCTTTAACGAGATGACACACATCACATTCAGCAACATATCGAGCAATATCCTGCTTCATTTTAGACCACCAGTACCATTGACGGAGATCACGATACATCTTGGTGCTACCCGGATGAATAGACAGTGGGGTATCATGTGCCTCCTTCATGACTTTATCAGTCTTGAGTTCGAAGCGAGGTACCACAATGCGGTTTCTGAAATACAAGGTTCCATCTTCAGACAGCGAGAAATCCCTGTACTTTTCAAGGTGAAGATTTTTCTTCATCAGATCAATTTCAGCATCTTTAGCTTGCGCATTCTTAACAGCTTTCTCAAGATCTGGTTGTATCACAAGGTTATTAAGAGAGCCCTGTGGGACAATACGGAGATTCAGCTTGCACAGTTGTTCAAAAAGACGAGGTTGAGCTCGCCTAACCATGAGGTTGTCGGAATAGGATTTGCGGCTTAAGGCATCAGCCATCACGTTAGCCTTGCCAGGGATATATGAAATACCCAAATCATAGTCCGCAATGGCCACCATCCATCTTTGCTGATGGAGGTTTAGAGATGGTTGAGTGAACAGGTACTTTAGACTTTTATGATCCGTGTAGATCTCGCAACGATTACCAAGAAGGTAATGTCGCCACAACTGCAATGCATAGATTACAGCAGCCAGTTCTAGATCATGTACCGGATAATTCTCTTCATGTGGGCGCAACTGACGAGAGCCATAAGCAATCACTTTACGCTCTTGCATTTGGACACAGCCTAATCCTTCACGGGATGCGTCACAATAGATCACAAAGTCTTTGCGGGTATCTGGAGGAGATAGTACTGGGGCAGATGTCAGCTTCTCTTTGAGTGTCTGAAAAATTTCCTGACATTTTTCAGTCCATTCAAATTTAACGCCCTTGTGAAGCAGATCAGTCAAAGGCTTAGCAATCTTGGAAAAGTTCTCGACAAATCGACGGCAATAGCTTGCAAGGCCGAGAAAACTTCTCACTTGCTTGACGTTCTTCGGAGGAGTCCAGTCAAGAGTAGCCTGAACTCGTTCTGGGTTAATAGCAATTCGTGGGCAGGTAGTCAATGAGATTGACGATGATAACACCGACCACTAGCGGCAAAGATGGAATTGCTGTTCATGAATTCATTTAACATCTCGAAAGAAGTCAAAATGTTGCCGCTGAACGCGACACATTTTGCCGAGAGATTCCAAAAGTGTCAAATGACAGGGTGAGAAGCGTAAGATACTTGTAAAGGAAAGGTTAAACAAAGCAATGGAAAGGAAAATGATGATTATCAGACTAATCGTTCCAAGGAAAGGATCAGTTGCGAATATCCAGCTCTCCGGGAGAATATGATTACGAGATCCTAATGTTGGAGTTAGTAAAATTTTATTTAACCCGAATAGAAGTGAGGTCAGAGTCCCAGAGTAAAGGTCAAGGAGTAAAAGATACTTATACCACCCAATTGGCCACGTGGGCCCGTAAGCCACACAGCCAAGTTAGTAAAACAGTTTTCGATTACTAGACTCAACTTCGGCCAAGGAGTTGGAAAGGGGGGTTCCTACAGTTAGTCGGCTCTAATACCAACTTGTGACGCCCCGGCCTAATCATGCACTAATCATACACGCAAATGCACACGATCAAGCCTAAGGACTCACAGGAAGATATCACAACACAACTCTAAAACATAAATAAAGTCATACAAGCTTTATATTACAAGCCAGGGGCCTCGAGAGCTCGAATACATAAGCTTGCGAACAAGCGTCAGCGGAAGCATCAGATATCTGAGTACAGATATGAAACAGAAACAGAAAGGCCTTTAGAAAGGCGGGGGAAAATAAAACACTATGATCGAAAGGCGTAGGCCTCCTGCCTGGGACCCTCCGATCCTACTCCTGGTCGTCAGTCAACTCATAGTAGAATCCATCCTCTGGGTGGTAGCAGTAGTCGATCGACGGGGCATCTGTCTCATGGGGCTCCGTCATCTGGTCACGACAAACTAATATGGGGAGAAAAGGAAAACAAAGCAACCGTGAGTACTCAGAAGTACTCAGCAAGCAAGGATCTACACTACATATGCAACATTTTCAAGGGGAGGCTGTATATGTGGACTGGGCTGCAGAAATGCAAGAATAGAGAGAAGGCCTAGTCCTATAGAAGACTAGCATCTTCATCGGTCTTGCAGCAATAGAAGAGAGTAGAACAGATCAATATAACGTAGCGGTATCATTAAGTCTCATCCTCACCCAGAGATCCTTTCTCGACTCCCTGCGAGAAAGCAATCCCAGAGCCTTACAGTCATCAACCTCGTCCTGAGATCCCTTCTCGACTCCCTGCGAGAAGCAATCCCAGAGCCATAGTATCCATGTTTAATATTGTTTTTCAGCCACTGTTTGAGGGTGTTCAAGCCACCTACCCATTTTCAATAATGTTGTTTACAATTTTAACATAGCCTCTGATTTATCTACTATTTATTGAACATTTTAGTTCTTATGTTGGACAACTTTTATATTTCACTTTCATTTAAATTTGAATTGGAGTTAGGAGTTGAAATGCAATATGATGCAAATGATGATCATGCACTGTTAAGCAAGATGACATGGCATAATCAAAAGGGTGATTACTGTAGTTAACCATCGGGGGTGTTACATTTCGCATGGTAGACTCGCGCCGAGGTGCGGGTCTGTCACGAATTAATTCATATTCACAGATCGAATATGTGCTTTTCTTGGCCAGCCAAGCATCTTCGATGGTGCATAACTTGGACACCAGATCGGATAACTCCGGCTGTGTTTGTACACAGCGGCGGGCGAGGGCGTTCGACACACCTTTATCCTTGCATCCGCGCTAGAAGGCTGTTATTAGGTCTGTGTCCTGGTAGCCCAGTGTCTTGTTTTTTACGGACAAGAACCTGGCCTAGAACTGTCTGATTGATTCGTCGGGGAGTTGTTGCATGTAGGCCAGATCCCAGACATCTGGTGGGATCGAGTTATCGGGGCAATACTCAATGTTGGAGGTGGGTGGGTGAGTTTCGATCTCTATGGGTCACGGGCTCAAAGCACTGGTGTCCTCATCCTGCCTTAGGCTTGTGGCCGTCAGATCATCCGAACTTATTTGAAGATCAGATTCATTGGCTACGTCTAGCTGGCCGCTATCAGAATCGCTTTCCAAATAGTACCTCGGCCCTTTGCACTTGAGAGGAGTTTCAGCCGGGGCTAGAAAGGGGTCACGAGTCCCCTCTAACTCATGGAGGAAGGGCATTTTTGTCACAGAGGTTTCGGGCACGGGAATCATGCCTGTGAGGTTGGAGTCGTTGACCGACTATCCCATTGATCTTTTGCCGATCTCAAGGCGGAACTCTCAATTAAAGCACCAGTGTCGGTGTGAAATCCGACAGACCTTGGGGTAGTAGGGGGTCCCAAGCTCTGGATCTCGGATCGATGGTAACAGGAACAAGGGAGATGATGTTTACCCAGGTTCGGGCCCTCTTAATGGAGGTAAAACCCTATGTCCTACTCTTGTTTATTTTGATGGAGGTGTATCAAGAATATAGTAGATCGACCTCGTGATCGTAAGTTGTGTTTTACCTCTAGGGCTAGGCGAATGTAATTGTGATTCGGGCCCCTCTACGAGCTAAAACCCTTGGCTTATATACGCGCCAGGTAGGGCATCTAGGGTTACATGGTCGGTATCTATGTGTGGAGCCGGCAGGACACGTCTTCGAGTGTACGTCAAGTCTTCGGCAGATGTAGTCTTGATCATGCTTCCATCGCGCGGCTTCGGGAGTTCACCTCGAGAAGAATTAGAGGCCCATCAGCCCGGCCCAAGGAACATTGGCCAACTAGGTTAGTAACCCCCGATCCAGGACACCGTCAGTGACCGACTCAGCTATGTGCTTCAGATTCACTTTGATTCCACCAACAACGAGGCAACGTATGAAGCCCTTCTGTACGGGCTGCGCATGGCAATCTCTATGGGGATCCGCCGACTGATGATCTACGGCAACTCGGACTTGGTGGTAAATCAAGTCATGAAAGAGTGGGATATTCGGAGTCCGACAATGATGGGCTACTACAACGCTGTCAAAAAACTGGAGAAGATCTTTGCAGGACTAGAGCTCCATCACATTCCATGACTCAAGAACCAGGCGGCTGATGACCTAGCTAAAATTAGTTCCACTCGAAAAGCAGTTCCAAAGAATGTGTTTCTAGAACACCTACACTCTCCGACTATCAAGGAAGATCCCTTCATAGAAGAGCCCCCGCAACCAGTCAGTCCGTCCAATCCGACTGAGGTTGACGTTCCTACGGTAATCGACTTAGTTCAGGAGATGCTCGTGATCACTCCCGAGTGGACCGAACCATACCTTGCGTACCTACTCAAGCAAGAACTCCCAGAGGATGAGGTTGAGGCCCGTCAGATTGTCCGGTGATCAAAATCCTTCTTCGTCATGGGTGACCAACTCTATAGGAAGAGAACCTCTGGAGTTATTCAACATTGCATTTCGCTAGAGGAAGGGAAACAGATCTTACAGGAGATTCACTCGGGAACCTGTGGTCACCATGCTTCCACTTAGAAGCTAGTTGCCAAGGCATTCCGAGATGGCTTCTATTAGCCCCGCGCCAATGAAGCTGCTCGAGACATAGTGGACCAATGTGTCGGGTGCCAGTTCTACACGAACCAGTCACACAAGCTATTGTATGCGCTGAAGACGACCCCCCTCACCTGGTCGTTTGCTGTATAGGGACTCAACATGATTGGTCCCCTCCAGACTGGAACGAGTGGATTAACTCATCTGTTGGGGGCAGTGGACAAGTTTACCAAGTGGATTGAAGCAAAGCCCATAAAGAAGCTAGATGTGGCACCCCGGCTCAAAGGAACCTAAACGCCTCGTATTCCAGCCCAGAGACAAGTCTTCTGGAATACGGCACAGTTGGCATGGAACAAATCAGCTCTTTATTACTATGGATAAGGTTACAAGGGTACATGGATTACATTGGCAGGGCGAGACTACGCTTGCCCAGGGTAGCTCTATGCTAACAGCAGAACAACCCGAGGAAGCGGAGTACCCTCGGCAGCGTAACAATGACGGCGGTGATGGACTCCAATCCGCAGGGACTCTGGCTGGAACGCTTATCCTAGCTCGCAAACTCAGAATCCTCGACAAGCAAGGAATCATGGCATGACCTACAAACTGGCATGACACGCCGGGTGGGTACTTTGAATGTACTCACAAGCTCACAGCAACCAAAGCAATCAAGACAAGCAACATCATGGCATTAACAAGTTAAACGGGTGTAATCATGATGATGCTACAACGATATGGCATATGAGCAGGATGTCACTACATGCATCAGGTTGAAACTATTAGGATGCAACTTACTCTGTCCGAGGTTACCTCATAACCACCACATGTAAGAACTTACCATCGAGTGTGCCACATGATAACCTCGGGACCAACCAAACTTGGTATTACAATACCTTAGTGATAACAAGATCACAAGGAGCTTGATCTTTACCCGAGGTCACCACGTAACACCAAACGATGGTGATCCTCTCGTGATCATGATCAATCAACATCGGTATCCTCGATACCACGGTGATCCTCTCGCAACCACATAAAGATCAACCAACTTCTTCCTCCTCGAACGGGGTTGTTATTAAGCAAGATTATTATAGTGTTGACCCATAGTGTGTCCTACTACGAACTGTGCCCGTAACCGAGGACTTGGGTATTGATAGATCATACACTCTGCAGAGGTTAGTACACTGTACCCACACCACGGAATGCATGGCCTCGTGCTCCCATTCGGGTGGAAAAATGACATTCCGACAAAACCCAGTCTATTGCATGGCACTCTCCCGGCCACTCCGACACACTCCCCTTTGGGCTATGTCATGGGTGACCCCTCTGTCATTCCAACACCTGCCACTGTCGTGGCCAAACAAAACTGTCCCAAAATGGGGACCTGAGCTCAATACCAAATCTGGGCTCACAAGGTTATAGCCGCCTACCAGGCCAGGGTAGCATGCGCTCATAACCTTCCCTGGTTGGAGGTACCGGCGAGAGGCATGACAATAGACCGAATTAGGGCTGCCCCATCCCAGCAAGTGTGGTTGCACTGGTGAGCTCGATTCGGTGGTGCACTATGACTCAGCCAAAAGTTGTTCAAGTCCGATTAACATCCGGTTAAATTTGAATGATGATGTGCTGAGCCATGATAACAGGATGAACCATAACAACAGATAAAGAAACATGCAGACATGTCACCATCTTAGCATGAACTACTTCAAGTATTAACCATGAGCATAATGCTACCAACGACTACTTGATAACTAGCAAGATGCACAAGGACAGAATGCGGAGATAAGCATGAAACATGAGCATATATAGTATTTCTCAAACAGAATAACGTGTACATCTTAAATATCTATTAAAGTAGGAACCACAACTACTGCAAATCCATCATGCAAGTGGCTGTAGTGGCTTGCCTGGGTACGAAGAAACCACCGAGGAGAAGTACAGAGAGTTCATGGAATGGATCGCCGGAAACAGTTCTCTCTCGGAGGGGCTGTTTACTGGCAAGGGCAAAATGGTCATTTTCACAGTGTCAACACATTATGAAAATGAAAGCAACAGATAGAGCTCGACGAGACGAAGAAGTGGGCTTTGGAATCACCTCAATCGGAGTCTCTGTTAAAAAGTTATAGCCGTTTGGAGCCCAGGGACCAATCTGCAAAAGTTTATTTACAGACAAGCCCTTGGCGGCTAAAACCGAAGGCGCACTGGGCAGATTATGTTTTCTGAACAGGAAAACGCATTCTAGGCCGCAGTATAACAGAAATACGCCTTCCTAAGGGAGAAAACGTATTAGAAGTAATACGCTTCCACTTAACAGTGCGGCCCCGGTCGGGGTCAACGCCTGAGAGGCTCACGTGTAGGCCCCGCGCTAACCCTCTCCCTCTCCCGTCTCCTTCTTCCTCGTCCAGCGCTCGATGGGGCAGAGTAGGTGCGCGACTCCAGCGGCGAGCTCCGACTACTCCGGCCACCGTTGCTGGCGTTCCGGGCACCGGCGGGTTCGGGAAAGAGGGCCGCATCCATACCCGCATCGCACGGATGCCGAGGAGCATCGAGGTGAGAAGGGCGATGACCGTTGCGGACGGCGGCTCCGGCGAGATTGGGCGTGGGCGCCACGGTGGTGGAGAGGAGGGGTTGAGGCTACGGGGAGGTTCTACCGGCTCCAGGTGGTCCTCTGGTGGTGGTTAGGTTGAGAAGGGGTGCTCGGCTCGCCGGAATTTGCAGAGGGCAGGGGCGGTGGCCATGACGGTGGTGATGGTCGGGGAGGGGCTCCGGCACCAGGAGTGGAGGCTAGGGAGGGTAGTGGAGGGCGGTGGAGCTGGTGGTGTGCTCGGAGACCGCGGGGAGGGCCTACAAATATCTGGGCGACGGTGAGGTGATAAGGACGGCCGCGGCGGCGTTCTTATCGGCGCACTGGAGCGCGGGGTGGCGTGGCTGTCCGCTTTCGGCGTTGGGAAGCTTCAAGGTGGACTGGAGAGGCTCGTAGGAGCTTCGGGAGGACTCGAGGAGGAAGGGACAGGGGAAAACGACGACGGCGGTCACGGCCAAATAGTGGCGGCGATCGCCGTGGCGCAAGGAGAAGGAAAGAGGAGGGGAGAGGCTTCCAGGAGGAGGACGACGACGAGACGAAGCTTCTGGACATAGCTAGGTTGCTAGGATTCGAGGAAACGGACGACACCGAGGGGTTCCATCGCCAGAGCGCGCTGGCTGGTATGCCAGCTGCGTGGTCACTGCGTGAACTAGCTCACGCGGTGCAACCTGGCATGCATCATGTTGTCTAGTAGAGAGTCCTTTAAAGGAACAGTCTCAGGGCGGAGATGGATCAGCAAAAGAGACCAAGGGTGGATGTGAGTGTTCACTGGAAGTTTGCTGTAGCAAACTTGACTGAACAACTGTGATTAACAGGGAGGTGATAAGAGCCAAATGTGATGTCTGGGAGGTTTAGATTAAGAGGCACCACATTCCTGTGATTTTTGGTATGATTTGGACCAGGATTTGTCATAGTTGCTTCACAACTGCCCAAACCGGTCCAGAAAATGAATCATGAAGTGGCACTCTAATAGTTGCTTGGATTGAGCTGAAATTTGGTGTATAGGAGTTAAATGATGATGTGGAGACACTGTAGAAGTTCCATGCCATTTGGACATACCAAAATGGTACTTGCTTCACAGTGGTCCTCTCTGGATAGAATTTTAGGAAAATTCTAGGGAATTATTGGATAGATGAATTGAGCCCAAATTTAGTGGAGAGGTGAAATATAGGTAGAAGCATGTTCTGGAAATTATTCATGAATTGTGGAGCGATAAAAATTATAGTTGCTTCACAACCCAAAATAATTACCAGAAACAAAGATTTGATGCTGAGCTCACATGGATTGATGAATGAAGCTCAAAATTTGTGGAGAGTCATTATTTGGGAATATCAAGGATCTTGCAAAATTTCAGCTCATTTGGATATGCCTAGCTTGCACTTCCTTCTCAAGGCCTCTGTTTGAACAGAAACTTTGAAAACTTGCTCAGGAATATTCACTAGGCAAATGAAGTTGAAATTTGGCATGTGGCAATGATATGGATGGGAAAGAGTGCACAAAAAGTCTGAGAGCAAGCAAGCAAAGTTAATGGGTACTTGCTTCACAAACTGCCAGCTAGGGCAGAATCAGAAAAGAAATATTGGTGAAATATTTCTGGACATGGCGAGGAAGGATTTTGACATATCTGAGAAATATATAACCCAAACAATTTATGGGAATTATTTGAGAATCTTTGGAATGATGGAAGTGTGGGTTGCTTCACAACCAAGGGCAGACAGGGTTATTCCTTTAATAGGAAAAAGGAATACTCCCAAGAAAAGAATATTGGGATTGGTCCGAGATGGAAATGGCAAGGTCTTGGGGGTGGTTTTGAGATTGACAAGCCACTTGGGAGAGGAATCGAGGGTGATCTCTCCAGGTTTCTAGACCACTAAGCCACCGTCGGGCAAATCCAAACCAAAATCAAAAGAAAAAGAAAATGGGCAAAATCCAGGGTGTTACAAACCTACCCCCCTTAAATAAATCTCGTCCTCGAGATTTGGTTGGTCAGGGGTCAAACATGGATATTCCCACTTGAGGAAACCGTTTCCATCTCGGGTTCCCTTTTGCCTTTATATCATGTTCCCACTGGATTTTATCTGACTCACTGCTTGGCTTCGGGGTGGTTAGTTTCACTGGATCCTCATTCTGACAGATCTTTCCTCATATATTACTCTGACTTTGATCCTTTTATGTCTGCCGACCTGCCTGGGTGCGATGAATTATACCGGCTGAATTACGTGTCTTCTCGCAAGTCCGAGAGTAGTTCCTCATGGACGTTTTGTGATGAAGTCCAATACATACGACCGCCCATTGAGTTGTGAATTGATTCTCTCGGTGGACACAAAATCTTTTACTCTTTGCATTGGGTGGCTTCAAATGGTTGTGTGTCCTCTAGACTCAAACGCTGCTGTGAATCGTACCGTTCTCCTGGTAGAACCTGGCTTCTTCCAATAATTGCTGGAACATCTTGGGGATCTCCACTATCTTGAGTATCAAATTTGTACCAAAGATTCGACTGTCACCTACCATGACCAGCATAAATGGTACGACCTTTTAACAGTATTATTCCCAGGCTTGACTGACGATGGTTCTGCCAGAAGAATTTTGTTCACGGCAGGTTCTCTTTTAACCGATTCCCCTAGGTGAGGACACATGCTTCGAGACAGTTGTCAACCTTCGGATCATTCCGTCTGTCGGCACCTTTAAGTAAATAGTAGGCCATGAAACGCTTTGCCACGGTTGCTGGAATCCAACTGCCGAATTGATCCTTTGGCTGACCTGACAGACTTGGATGTCTTCTTCTGACAATTCTGAGCATACATAGTTGGCTGAGTGGGGTACCTTAATAGGAGGTCGTTGCAAATGGGATATACCCCGTGGGTGTGCATCCATGGTGGTTGGTACCGACTCAGACTATCCGGGGTATCGGTACCATGCAACCACTATCATACCTGTATGGACGATTATGGTTCTCCTTGCCTGGATCCTTAGCTAACAGAGCTTGGCCTTATGTGTTCTTGATTCTTCGGATGACCATGGGTACTGCCAGGTACACTATTTCGGCAGGCATATTACTTTAGAAGTTGTAGCTATAGGGTAACGATTGTCTGAACCCTTGGATGAAACTGGCAAATAAACCAGTAGCCACCAGAACAGTCTTTACAACTCAGATCTGGGACATTACTGGAATAACTCAACCCCGACTCAAGACGGCTGAAAATCAGCTCAGAGCATGAGACGGTGTCGATAAGAAGAAAGTAGCAGTTCCCTAAGACGGCCGAAGAACAGCTCGGAGCATAGGGTCATTAATACGGAAAGAAATTCAACAGCTGCCCGCGACGGCTGAAAAGCAGCTCAGAACACGGGCCAATTGCTGACAAGAGAAATATAAAATCGGCATCCACCCCGGACGGCCGGAAACAGCTCAAAACACACGCGTGGTGCCATCACCAAAGAAAGGCAGACAAGGGTTCATTGGCGTCCCATACAGCTCACTACTACGCACACAAGCATCAGCATATTAATTTAAACATGCAGGAATAACACAGAGCAATGCTTTAGGGCATATATCAGATGGTCGGCTTGCTCCATAGGTTGTTGGTCATCACTCTGAAGTGTATAACTAGCGTCCTTCTTCTTCTTATATAGCTCATGTAATGGCCAAATCCTCACCGAGCTAACATCATTGTATGGGTAACTCGTATGACCTTGGCAGCATGTTCACCACATCTATTGAAACATGTGTGGCTGGCCACTTGATTCCTGAGGCAAGCTTGTGTAGAAAAACTGAGTTGCTTATATCTGAAGTTTCCTTGTTGCCACAAGCAGATTGAGTGCATATATATATATATATATATATATATATATATATATATATATATATATATATATATCCCTTAATGTTTCTGCTGTCGGTTCCCTTTGTATGCAGAAAGTTGTTTGACTATTCTTCTTGTTGGGCACTGAGTTCCTAGCATATGCTGGCTTGCTTCCGGGGTGTAGCTGGTTCATATTATAGCAGACTCCAACCTTATATGTGAACCATACCTTTGACCTGAAGTGTACTGCTGATCATGCACACATCTTTGCCTTCTTGCTGATTTGATTATTACTGCTGTGAAGATCGCACATTGATATGTACCTGATGCCAATAATCAATCCAGGATATCATTATAATCAGAATAGATATTCCCCATGCCAGGCAGTCGGCGCCAAATCCCATATTGTTAAGCTGAGCTTCCAAATGCTTGCCCCTTCACTGATTCTTTGGGTTTAGGGTCGGTGAGCAACTTCCATAAGGGAAAAATAAGGTAACACCAAGGGCCCAAATAAAGAAGCAAAAGAAACAACTAAAATAAAAGCACACAAAGCAACAAGATTACACACAAGCAATATCATATACTACAGCTATTCACAGTGATAATATGCATTCCTACTTAAGCACACCAATCTCGTAAGAACTCCGGTGTTACGATCTAACATGCTGTGGCAGTGTGCACGAAAGTGAGTCCATGTGTGGGAGAAAGTTGGTGTAAGCAAGGCTACACCAAACAAGGCTTACACCGGTTGCAGCTGGACGGAGACGGAGGCGGAGACGGACTTGGTGATCATGGATCGGAACACGGAGGTCATGACCACATCATCATCAAGCGTACGGAAGAAACCGTACTCATCCAGAGAGTGGATGGCAGGGTGGGATAGCGATGAAAAGAAAGGCTTGCGAGCATTGCCCTTTTCTGATAACTAAGATCAGTAAGGGTTGCCAATGCGGCTAGTGGAAAAGCACGATCCAGCATAGAAACATGTCTATCACCGAAACAATAGGGATGGCTGAAGAGAATATATTGGTGTGGTACCAGTGCATCAATCTTGCCAGTGATCGACAACACTAGGCACCTTGGCATCACTCCGCTGGGACGGAGATAACACCACACCAAGGAACGAATATGCAGCTGGAGGGTGCAGGTAGTGGGTCGAAACCGACACCATCTACACTCACCAGATCAACCGTTAGTGACAAAATAAATATTCTATACGCATGCTTTGCACAAACAAATACAACAAACAAGTGCAGCAAACCGACTAGACTCTATACTACCGGTTACTAACGTTCTCACGGTCTAGGGCGTCCTACCGCCAGACCTGCTCTGATACCAACGCTTGTGACACCCCGGCTCAGAGGAACCGGAACGCCCCGTATTCCAGCCCAGAGACAAGTCTTCTGGAATATGGCACTGTTGGCATAGAACAAATCAGCTCTTTATTACTATGGATAAGGTTACAAGTGTACATGGATTACATCGGCACGGCGAGACTACGCCTGCCTAGGGTTGCTCTATGCTAACAGTGGAACAACCCGAGGAAGCGGAGTACCCTCGGCAGCGTAACAACGACGGCGGTGATGGACTCCAATCCGCAGGGACTCTGGCTGGAACGCTTATCCTAGCTCGCAAACTTGGAATCCTCGACAAGCAAGTAATCATGGCATGACCTACAAACTGGCACGACATGCCAGGTGAGTACTTTGAATGTACTCGCAAGCTCACAGCAACCAAAGCAATCAAGACAAGCAATAGCATGGCATTAACAGGTTGAACAGGTGTAATCATGATGATGCTATAACGATATGGCATATGAGCAGGATGTCACTACATGCATCAGGTTGAAACTATCAGGATGCAACTTACTCTGTCCGGGGTTACCTCATAACCACCACATGTAAGAACTTACCATTGAGTGGGCCACATGATAACCTCGGGACCAACCAAACTTGGTATTACAATACCGTAGTGATAATAAGATCACAAGGAGCTTGATCTTTACCCGAGGTCACCACGTAACACAAAACCACGGTGATCCTCTCGTGATCACGATCAATCAACATCGGTATCCTCGATAGCACGGTGATCCTCTCGCAACCACATAAAGATCAACCAACTTCTTCCTCCTCGAACGGGGTTGTTATTAAGCAAGATTATTATACTGTTGACCCATAGTGTGTCCTACTACGAACTGTGCCCGTAACCGAGGACACGGATATTGATAGATCATACACTCTGCAAAGGTTAGTACACTGTACCCACACCACGGAATGCATGGCCTCGTGCTCCCATTTGGGTGGACCAACGACATTCCGACAAAACCCAGTCTATTGCATGGCACTCTCCCGGCCACTCCAACACACTCCCCTTTGGGCTATGTCATGGGTGACCCCTGTGTCCTTCCGACACCTGCCACCGTCGTGGCCAAACAAAACTGTCCCAAACGGTGATCTGAGCTCAATACCAAAACTGGGTTCACAAGGTTATAGCCGCCTACCGGGCCAGGGTAGCACGCGCTCATAACATTCCCTGGTTGGAGGTACCGGTGAGAGGCATGACAATAGACCGAATTAGGGCTGCCCCATCCCAGCAAGTGTGGTTGCACTGGTGAGCTTGATTCGGTGGCGCACTATGACTCAGCCAACAGGTGTTCAAGTTCGATTAACATCCAGTTAAATTTGAATGATGATGTGCTGAGCCGTGATAACAGGATGAACCATAACAACAGATAAAGAAACATGCAGACATGTCACCATCTTAGCATGAGCTACTTCAAGTATTAACCATGATCATAATGCTACCAATGACTACTTGATAACTAGCAAGATGCACAAGGACAGAATTTGGAGATAAGCATGAAACATGAGCATATACAGTATTTCTCAAACAGAATAACATGTACATGTTAAATATCTATTCAAGTAGGAACCACAGCTACTGCAAAACCATCATGCAAGTGGCTGTCGTGGCTTGCCTCGGTACGAAGAAACCACCGAGGAGAAGTGCGGAGAGTTCGCGGAATGGATCGCCGGAAACAGTTCTATCTCGGAGGGGCTGTTTACGGCAAGGGCAAAATGGCCATTTTATAGTGTCAACACATTATGAAAATAATACCAACAGAAAGAGCTCGACGAGACAAAGAAGTGGGCTTTGGAATCACCTCAATCGGAGTCTCGGTTAAAAAGTTACAACCGTTTGTAGTCCAGGGACCAATCTACAAAAAGTTTATTTACAGACAAGCCCCTGGCAGCTAAAACCGAAGGCGCACTGGGCAGATTATGTTTTCTGAATAGGAAAACGCATTCTAGGCCGCAGTATAACAGAAATACGCCTTCCTAAGGGAGAAAATGTATTAGAAGTAATACGCTTCCACTTAACAGTGCGGGCCCGGTCGGGGTCAATGCCTGAGAGGCTGACATGTAGGCCCCGTGCTGACCCTCTCCCTCTCTCGTCTCCTTCTTCCCCCTCTAGCGCCCTATGGGGCAGAGTAGGGGTGCGACTCTGGCGGCGAGCTCCGACGACTTCGGCCACCGTTGCTGGCGTTCCAGGCACCGGCGGGCTCGGGAAATAGGGCCGCATCCATCCCCGCATTGCACGGACGCCGAGTAGCATGGCGGTTAGCAGGGCAACGACCATGGCGGACGGCAGCTCCGGCGAGATTGGGCGCGGGCGCCACGGTGGTGGAGAGGAGGGGTTGAGGCTACGGGGAGGTTATACGGGCTCCAGGTGGTCCTCTGGTGGTGGTTAGAGGGAGAAGGGGTGCTCGGCTCGCCGGAATTTGCAGAGGGCAGGGGCGGCGGCCATGACGGTGGTGATGGTCGGGGAGGGGCTCAGGCGCCAGGAGAGGAGGCTAGGGAGGGGTAGTGGAGGGCGGTGGAGCTGGTGGTGAGCTCGGAGACCGCGGGGAGGGCCTATACATAGCCGGGCGACGGCGAGGTGATAAGGATGGCCACGACAGCGTTCTTATCGGCACACTGGAGCGCGGGGTGGCGTGGCTGTCCGCTTCCGGCATCGGGAAGCTTCAAGGAGGAGTGGAGAGGCTCGTAGGAGCTTCGGGAGGACTCGAGGAGGAAGGGACAGGGGAAAACGACGACGGCGGTCACGGGCCGAACTGTGGCGACGATCGCCGTGGCGCAAGGAGAAGGAATGAGGAGGGGGAGAGGCTTCCAGGAGGAGGACGACGATGAGACAAAGCTCCTGGACATAGCTAGGTGGCGAGGACGCGAGGAAACGGATGACACCGAGGGGTTCCATCGCCAGAACGCGCTGGCTGGTATGCCAGCCGCATTGTCACCGTGTGAACTGGCTCACGCGGTGCACCCTAGCATGCATCGCGTTGTCTAGTAGATAGTCCTTTCAAGGAACAGTCTCAGGGAGGTGATGGATCAGCAAAAGAGACCAAGGGTGGATGTGAGTCTTCACTGGAAGTTTGCTGTAGCAAACTTGACTGAACAACTATGATTAACAGGGAGGTGATACGAGCCAAATGTGATGTCTGGGAGGTTTAGATTAAGAGGGACCACATTCCTCTGAATTTTGGTATGATTTGGACCAGGATTTTTCATGGTTGCTTCACAATTTGCCCAAACTGGTTTAGAAAATGAATCATGAAGTGGCACTCTAATAGATGATTGGATTGAGCTGAAATTTTGTGGATAGGAGTTAAATGATGATATGGAGACACTGTAGAAATTTCGTACCATTTGGACATACCAAAATGGTACTTGCTTCACAGTGGTCCTCTCTGGACAGAATTTTAGGAAAAATCTAGGGAATTATTGGATAGATGAAATGAGACCAAATTTAGTGGAGAGGTGAAATATAGGTAGAGGCATGTTCTGGAAATTATTCATGAATTGGGGAGCAATAAAAATTATAGTTGCTTCACAACACAAAATAATTACCAGAAATAAAGATTTGATACTGAGCTCACATGGATTGATGAATGAAGCTCAAAATTTGTGGAGAGTCATTATTTGGGCATATGAAGGATCTTGCAAAATTTCAACTCATTTGGATATGCCTAGCTTGCACTTCCTTCTCAAGGCCTCCGTTTGAACAGAAACTTTGAAAAATTGCTCAGGAATATTCACTAGGCAAATGAAGTTGAAATTTGGCATGTGGCAATGATATGGATGGGAAAGAGTGCACAAAAAGTTTGAGAGCAAGCAAGCAAAGATAATGGGTACTTGGTTCACAAACTGCCAGCTAGGGCAGAATCAGAAAAGAAATATTGGTGAAATATTTCTGGACATGGCGAGGAAGGATTTTGACATATCTAAGAAATATATAACCCAAACAATTTATGGGAATTATTTGGGAATCTTTGGAATGGTGGAAGTGTGGGTTGCTTCACAACCCAGGGCAGACAGGGTTATTCCTTTAATAGGAAAAAGAATACTCCCAAGAAAAGAATATTGGGATTGGTCCGAGATGGAAATGGTAATGTCTTGGGGTGGTTTTGAGATTGACAAGCCACTTGGGAGAGGAATCGAGGGTGATTTCTCTAGGTTTCAAGATCACTAAGCCAACGAAGGGCAAATCCAAACCAAAATCAAAAGAAAAAGAAAATGGGCAAAATCCAGGGTGTTACACTAGACTCGCCGACTGCCATCAAGTACATCAAGGAGATAATCTTTAGATTCTGAGTCCCCCACAGCTTCATCACGGACAATGGGTCCAACTTCGACTCAGACTAATTCTGCGAGTTTTGCTACTCCCAAGGCACTCGGGTTGATTACGCCTCTGTGGCTCACCTGTAGTCGAATGGCCAAGCAGAACATGTGAATGGGTTGATAATCCAGGGATTGAAGCCATGCCTCATGAGCGAGTTGACACACGCTGTTGGGGCTTGGGTCACTGAGGTACCACCGGTCCTCTGGGGCTTGCGGACAACCCCAAATTGATCCACAAATCGCACTCCATTCTTCATGGTATATGGGTCACAAGCAGTTTTGCCGAATGATCTTCTTCACAATTCCCCACAGTGGATTTGTACTCAGAAGCCGAAGCCGAGGAAGCATGTCAGGATGGTCTCGACCTCCTTGAGGAAGAGCGCGATTTAGCGCTTTAAATTTATCAGGTCAACTGTGTTAGTGCATCAAGTGCCCCCTTAGTGGTTTTGGAGTATTGATGACAAATAAGTTGAGGAACTAATGAGTTTGTGAGTATACACAAGAGACAGAGTCCCATAAGATTTCTTTTAACACATGGAAGATGACCCCTAAAAATTTATTTCTTCAAGTGATGAAATTGGTATGGCCTTTGAAGAAATTGATGTGAAGACTTTGTTTTCATAGTTTCCTTTCTTCTTATTTGAGTCATAGGAAAAACCGTACTATTAAAGGGTGTCTAGGTGAATTATATTTCACATTTCCAAAGTGATGCTCAAACCTACTCAACCCTATACACAAAAGCCGCTTCGAGTGAAGCCTTTGGAAATCTCCAGTCCAGCTGACACATTTGCCACGACAGGGACGAAGTTCATCTGGTCGCTGACGAATTTGGTCACGCTGAGGAGTTAGGAGTTTGCCAGTGCGTTCTACCTAAAAGTGAGGAAATTGAGTGCCCCGACAAATTTGAGAGTTCAAATTCCGACCGTTGCTGCGGCACGTGCCAGCTGTCGAGTGGATCCTTATCCTGACAACGTTCGAATCAGTGAAGGGCATTTATGACAATTCATGTTGGGTTGCCCCCTGGCTATAAATAGCCGCCCCCACAACCACTTTTTGGTTGGCTTCTTCGAGAGAACTTGACACTTGTCATAATAGAGCAACTCATCCTCTAACGATTTTGAGAGAATCCTAAGTGAGGAAAAACACAGAGCCAAAGTGATTGAGCATCACTGAAGAGATTGACCTATGTGATCCGACGCCTGTTACCTTTGAAGACTGTCATTCTTCTAGACAGTTAGGCGTCAAGTTATGAGGACACCAAGAGTCATTGTGGTGTGCCGGTGAACAATTCTGTGAAGGTTTTGGAAGTCTACCTTGAAGACTTACCACGAGTGATTGGGCGAGGACTAAGTGACCTTAGCTGAACAGGAATACGGTGAGGACTGTGTGTCCTCTGAGTTGCAACTCAGCCGTCTCAAACAGATGTACAGTTGATATAGCAACAGGAACTGGTCTACCAAATTCCATTCTCTTCACCAAGCCAACTTGGTTTCAAATTCCTCAACCCTCTCTTACTTTGTTCGACTGCTGAAGAATTTGTGATCTGTGCTCTAACGAATTTGAACTGAAGAATTTCATCTCGCTATCTTTCATTTCCTCAGTTCATTTTCTCCATGCGTGTATGACCGTATGAATGCACATTCTTCAGTCTTTCGTATCCTGATTGTATGTACTTTGATTCTATGATGACTTAGTTTCTATTTCTTCACTTTGATCTTCGTCAAATTCTTTAGAGTTTGACCAATTTACAAAATCTCCCATTCACCCCCCCTCTGGGAGTAAACCTGCACTTTCAATTATTATCAAAGCAAGGTACTCCCTTATTCTGTGTGATTTTGGTTTAACCACCAGGAGTGTTAGTTATGTCGACTGCATGTATGATCAAGGTTTCTGCTGCGTGCCCCATCTTCGATGGCACAGACTATCCTTACTGGAAGAACAAGATGCACATGCATCTTGAGGCAGTTGAAAATGATCTCTGGTTCGTCATTGAGAACGGCGTTCCCTCTGTCGCTCCTAGCATCAATGCTGCTAATGTGAAGAGATTGAAGCAACTCAACTGTCAAGCGAAGAACATCATATGTGGACACCTCAACAAAGGGCAGTATGGCCGAGTGAGTGCACTAGAAACATCAAAGCTGATCTGGGATGGGCTCTCCAAGGTCAATGAGGGAGTTTCCACTCAACATGACACTCGAGTTGATGTGCTTCGAAATCTTCCCAATCGCTTCAAGAGGCTTGATAATGAAAACGTTCAACAAACTTTCGATTGCCTCACAGATATTTCTAATGAGCTACAAGCACTGCATGGTGCTGACATCACTGACCACGAGGTGGTGAAGAAATTGCTGAGGTCTCTTTATAGCTCCTTTGATACCTTGGCCCTGATGATACAAGAGCGTCCTGATTACAAATCACTTGATCCCACTGATATTCGTGAGAGGCTCAACACTCATGAATTTCAACAAGCTGAGAAGAGAGATATGTATGGTCCTATCTATGGACGACCTCGCACTCTGAAGGCAAAGGCTAAAGCATGGACAATTTCTTCATCTGAAGAAGAAGAAGTATCTGAATGCAGTACAAATGATGCTGAGGAAATTGGCAGAGAACTGGCTATGCTTGTGAGGAAGTTCCAGAAGTTCTCCAAAAGGAACCATTTTGGAATGTCTTTAAAGTACCATTCAAAGAACACTGAAGCTTCTGCTCACGACAAAAGAACTTGCCACAAATGTAAGAAGGCATGCCATTACATCACTGATTGCCCCCTCTGGAAAAAGGGCTCATAGAAGAAAGTTTCTAGCAAGGATGACGACACTGATGACAAGAAGAAGAAGTCATTAGAGTTTTCATCAAAGTCCTCATAAAAAAAGAAAGTCACCTCCAGCAGAGCTCGCGCTTTCATTGGAAAGGAAATGGATTCCGAGGAAGATTCTGAGGAATCTAAGGAGGAATCTAACTCTGGGGTTGCAAGCTTGGCCCTCGCTAAGGAGTTCGGCAGCAAGTCCATCTTTGACCATGAAGAAAAGGGTGACTCCACCAACACTAAAGACTATGTTGATGACTATTCTCCCACCTATTGCTTCATGGCAAGAGGTGCTAATGTAACCTCACGAGAAGCTTACTTTAATATTTCAAGTGATGATGACTCTGAATGTGAAGCAAAACCTAGATACAAGAAACTTGTAAAAATTGCAACTAAGCACCAAAATGCCATGGAAAAGATTCAAAAAATGCTATGAAAAAGTGATGATCTGTTAGATCACTACAAGAAATATGCTATCTTTTAACCTTCCATATTGGTCACTGAATGGTCGTTGTTTTTCATTTATGACCAAAAATAGTTGGTCAAAAGCTGACCATCTTTAATGAAACTTAATGACCTTCTTGGCACTAGCCAAAAGGTCATAGATTCTACGACCAATTATTTGGTCACTGGCAATCTGCCTAGACCACATCAGATCCAGCGTGGCAAGCTGACGTGGCAAAATTGTGACCAAATAAGTTGGTCTTTGATCAGAATCAGCCCGGTCCAGTTCAGCCATCTATATGGGCCAAGCCCAACAATTTAGCCCATTTATTTATTTTTTTTCCTATCAATTCTGCCGCCTACATGGGCAAGCCCAATTGATTTCTTTTTTTATAAAATGGGTCCACTAGTCAAATGGGTCCCTATTGTCAGGTTTTGATAAGTGGGCCACATGTATTAGGCTTAGATTCTTCATATTTCAATTTGATAACACAAAAATAACTAGTATTTAAATTGGTGGACAGAAAACACACATAATACTTAAAATAAAGCAGTAAGATTCGCTCTACAAATGACACGTAATACAAGCTCTTACAAATACTTTACAAGCTCTACAAGTGTAATAGCTAGATACAAGCTCTACAAGTATGGCAATCACAGTTACATGCTCTACAAGTGTTTTCTTCATCAGCATGGAGCTCCTTTGATAGCAATCACATGCGAGACTCACTGGACGACCAGTCTGGACTGGGCTAATAGAACGGCAACATGCCTTCCACGGTCGACCTGTTACATGAATCAACTGAGAAGAATCAGAAAAATTGTAGCCAATATAATATGAACATTCCATTAAAAAAAGGAGTAAAGGACAGTTCTTTACAGAATGATAAACACAATTTCAGCTAGTACCATGCCTTTTGTTGTTGAGCTACTTAAAATGAGATATTCATACAAGACATTAGAGACGGTATGAATATGCATGGCTTCTTATTTAACACGGCTGTGAAAGTGTAATTTCGCAACAGACAGACACTCACTCGCTCACTCAGACACTACAGGTGCTTGTTTCAGCACCAAGTTAAATTCAGTCAAGCATGTAAGTAGATTCAGACCAGCAACATACCAAGCAAAAAAAAAACAGATTTCAAACTGGCTAGCTAGCTGTAATTTGCTGCAATCCTAATGGTACAAACAATCTAGCTAGATTAAACACCAACAGTTAACACAACCTAGCTGTAGTAACTAACAAGGCCACTATAAATTATTAACATGCATGATCTGCAGTACTAGGAGGCTAAGTTAATGCACATCACAGTAACCACAAATGGGGTCTACTACAAGAGCAGAATTAAACACATGTGCTACTCCAAATCATCGTCACTTGTAAATAGGAATGATCTTTTCCATGACACAAGCACGGAAAGTACAAACAAAATCACCATTGCACATGAAACAGAGCAAGGTACTACTATATTAGCACAAGAGAGGGGGTTAGAAGTTAGGAGACGAACTCACATGAGAGGAGGTTGTAGCCGATGCGGCACACAGCCATGGTCTTCGTCCCGCGGTAGAGGAGGTTGTAGCCGAGTTGGACCATGTGCGGAGCGTCATCGTGGCGGTGGATGCCCTGGTTGTCGTCATCGTCCATGGAGGATGCCTACTGCTCCGAATCAAACAAAGAAGTAAGAGCTGGTGGTGTTGATCTAGTACAGAAATTAAGCAAGCGAGTATAGGAGACACACGCACGTGCTACTGCTAGTATCTACAGAGATCAATCAAGCTGGCTGTGTGTGTGCTTGAGCTAGCTTAGTATGTATAGTCCATGGTTGGTCTCCAAAACAAACAAAGCATGCTAGTATCAGCAGAATTAATCACAAGGTTATTTCTTTGTTGTTGCTAGCACTGCTAGCTGTATGTGTTGATCCATCCATCCATCAACCTAACTAATGGTGTTGTATCTCTAGACTAAGTGCAGTGATGACCTACAAGTATAGGGGATCTATCATAGTCCTTTAGATAAGTAAGAGTGTCAAACCCAACGAGGAGCAGAAGGAAATGACAAGCAGTTTTCAGCAAGGTATTTGTGGCACCCCGACTCAGAGTAAACCGGAACGCCCTGTATTCCAGCCCAAGGACAAGTCTTCTGGAATACGGCACTGTTGGCATAGAACAAATCAGCTCTTTATTACAATGGATATGGTTACAAAAGGGTACATGGACAACATCGGCAAGGCGACACTACACCTGCCCGGGGTAGCTCTATGCTAATAGTGGAGTAACTCTCTCAGCAGTGGAACAACGACGGCGGTGATGGACTCCACTCCGCAGGGACTCTGGCTAGAACGCGTATCCTAGGTCGCAAACTCGGGATCCTCGACAAGCAAGCAATCATGGCATGACCTGCAAACTGGCATGACACGCCAGGTGAGTACTTTGAATGTACTCGCACGCTCACAACAAACATCAGCATTAAGACAAGACAACATCATAGCAGTCAAAATTAACAAGCTTGATTATCTAGCAAGATAACTACCGAATGTAAATGTAGTAAGGTAGAGCATATTAAGTAGTTTACTCCATACTCCGAATAACCTTAGGATCCAATCTAAATATGTTCCAAATCCAATCCAAATCATGTAATCATCCAACCACTCATCTCATAGCCATCCCATGGCTATCATATCATACACCTGATTCCATCTGCACGGCAACTCTAACAAACTTACTCTCTTCCGGGTTGTCTCACAACCCTTCAGAATACTCACAATCCATCGAGTACTTCCGATCATACGATGAGTTCTTCCATCATTATCATCACTACCATGGTTGACCACCTAGTGAGGTCTGGACGGACTGTCCAATACCATGGACACGGCTATTCGAATATATTTTACACTCTGCAGAGGTTGCGCACTTTACCCACACAATGGAGCACTGACCTTGTGATCCCATTCGGGTGGACCAGTGTTGCTCCAACGAAACCTGCCTGACCCGTGACTCTCCCATCGTACCACCGGCAATCATCCTCCCCCGGAGTCAAGGCCTGGGTGGCCCCTGTGTCACCTCGTGACACCTGCCATCGTCGTGGCCAAACTAAACTATCCCAAACGGGGACCTAGATCCAAACAACTCAACTGGGCTCACAAGGTTATCGCCGCCTACTGGGCCAGGGTAGCCCGCACGCATAACCTTCTCTACTGGGCAGTACCGGTGAAAGAGCACGCGATCAGACCAAGTCAAGGCCGTCCCATACCGGCAAATGTGGTTGCACGGATAAGTCCGGACAGGTGACTCAGGATCAACCAGGAAATATCTAATCCCCGAATAATATGTCTGTCATGGTTGACACTCCGATAACGAGTATACTTAAGTCACTGCTACTAATTCATCTCCACGAACTGCCGGATGAACTCCAAAATAATCATAGACAGTGATCTCAACATCATAGTATCAACAAGTGGGTAAACTACTAGTCATTAACAATCTTGTGCTCAACATGACAGTCACCTATCCAAGAATTTATTCAAGTATTGTATAATCCAATTTATTTCACAGATACTCATACTTGTTGTTAAAGTAAATAGTTAAACTATGATATTTCAACGCGATGATGCAGATGAGAGTTGTGGCTTGCCTGGGGAGGAAGGGACCATCGGGAAGAAGTGCAGAGAGTCCGCGGAAGTGATTGCCGGAAATAATTCTCTCCCGGAGGGGGCTGTTTACGGACAAGGGCAAAATGGTCATTTCCATAGTGGGACCTCATAGTGAAAATGATACCAACATGACGGGCTCGACAAGACGAAGACGTGGGCGTTGGAATCACCTCGATCGGAGTCTCGGTTGAAAAGATACGGCCGTTTAAAGCATAGGGACTAATCTGCAAAATAACTTCTACAAATAGGTCCCTGGCAGCTTAAACAGAACGTGCTTTTTCTGAAAATACGTTTTCCAGAGAGGAAAACGTATTCTGGGCCGAAGAAGAGCAAAATGCGCTTTCGATAAGGGAAAGCGTACTCCCAGGAGTACGTCTCCACTTATCCACACTGGCAGTGGAGGGGCCAGGGTTTGGGTCGCTGAGGTGTGGGTCCCGCGGGGCTTCTCTCTCCTCCTTCCTTCTCTTCTTCTAGCTCCCGACGCGAGGACCAGAGGAGCTTGGGGCCGAGCGAGCGCCGGCGCGCTCCGGCGACTCAGGCCGTCTCCGACCGAGCTCCGGCCACCGGAAGATGCGGGAGGGAGCACCGCACCCAACCAGGGCGCTACGAGCATCGGGGAGAGGTCACAGCGGCAGCAGTTCGAGCGTCCATGGTGGAACAGAGGGGAGTTCGGACGAAGGGCTCGGGCGGCTCCGGTCACCTCTGGCCGTGGTGAGGATACTGGTGGCCTCGGGGAGGTGCACCGCGTCCAACCAGGGGTAGAACCAGCACAGGGGAGAGGTAGAATGACGGAGGCTCAAGGTGGCCGAGGAGACGACGACGGCCATGCTCGGGCACGCGGCAACAGTGGCCCCGGCGATGGGGCGAGGACACGGGGAGGATCGTCGGGGTCTAGGTGAGCTCCTGGTGCTAGAATGAGGGAGAGGGGGGCTCGGCAAGGTGCCAATTTAGGCAAGCCGAGGCGGCGGCCTGGGCAGCAATGGATGGCGAGGAAGAGCTGTGGGGCTCGGGCGAGAGGCTGGGCGGGGTCCTGGGAGTGAGGTGGTGATGATGGTGAGCTCGGGAGAGCTCGGGGCAGCCTATAAATAGGCGCGGCGACGCGGGTGGATGAGGATGGCCGCGGTGGTGATCTTGGCCGCGCGCTGGCGCTCCGGGGCGACGTGGCTGGCTGTATACGGCGTCGGGGAGCTTCGCGGAGGAGCAGAGAGGGTTCAGGCGTGCTCCGGAAGGCTCGAGGGAGAGGGAAACGACAACGGTGTCACGTGCCAAACAGCGGCGGCGATCGCCGTGGCGTGAGGAGGAAGAACTGGAGGGGGAGAGGCTTCCAGATCGAAGACGAGGCCGAGGGGAAGCTGCTGGACATGTTTAAGTGGCGAGGGAGGGAAGGAACGGACGGAACCGAGTGGTTAAATCACCAGAGCGCATTGGCTGGCATGCCAAACGCGTGGTCACCGCGTGCACTGGCGCACGGGGTGCACCCTGCCGTGACAAGTCATGTCCAGTGTATAGTCCCTCCAAGGAACAGTCTCAGGGAGGTGATGGCTCGGTGAAAATCACTGTGGTTGAATGTGAATGATCAACTAAATTTTTCTGTAGCAAACTTGTCCGTGCAACTGTGCTCAACAGGAAGGTGATAGGGTAAAAATGATATGTCTGGGAGGTGTAGGGTAGAAAGGACTATGATCCTGTGAATTTTGGGGAGAAATGGACCAAGATTTAATATGGTTGCGTTGCAACTGTCCAATTTGGTCCAGAGACTGAATCTTGATGTGCCACTCACATGGAGTAGCCAATTGGGCTGAAATTGGGCAAAGGATGATGATTTGGTCATATGAGAGTGCCATAAAAATTTCATGCCATTTGGACAAGCCAGAATGGTACTTCCTTCACAGCTATCCTCTCTGACCAGAATCTTAGAAAAATTCTAGAGAATTATTGGTAA
This sequence comes from Thinopyrum elongatum, assembly GCA_011799875.1. Lineage (NCBI taxonomy): Eukaryota > Viridiplantae > Streptophyta > Magnoliopsida > Poales > Poaceae > Thinopyrum > Thinopyrum elongatum. The sequence continues at coordinate 86,710,163 of CM022303.1, read as the reverse complement.
GATGAAATGAGCCCAAATTTTGTGGAGATAGTTTATAGGGGTAGGAGAATGGTCTGGTAAATTTTCAGCAATTATGGAGCAATATAAAATATAGTTGCTTCACAATGTGAAAATATGACCAGGAACCAAGATTTGATGCTATGCTCACATAGATGATTGGATATGGTTGAAACTTGGTGAAGAGTCATGTTTTGAGCATATGAAGATGCTTGCAAAATTTCAACTTATTTGGATACTCCTAGCTAGCACTTGCTTCACAAAGATTCCAGTTGCCCAGAAACTTTGGAAATTAGCCAAGGCATATTTAATATCCAAATAAAGTTGAATTTTGGGCATGTGGCAATGATATGGATAGGAAAGAGTGCACAAAAAGTTTGAGAGCAAGCAAGCAAATATAAATGGTACTTGCTTCACAAACTGCCAGCTGGGGCAGAATCACAAAAGGAATATTTGTGAAGTATTTTTGAACATGGCAAGGAAGGATTTGACATATTTGTGGAATATCTGACCCAAACAATTTATGAGAATTATTTGGGAAATTTGGGAATGATGGAAATGTGGGTTGCTTCACAACTCAGGTCAGACAGGGTTATTCCTTTAATAGAAAAAAGGAATATTCCCAAGAAAAGAATATTGGGGGTTGGTCCAAGATGGAAATTACATCTTCTTGTGATGGTTTTGAGGTTGGCAAGCCACTCGGGAAGAAAAATGAAGGGTGATCTCTCCAGGTTGCAAGACTATCAAGCCACAGAAAAGCGAATCCGGACCAAAATCAAAAGAAAAAGAAAGTGGGCAAAATCCAGGGTGTTACAGTATTCTCTGCAAGCACTGAAATTATCAGTAACAGATAGTTTTGTGATAAGATAATTCATAACGGGTAACAAGTAACAAAAGTAAACAAGGTGCAGCAAGGTGGCCCAATCCTTTTTGTAGCAAAGGACAAACTTGGACGAACTCTTATATAAAGCAAAGCGCTCCCGAGGACACATGGGAATTGTTGTCAAGTTAGTTTTCATCATGCTCATATGATCCGCGTTTGTTACTTTGATAATTTGATATGTGGGTGGACCGGTGCTTGGGTGCTGCCCTTCCCTGGACAAGCATATTCATGTTCATAATCAGGGGAGTATTAATTATCATTAAGGATCTGAACAAATGATCTTCCACCGAATAAACCAACTAGCATCAACTGCAAGGAGTAATCAACACTACTAGCAACCCACAGGTACCAATCTGAGGTTTTGAGACAAAGATCGGATACAATAGATGAACTAGGGTTTGAGAGGAGATGGTGCTGGTGAAGATGTTGATGGAGATTGACCCCCTCTCGATGAAAGGATCGATGGTGATGACGATGGCGATGATTTCACCCTCCCGGAGGGATGTTTCCCCGGCAGAACAGCTCCACCGAAGCCCTAGATTGGTTCTGCCCAGGTTCCGCCTCGAGACGGTGGCGCTTGGTCCCGAAAGCTTCCTTCTTATTTTTTTTAGGTCAAAACATACCATATAGCAGAAGATGGGCATCGGGGGCCTGCCAAGTGGCCCACAAGGATGGGGGGCACGCCGAGGGGGTAGGGCGTGCCCTCCACCCTTATGGATGGTAGGTGGCCCCCCTCTGCTACTTTCTTCGCCCAATATTTTTTATTAAATCCAAAATGACTCTCCGTGAAGTTTCAGGACTTTTGCAGGTGTGCAGAATAGGTCTCTAATATTTGCTCCTTTTCCAGCCCAGAATTCCAGCTGTCGGCATTCTCCCTCTTCACGTAAACCTTGTAAAATAAGAGAGAAAAGGCATAAGTATTGTGCCATAATGTGTAATAACAGCCCATAATGCAATAAATATTGATATAAAAGCATGATGCAAAATGGACGTATCAACTCCCCCAAGCTTAGGCCTCGCTTGTCCTCAAGCGAAAGCCGATATCGAAAAATAAGTCCACAAGTTTAGAGATAGAGGTGTCGATAAAATAAAATACGGACATGAGGGCATCATGATCATCTTTAGAACGGCAACATATATTGTGATATAGTTTCTTATGCTAAAGTAACAATTCGTTCACAAGGTAAAGTATGAATCAAAAGCTTCATTGAAAACTAACAAACTATGATCTCAGTCATTGAAGCAATTGCAATTTATCATAACATCAAAAAGAGTCAATATAAGAGCTTTTCAGCAAGTCCACATACTCAACTATCATTTAGTATTTCATAATTGCTAACACTCACGCGATACTTATGGGTTCAAAGCTTCCATCGGACACAGAGAAAGATAGGGGCTTATAGTTTCGCCTCCCAACCTTTTACCTCAAGGGTAATGTCAACAATAATACTTTATGATAACCTACATCCGAGTGGATATATATACACTAGTGCAGAACCGGGCTTTAACACCGGTTCATTAGGCCCTTTAGTGCCAGTTCTGTAACCGGCACTAAAGGGTGGGGACTAAAGGCCCCCCCTTTAGTACCGGTTCAACACGAACCGCCACTAAAGGGCCACCACGTGGCACGAGCCAGCGCCGTGGGCTGGGAGACCTTTAGTACCGGTTGGTAACATCAACAGGTACTAAAAGGTTTGGGGGGTTTTGGGTTTATGATTTATTTTTCCTTTAATTTTGTGTTTTCCATTTAATTCTTTTTCATTTGCTGGTATTTTACGATACTACATATTGTACACGTTATGCATATATATAAATAGAATTTCTCGTAGAACCGATCATATATATATATCATCGAATGTCTCGCACGACCATTCACACATACACATGTATATATGCAATTTGGTATATACAATTTCTCCTACATGGAGGCATTACTGCGGTAGCGGGTAATGGAACTCTCCTTTGGGACCTATGACCTGGTCGAGCAAAAATCCCGCTATTTCCTCTTGAATTGCTTGTACGCGATCCGTTGGTAGGAGCTTATCCCGCATCTCGTTGAACTTTAAAGAAGGAGATCAAATATGCATGTATTAGTTGTGTGTATATATATTAGATATCGATAATGATGTAAAAATTGTGAATAGTGTTCTGGCAAACGTACCCATATCTGTCTATCAGATCTGCTCCTTTCGGACGCCATCATGCGAATGTTCTCGCAAACATAGTATGCACATAAATCAGTCCCCCGCGCCTGCTTCATGGCCTTTACGAGAATAGAATTCAATCAGATAATAATTAATCAAGCATGATAATTAATGGTGTTGAAACTAGAATTAAAAAGATGGTAGCTAGCTAGTACTACTTAATTAACCACCTTGGGTCAATACCATTTCAGCTTTTCTTTCCAAGTGCCTGGAACCTGTTTGATGAACTTTTCCCAAGCACTACCCGCCGGCAAAGAAAATGAATAAATGAGTTATTATTTAGTTGATATCAGGAAATGACGAACTAAAGAGGCCGACATATATAGTTCGATAATGATTGAAATTACCTGTTGACTATCCCATTCACGATTTCGTACTCAGTAACTGGTTTAAGTAGTGAGTCCAGTACTTCAACTTTTCCATCTTCAACTTGAATGATTAACAAGATCCAGTGGAAACTGCGTGCGCACACGTTTGCATGTATAAATTAAGCGGGCATGTGACTAACACTCATCAACTACCCTAAACCCTATACACTTATTAACATCGACCTAGTAAGCAAAAACAGAATTTGTAGTACAAGACAGTGTGAGACTCACCCGAAGTTGTAAGGAAGTAGTATATCTCGATTGGTATTTAGGAGCTTCAAGAACTCTAGCAAGCTTTTCTCTGTGTCTTTTCATTCCCATGGACGCATCCATGTCTCTTCATTAATGGTATTTGGGTCAATGAACCAAATGCCATAGCGTCCAGCTATTTTCATTTCATAGATCTTCATCCTGCATAATACCACAGAAAAGAATATAGTGAGGATAATTACAGGTAATGATCAACGAGCACTACAGCTAGCAGCTTGAGACTTAAATTACAGAAAGAAATCACTTACAGACAATAGCAACTAACGATATATTTGTAGAGTGCGTCTTGATAGAATAACTGAAACATTTCTGTAAACTCAACATACAGATCTTTCCCATGGTAGTAATACTCTGGCTTCACTTTCACCATGAGGGACTCTCGATTGGTAGTCTTGGCAATTTTCATGTACCATTTATGCAATTCATACATTCTCGTTGAGAGCATCTTGACCTCCTCAGGCTTGACCATAGGTTCGCCGTGGGCATATTTCCGTTTTATGTCCTCCTCTCAAATCATATCCATGGGCTCGATCTCTAGGAGTTGATAAACAGTGATACCGGCCTCTTTAGCCATCCTTCTATGACCGTCGATTATTACTAGCTGATCGGCGGCGGTACTCGCATGTGTTGGTACAATGAGCGGGGGGATCGATTGCACCGCCTGTTCTCCCAGCTGGGGAACAGTTTTCACGATTTTTTTGGCAGCTGCTTGGCTGGAGCTCGAGCTCGAGCTCGACTCCTTCTTTTTTTGTGCTTGATATGCCTTCCTGATTTGGCACTCATAGTCTGAGTCAATAGGCTTGGGAGCTGGTGGTTCAGCCATACGAATAAAGTGGTCAATGACATGCTCAGGTACTGTCTCCTTTGGCAGCGGTGGCGGTTTCGGTCCAAAATGGGCCCTCAATTGGGCTTGCACTTTGGCTTCATTTTCCTCCTGAGTCAGGTCGTAAGGCCTCTCTGGAAGAGGCGTGAGGCTTGGACCAAATTGGAATCTCTTGCCTCCTATACCTGTACTTGTACCGCTAGCCACCATAGCTGCGGCGGCTCTCTTCCGCTGTTGCTTAGGCCGCGTAGCCCGCTGAGGCGGCGGAGATGGCTGACGCGGTGCCTGACTTGCAGGAGGAGGAGTGGGCTAACGCATTGCCGGACTTGGAGGAGGAGGAGTGGGCTGACACGGTGCCGGACTTGGAGGAGGAGGAGTGGGCTGATGCGGTGCCGGACTTGGAGGAGGAGGAGTGGCCTGACGTGTTGGCGGACTTGAAGGAGCAGGACTTTGCTGAGGCGGTGGCTGATGACTTGGGGGAGTGGGAGTCTGCTGACGCGGTGGCGGACTTGGAGGAGGAGTCGACTGACGCGGTGTCGGTGGCCTTGGAAAGATGATGCAATCCTTTCTCCATAGAATGATACGATGTATGGCCTCTCCCAGTGTGTGCTCATCGTCACCTCCAGGAATGTCAAGCTCTAGCCCCGAATATTGTGCCAACCACTTCATCAACCACGACACGAGCATAGCCAGCTGGAATTGGGTTGCAATGGAAGGTTCCTTCAGGGGGATTTGTATAAGCAACGGCGTCCGCCACCTTCATGGATATGTTCTTCATTTTGTAGTGTAGCTCACAATTAGTGTTTTCCATGATGTCATCCACAGGGTATCTATCCAGCAGTGCCTCGCCCGGGGCGGAACCCACGCTGCTTCTCGGCATGGATGGGACGGTGCTATCCAATGCTGGATCCGCTAGCTGCTGCCGCTGCTGAGACCCCCTTTCCTGGCTAAGTGAGTCGATCTGCTGCTGCTGCCGTTGGAATTGGAGTGCCAACTCTGCATGCGCTTATTCTAGGCCTTGAAGGAGTTCTGCTTCCTACTTCCTCTGCTCCTCCTCCAGCTTCCTCTTCTTCTCCTCCTCCATCTTCTTTCTCGCATGGCTTCTGTAGTCGGCGTTCCAGTCCTCAAACCCCTCATACCACGGAACAACGCCTTTGCCTCGTGTTCTTCCCGGGTGTTCACGATTTCCCAGGGCGCGCGTAAGCTTGTTGTTCTCTCTGTTGGGCGTGAACACCCCCGTTCGAGCCTCTTCTATTGCAACAAGAAGTTTGAGGTCCGCTCCTTTAGGACTTGCCTTCTCCAAAACCTTGCCTGTCTTTGGGTCCAACGTCCCCCCATGCGCATAGAACCAAGTCCTACACCTGGGGGGCCAGCTCAATGTAACTGGAATGACCCCTGCATCCACCATCTGTTGCTCAGCCTTATCCAACTTAGGCCGGGCCACCGCGTAGCCACCTGGCCCCAGCCTATGGTAATGCTCCTTTTTCGTGGCATTGAGCTTGTTTATTCTCGACTGTTCCTTAGCTAATTCCGATTCCTTGAATTTCATGAACGCGGGCCAGTGATCTCTTTGCTTCTCCAGAGTTCCCGTGAATTCTGGAGTCTTCTTTCCTCCTTCGACGTACTTGGCCCATATACTTTTCTTGTGGTTGTTGAATGCAAGCGCCATCTTCCTAAGAGCAGCGTCCTTGACATTCTGCACATCTGCATCTGTGAAATGATCTGGTAGGGTGAAATGTGACAAGAGAGATTCCCAAAGCAGATCTTTTGCTCTTTGGTCAACAAAAGTAAGATCTGGACATTCCTTTGCTGGCTTTTTCCATTCTTGAATGGAGATCGGGATTTGGTCCTTCACAAGAACTCCGCACTGACGAACGAACTTGCCCGCATTCTTCTTAGGCTCGCTTGGTTCACCATTAGGTTTGATGGCATCGATGTTGTACTTTACGCCATCCTTCAACTTTTTGGCCGGGCCTCGCACTGTCCTGCTGCCTGTAGAAGATTTGCTCGATCCGGAGGGCTGAAAGAAGAAAGATCGATTCGTTAATATATATACAAATCATTTAAAACATGTGATGATCACCAGATGCCTGCTTATATAAATATACCTCGCCGGTCTTTGTTATTTCAAGATCAACATTTTCTTCATCCACTACTGGAATCCACTTCTTTGCCGTCGGCCACTTCTTTGCCGTCTGCTGGCTGACGGCAAAGAAGGTCTTTGCCGTCCGCTTACGAAAAACGGACGGCAAAGAACTGGCTGATGGCAAAGAAGGTCTTTGCCATCAGCCAGTTCTTTGCTGTCGGCTAGCGGACGGCAAAGAATCTTTGCCGTCAGTTGGCGGACGGCAAAGAGAGAGGTGGGCCACACTAACGAGCTGCTTAGAAAAAAAACTAACGGCCCCCTCTTTGCCGTCTGCTAGCGGACGGCAAAGAGAAAAAAAGTGGACGGCAAAGGGGGCCGGACGGCAAAGAGATAACCTAACTAACGGATCCCCACCCCTCCTTCCCTCTCTCTCTCTTTCTGTCCCTCTCTCCCCGACGAGACCACCACCGCCCCCACCACCCGCCGCTGCCCCTCGCCCCGTCGCCCCGACCACCCGCCGCCCCCCTTGCCCGTCCACCCTACACCCGCCGCCGCCCCCTCGCCCCGTCGCCAACCAGCGCCGCTCCCTTCCATGCCGGGCAGCCAAGCAAATGGGTAGTCCAGACGCCCAGCAATCAAACTGCGTGGAAGTTCCAGCAGCTTTGTCTCAACGCAGCCTCCTCTCCACCGGGCCGCCGCCGCCCCCACCTGCAGCGGCCTCCCTCCATCGGGCCGCCGCCGCCACCACCCGCCGCGGCCCTCCCCCTCAACCGAAGCCGCCGCCGCCCCAACCGCCGTGGCTCCCCCCCACCGGGCCGCGCCACCCCCACCCATCGCGACCTCCCCCTCATCGGGCCGCCGCTCCCCCTCCAGGTGATCCCCTTCCTGCAGGTGAGTGATCTTTCCCCCTTTTTAGTTAGTTTATTTAGTTTTTTTTAGTTTATTAGTTTATGTTTAGTTATAGTTTTACTTAGTTTTAGTTCAGTTTAGTTTTAGTTTTATTTTTAGTTTAGTTTATTTTAGATTAGTTTTAGTTTTAGTTTAGAAGAAGAAGGTAGAAGGAGGAGGCAGGAGGGAGAGAAGACGGAGGAGAGAGAAGACAGAAAGAAGAAGAAGAAAAGAAAGAAATAAGACAGAAGACAAAGACAAGAAGAAGAAGAAGAAGAAGAAGAAGAAAAAAGAAGAAGAAGAAGAAGAAGAAGAAAGAAGAAGAAGAGAAGAAGAAGAAGAGAACGAAGAAGAAAAGAGAAGAGGAAGAGGAGGAGGAGGAGGAGGGAGGAAGAGGGAAAAAGAAGAAGAAGAAGAGGAAAAAAAGGAGAAAGAGAAGAGAAGAGAAAGAAGAAAGGAGAAGAAGAAGAAGAAGAAGAAGATATTGAATCTGCAAATATTGCTGCACTGGTTGAATGTTGTGAAAGTTTTGTGAAACTTCCAAGATAGCATTGTCAGGCTTCAAGGGCACCATAGAACATGTCACCATAGACAGAACATATACATAAAACCTCCCCCCGCCAATTTCTTTTAGATATAGTTTTAGATAATAAATAGTTTTAGATAGTTTTACATATAGAAAAGAAAGAAGAAAAAAAGGAAAAAGAAAAAAGAACGAAGGAAAAGAAAAAGGAAGAGGAAAGGGAAAGTAAGAAGAGGAAGGGAGGAGAAAAAAGAATAAGAAAAATAAGAAGAAGAAGAAGAAGAAAAAGAAGAAGAAAAAGAAGAAGAAGAAGAACAAGAAGAACAAGAAGAAGAAGAAGAAAAATAAGAAGAAGAAGAAGAAGAAGAAGAAGAAGAAGAAGAAAATGAAGAAGAGGAAGAAGAAGAAAAGGAAAAAGAGGAAAAAAGAAGAAGAGGGGAAGAAGAAGAAAAAGACACGTTTTTTTACTTTCTTATATAGGGTTCCGCCACGTTTTGCAGTTTCTTTCTTTTCTTTAGTTGAATGTTTTTATACTGCTAGCTAGTTGCCTAGTTTGCTGACCCAAAGAAGTTAAAATAGTTATTATATGAAATTCAACTAAAGTCAACATTTTTGACGACTAGTGCTACTAATAAATTCAACTAGAGCCATCATATGTCCACAAGTGCATTGTTTTTTGAATGAGAAATGATAACTTGGTGTAGTTGATTATCTTCTGCTGCTTATCAGAGATGGGGGGAAGCCGCCACCGCAGACTCCGCTCTGCCACACCGGAGTACGAGTTGGATGCTTTCGAGTTCTTCAGTATCATACTTGGGACTTCAGTATCATCCACGAGGCAGGTATATAAAAGGAGAGATCTCCCCTTCACCCATCTCATTATGATAACTCTGTTGTTTGCTACATCACTCATTGTCCCAAACTGCAGAGGCTGCCTGACACTTTTATGAACATGCTGGGTGAAGATCCGCCAAATAATGTGAAGCTGCGACAGGCCGGCAGCGGGTTTCGCAGGCTGTGGGACGTGGAGTTGGTGATCAAGGAGGGCCACATGTACCTGTGTCGTGGCTGGGAGAAGTTCTACCGTGCCTAGACCTGCGGCAGGGGTACTTCCTTCTCTTCAGGTACGACGACGACGCCACCATGCTCATCGTGAAGGTGTTTAACGCGACTATGTGTCGCATGCGCTACGCTGAGGACGATGATGCTAGTACGTTCTGCCTCTTCTTATTCCCTCTACATTTGGCTTTGTCTCGCATTGATTGTTAACGGTCATTGTTGCATTTGGACAGGCAATGGGAGCAGCAGCAGCGACACTGGCTACAGCCAAAGCAGCAGCGATTCTGGCTGTAGCAAAAGCAACAGCAAGGAGGATGATCCGGACTGGAGTGGGGAAGAAGAGGAGCAGAGTGGGCATCAGGCTGAGGATGACCTAGCGATGGTGGTGGCTGAGGATGACCTAGCGATGGTCGTGCATGTCCTGCCTGAAGATGGCCTCGCGATGGTGGTGGTGCCTGACAATGACCTCGCGCCGGTGGTGGCGCCGGCGATCCCATAGCTGGGCGACATGACCACGCCAATTGTGGTACAAGACTACATCCCACTGCCTCCACCGCTTCGCCGCTCTTGGCGCATCAGGCTAAGGAAGGAGAAGGAGAAGAACAATGAGAACTGAACTATGTCAGGTATGTTTGATCTCCAAAATGATCTATATATAGTTAGCTTTGTTTCCACCGAAATGACATAAGTTAGCTCTAAGTTAGCTCTAATATGCTTAGTTACCTATGTTAGTTCTAATATGCTTAGTTAACTATGTTAGCTCTAATATGCTAAGTTATCTCTACTATGCTTACTTTCCTATAGGTTAACTCCAAAATTACTTATGTTAGCACAAAATGACCAAGTTTACATAATAAGCTTATAGTCTTCTTCTTCTTCTTCTTCTTCTTCTTCTTCTTCTTCTTCTTCTTCTTCTCTTCTTATTCTTATAGTCTTTCTTCTAGTATTCTTCTAGTCTTTTCTTCTTCTTCTTTTCTTCTTTTCTTCTTCTCATCTTCTTCATTTTCTTCTAGGTTAGCTCAATTTACTAAGATGCTTATTCTTATAGTCTTGTTCTTCTTCTTCATTTTATTCTTCTTCTTCTAACATCTTGTTTATCATTTTGCAGATTTGATTTATTTCACGGAAGCTTGCATGGATGGAGTGCTTCTTTTCCATTTGTGCTTTTATTTTGTATCAATGAACTTGCATGGTTGGAACTTGTTATATGGATGGATGGATAATGGTGTTGGATGAACAATGTGAAACTTTTGTAATATGTAAGGATGGAACTATATATGTGTTGGTTATGTATGTATATATGATGAAACTAGTGTGTTGGATATGCTTGTTGTGTATATATGTATATCTGCGAATTGCTGTCAAATTGAATGAATTAAATTAAAAACAGGGCTGTACAGGCTCGCTGACGGCAAACATGCCACATGGCAGCTACCTGTGATTCCTGGGACTGGCATGTTTGAGCACTTTGCCATCTGCCAGCAGACGGCAAAGACGTTAGCCTCTTTGCCGTCCACTGGCTGACGGCAAAGCACGCCGTTAACCCCTAACGGCCCTCACCCCACCTCACTGCCGTCCACGATCTTTGCCGTCTGCTGGCCACCAGAGGCGAACGGCACAATTCTTTGCCGTCCATTTCCAGGAAGCGGACGGCAAAGAAGGCCTTTGCTGGCACATGTTCATCCGGACATTTTGCCGTCTGCTGGCGGACAGCAAAGAGGTTTGCCGTCCGCCGTGGCGGACGGCAAAGAAGCTGATTCCAGTAGTGATCATCATAATCATAGTTATGGACTTTCTCTATTCGTTTGTCTTCATCAAATATCATACCCTCACCGGTAGGGTTTAGATATTGCGAGCCGTCATCTTCTTCAAACTCATCTGGGCGAGAGCGTATGATGTTGAACAGGGCCTCCCCTCCTTCTCTGCCGGTATTGTCCATAGCTTTTATTTAACTAATCCAGAAGAAATATAAAACAATTTAGTATTCAAATTACAATGCATGCATGCAATCAATAAGGAAAAACTGAATCATAGTACATAATATGCATCATCGAATATAATATCGAATACATCATCTCGAATATTATCGAATAATATATCTAATCGCGAGGATGCGGGTCGGGCATCGTTGACGTCGAGAACAACTTGAAACGACGAGTGGTGGCCGGAGGCCACGGCAATGGTGAGCGGCGGCGACGGCTCTGTTCTGTGGGCTCCTGAACGAGCGAGAGAACGAAAGAGAGGGGAACAAGAGGGAGCTAGGGTTTGTTCGCGGGGTCGGGGGGGGTGCTCTTATCCGCCACATCGAGCGCGGCATCGCGCTGTCAAGCAGAGCGAGGGGGGGGGCGGCAGGCACGGGTGTGCACGCGTGCTCGACAGCGGCGCTGGCGGTGAACAGAGGAGGGGGATGAGGTGGGGAGTGGGCTGGGCCGACTGTTTGACTAGAGCCCAGCCACAGTGAGCCCCTTTTCCCTTTTCTGTTTTTTCTTTCTGTTATCTCTTTCTTTTTTTGTTTTGTCTTTTATTTTATTCCAAAAGACTTTTGCAAAAAGAAATATAAAACAATTTAGTATTCAAATTACAATGCATGCATGCAATCAATAAGGAAAAACTGAATCATAGTTCATAATATGCATCATCGAATATAATCTCGAATACATGTCTCGAATATTGTCGAATAATATATATAATCGCGAGGATGCGGGCCGGGCATCATTGACGTCGAGAACAACTTGAAACGACGAGTGGTGGCCGGAGGCCATGGCAATGGCGAGCGGCGGCGGCGGCTCTGTTCTGTGGGCTCCTGAACGAGCGAGAGAACGAAAGAGAGGGGAACGAGAGGGATCTATGGTTTGTCCACGGGGTCGAGGGGGTGCTCTTATCCGCCACGTCGAGCGCGGCGTCGTGCTGTCAAGCAGAGCGAGGGGGGGGCGCGGCAGGCGCGGGTGTGCGCGTGCGGTCGACAGCGGCGATTGCGGTGAACAGAGGAGGGAGACGAGGTGGGGAGTGGGCTGGGCCGGCTGTTTGACTAGAGCCCAGCCACAGTGAGCCCCTTTTCCCTTTTCTGTTTTTGTTTTCTGTTATCTCTTTCTTTTTTTGTTTTGTCTTTTATTTTATTCCAAAAGACTTTTGCAAAAAGAAATATAAAACAATTTAGTATTCAAATTACAATGCATGCATGCAATCAATAAGGAAAAACTGAATCATAGTACATAATATGCATCATCGAATATAATCTCGAATACATCGTCTCGAATATTATCGAATAATATATATAATCTCGAATACATCGTCTCAAATATTATCGAATAATATATATAAATTCCTTTTCCGCATACTCGTCGTGAATATTATCGAATATATTATAATCTCGAATACATCGTCTCGAATATTATCTAACATTAATATATCTAATTTATCTATAACTAAAAGTATAAAACTAATTCCATCTAACATTTCTATCTAGCTAATTCATCTAATTCATCTAACATTTGACATTAATCTAACATTTCTATCTAATTCATCTAACATTTGACATTAATATATCTAATTCGATCATCTAATTAACAATTTGACATTAATCTAATTCATCTAGCTAGCTAAAACTTTGACATTAATCTAACATTTATATATATCTAATTCATATAACATTTCTATAACTAAAAGTATAAAAAACTAAAAAACAGAAAACAGAAAATAAGTAAGAAAAATGTATGTGTGTGTGCGTGTACGTGTGTGTGTGTGTGTACGGGCGGCCTCGATCTATCGAGGGCACGGCCATGGCGCATGCGGCTCACAGCGGGGCGACTGGGGCGGCGGCGTACGGGGCGGCGATGAGACAACGACGACGGGGACGGCGACGGGGACGGGCCGGGGTGGCGACGGGGACGGCGACGGCGACGGCGCGTGACGGGGGCGGCGACGGGGACGGCGACGGCGCGGGACTGGGGCGGCGTACCGGGCGGCGGCAATGTCGAAGCAGAGGAGAGGAAGTGGGAGATGAAACTGCAAAATTTTGAAGTGTTGTTTATATAGGATGGACCTTTAGTACCGGTTGGTGGATCCAACCGGTACTAAAGGCCTATTTTGGCCAGGCCAAGCGGCGGGAAGCGCACCCCCTTTAGTGCCGGGTCGTGGCAGCAACCGGTACTAAAGACCCCCCTTTAGTACCGGTTGTAGCCACGACCCGGTACTAAAGGGGGTGCGCTGACACCCGCGGTGCTCAAAGTTTAGTCCCACCTCGCAGAGCGAAGGGCAGCCGCACTGGTTTATAAACCCAGACGCGGCTGCTCCTTCGAGCTCCTCTCCAAAGCAGGCGTCTAGGCCTAAATTGCTGCGCTGCCCTGTGGGCCTATTGGGCCTTGCGGGCCTGCATCCTGGCCCAACTACAGGTTGGGTTTCTAATCGTATGCAGGCCGCTGTGGCCCAGTAGGCGGGCTTTTTTTCTTTTCTGCTTTATTTATTTATTTGTGAGTTGTTTTTTGCTGTTTTTAGAGTTTCTTTGTGAATATTTTTGCTTTAGGTACAAAAAATTACAACCTTTCTGTTAGTGCATGTAATTTTCAAATTTGAATAGTTTATATTTGAATTATTTGAAATTTGTGTGAATCACTAGTTTGTGAATAACTTTACTTTAAAAATAGACTTTCCAGTGATTCTTTTTTCTTATGTTTAATATTAGTGTGTTTTATCATTATATTCAATTTGGTAATACTTGGGTTATTTAAAAAAATGAAATGCCTTTTTAACAGCTGAGTTTTCGTCCGAAACCTTGATACCTCGAAAGAGATTGTCCATTTTGTACACGAAGTGCATCCAGTTTTTGCCGTAACCCTCTCTACTTTTTTGCACATGCTATGTGGGTGAAATGATTATACCATGCCAACTTTCAACCTTTTCAGAGTTCATTTGTAGTGCTTTTCATTTTCCGGGTCATTTAGCTAAAAAAAATCAGTAAATGCATGAAAAATAGCAAATGATGTCAGAAAGGGTTCAAAGTTGATGACGTGGCTTTGAATGGTGCATACTGAACACACAAAAAGTCTGGAGTTGTAATAAGTTTAAAAAAATGAAATGCCTTTGTAACAGATGAGTTTTCGTCCGAAACCCTGATACTTCGAAAGAGATTGTCCATTTTGTACACGAAGTGCATCAAGTTTATGCCGTAACCCTCTCAACTTTTTTGCACATGCTATGTGGGTGAAATGATGATACCATGCCAACTTTCTTCCTTTTCAGAGTTCATTTGTAGTGCTTTTCAATTTCAGGGTCATTTAGCTAAAAAAAATCAGTAAACGCATGAAAAATAGCAAATGATGTCAGAAAGGGTTCAAAGTTGATGACGTGGCTTTCAATGGTGCATACTGAACGCACAAAACGTCTGGAGTTGAAATAAGTTAAAAAAATGAATTGCCTTTGTAACAGATGAGTTTTCGTACGAAACCCTGATACTTCGAAAGAGATTGTCCATTTTGTACACGAAGTGCATCCAGTTTTTGCCGTAACCCTCTCAACTTTTTTGCACATGCTATGTGGGTGAAATGATGATACCATGCAAACTTTCAACCTTTTCAGAGTTCATTTGTAGTGCTTTTCAATTTCAGGGTCATTTAGCTCAAAAAAATTAGTAAATGCATGAAAAATAGCAAATGATGTCAAAAAGGGTTGAAAGTTGATGACGTGGCTTTGAATGGTGCATACTGAACGCACAAAAAGTCTGGAGTTGTAATAGTTAAAAAATGAAATGCCTTTGTAAGATGAGTTTTCGTTCGAAACCCTGATACTTCGAAGAGATGTCCATTTTGTACATGAAGTGCATCCAGTTTTTGCCGTAACCCTCTCTACTTTTTTGCACATGCTATGTGGGTGAAATGATGGTACCATGCCAACTTTCAACCTTTTCAGAGTTCATTTGTAGTGCTTTTCAATTTCAGGGTCATTTAGCTCAAAAAAATCAGTAAATGCATGAAAAATAGCAAATGATGGCAGAAAGGGTTGAATGTTGATGACGTGGCTTTGAATGGTGCGTACTGAACGCACAAAAAGTCTGGAGTTGTAATAAGTTTAAAAAATGAAATGCCTTTGTAACCGATGAGTTTTCGTTCGAAACCCTGATACTTCGAAAGAGATTGTCCATTTTGTACACGAAGTGCATCCAGTTTTTGCCGTAACCCTCTCTACTTTTTTGCACATGCTATGTGGGTGAAATGATGATACCATGGCAACTTTCAACCTTCTCAGAGTTCATTTGTAGTGCTTTTCACTTTCTGTGTCATTTAGCTAAAAAAATTCAGTAAATGAGCTGAAAAATAGCAAATGAAGTCAGAAAGGTACACGTTTGTCCGAAGCACAAAAGTACATGTTTCAAATGCCAAAACACATAAGCACCCTAACTATTACAAAGATTCCCTATGGTTTGTCCAAAGTGGGACTTTCCAGATATATAAGTCCGGAAACTCACTAGAGAAGAAAGTGATGACAGTGAAGCCGGTCACATCCCAGAGTGGTATCTTTGGGTGTGAAACTTTTTCTTCGTGTGTGTCCCTTTGCGCCGTAACCATGGACAATCTTCATCATTTAACTGGATGCTCGGGTCAATATTCACTGTGAAGGGAGCAATTTCATCAAACTTTTCATAATCTTCTGACATGTCTGTCTTGTCATCCACTCCCACGATGTTTCTTTTCCCTGAAAGAACTATGTGGTGCTTTGGCTCATCGTATGATGTATTCGCTTCCTTATCTTTTCTTTTTCTCGGCCTGGTAGACAAGTCCATCACATGGAAAACCTGCGCCACATCATTGTCTAGGACGAATGGTTCGTCCGCGTACGCAAGATTGTTGAGATCCACTGTTGTCATTCCGTACTGTGGGTCCTCCGTTACCCCGCCTCGTGTCATATTGACCCATTTGCACCGAAACAAAGGGACCTTCAAACCACGTCCATAGTCAAGTTCCCATATCTCCTCTATGTGACCATAATATGTGTCCTTTCCCCTCTTGGTTGCTGCATCAAAGCGGACACCACTGTTTTGGTTGGTGCTCTTCTTATCTTGGGCGATCGTGTAAAATGTATTCCCATTTATCTCGTACCCTTTGAAAGTTATTATATTCAAAGATGGTAATTGGGACAGCAAGTATAGGTCATCTTCAACAGCGGCGTCATGCATGGCACGTGTCTGCAACCAACCGGCGAAAGTCCCCATTTGTTCACGTGTAATCCAGTCGTCAGACCACTCCGGGTGTTTGGAGCGTAGAATATTCTTGTGTTCCTCCATATACGGAGCCACCAAGGCAGAATTTTGTAGAACTGTGTAGTGTGCTTGAGTGAGAGAATGCCCGTCCATACATATTATTTGTTCCGGTCCTAGCGTGCCATTTCCACCCAGTCTGCACTTTTGCCGCGATTCAGGAACACCAATAAGCTTAAGGTTAGGAATAAAGTCAATACAAAACTCAATGACCTCCTCATTTTCATGGCCCTTGGAGATGCTTCCTTCTGGCCTAGCACGGTTATGAACATATTTCTTTAAGACTCCCATGAACCTCTCAAAGGGGAACATATTGTGTAGGAATACAGGACCCAGAACGTTAATCTCTTTACATAGGTGAACTAGGACGTGCGTCATGATGTTGAAGAACAATGGTGGGAACACCAACTCGAAACTGACAAGACATTGCACCAAATTATTCTCAAACCTTGGTATGATTTCTGGATCGATTACCTTCTGAGAGATTGCATTGAGGAATGCACATAGCTCCACAATGGCTAATCAAACTTTTTCCGGTAGAAGCCCCCTCAATGCAACCGGAAGCAGTTGCGTCATAATCACGTGGCAGTCATGAGACTTTAGGTTCTGGAACTTTTTCTCTACAATATTTATTATTCCCTTTATATTCGACGAGAAGCCACACGGTACCTTCATACTGAGCAGGCATTCAAAGAAGATTTCCTTCTCTTCTTTGGTAAGAGCATAGCTGGCATGACCCTGATGTATGCCGTCTTTTCTGTGCATACGTTGCTGGTCCTCCCGTTCCTCCGGTGTATCTTTCATCTTCCCATACACGCCCAGGAAGCCAAGCAGGGTCACGCAAAGATTCTTCGTCATGTGCATCACGTCGATTGCAGAGCGCACCTTTAGGTCTTTCCAATAGGGCAGGTCCCGAAATATAGATTTCTTCTTCCACATGGATGCGCGTCTGTCAGCGTCATTCGGAACAGATTGTCTGCCAGGACCCTTTCCAAAGATGACCTTCAAATCCTTGACCATATCATGTACATCATCACCAGTACGGTTGTGAGGCTTTATCCGGTGATCCGCCTCACCTTTGAAATGCTTGCCTTTCTTTCTTACGGGATGCCTGCTCGGAAGAAATCGACGATGTCCTAGGTACACATTCTTCTTAATATTATCCAAATATATACTGTCGGTATCATCCAAACAATGCGTGCATGCGCGGTATCCCTTGTTTGTCTATCCTGAAAGATTACTGAGAGCAGGCAAATCATTGATGGTCACTAACAGCAACGCACGTAGGTCAAATTCTTCCTGTTTGTGCTCATCCCACGCACGTACACCTTTTCCATTCCACAGCTGTAAGAGATCTTCAACTAATGGCCTTAGGTACACATCAATGTTGTTCCCGGGTTGCTTAGGGCCTTGGATGAGCACTGGCATCATAATGAACTTCTGCTTCATGCACACCCAAGGAGGAAGGTTATACATACATAGAGTCACAGGCCAGGTGCTATGATTGCTGCTCTGCTCCCCAAAAGGATTAATGCCATCTGCGCTTAGACCAAACCATACGTTCCTTGCGTCACCTGCAAAGTCCACCCAGTACTTTCTATCGATTTTTCTCCACTGCGACCCGTCAGCGGGTACTCTCAACTTCCCGTCTTTCTTACGGTCTTCTCTGTGCCAACACATCAACTTGGCATGCTCTTTGTTTTGGAACAAATGTTTCAACCGTGGTATTATAGGAGCATACCACATCACCTTGGCAGGAATCTTCTTCCTGGGGCGCTCGCCCTCGACATCACCAGCGCCATCGCTGCTGATCTTACAATGCAATGCACCGCATACCGGGCACGCATTCAAATCCTCGTACTCATCGCGGTAGAGGATGCAGTCATTAGGGCATGCATGTATCTTCTGCACCTCTAATCCTAGAGGGCAGACAACCTTCTTTGCTTCGTACGTACTCTCGGGCAATTCATTGTCCTTTGGAAGCATCTTCTTTAACATTATCAGCAACTTTCCAAATCCCTTGTCAGATACACCATTCTCTGCCTTCCATTGCAGCAATTCCAATGTGGTGCCCAGCTTTTTCTTGTCAGCTTCGCAATTCGGGTACAACAATTTCTTGTGATCCTCTAACATGCGCTGCAACTTCTTCTTCTCCTTTTCACTTGCGCAGTTTCTCTTTGCATCGGCAATGGCCCGACCTAGATCATCAGCGGGCTCATCTGATGCCTCTTCTTTAGCTTCTTCCCACATTGGCGGCTCAGCTTCTTCCCCCATTGTTGTACCATCGTATTCAGGGAACCCATGGCCAGGATAGCTATCGTTGTCCTCTTTTTCATCATTGTCTTCCATCATAACCTCTCTGTCTCCGTGCTTCGTCCAAACATTATAGTGGGGCATGAAACCGGCCTCAAACAGGTGGACGTGAATGGTTTTTGACTTAGAGTAACTCCGATTATTCTTATAGCCAGCACATGGACAAGACATAAAACCATCCGCCCTCTTGTTTGCCTCAGTCGCAAGCAGAAAAGTTTGCACGCCATTAACGAACTGGGGAGAGCATCGGTTATCGTACATCCATTGCCGGCTCATCTTCATTACACAACATCGAATAGACCAAATTAATACAAGTTCATACATAAAGTTCAGACATAAAGTTCATACAACACTTATTCTCATAAAACAAACTTACAAATAACTCTCTAGCTAAAGCATTTAAATGCAACAACAAATGCGATCAAGATCGCAACTAAGGTAACAATTAATTCAACAGCATAACGATACCAAGCCTCACTATCAATGGCATATTTTCTAATCTTTCTAATCTTCAAGCGCATTTTCTCCATCTTGATCTTGTGATCATCGACGACATCGGCAACATGCAACTCCAATTCCATCTTCTCCCCCTCAATTCTTTCAATTTTTCTTTCAAATACTCATTTTCTATTTCAACTAAATTTAACCTCTCGACAATAGGGTCGGTTGGAATTTCTGTTTCACATACCTCCTAGATAAAAATATCTATGTCAACTTGATGGGCAT
Source organism: Thinopyrum elongatum (assembly GCA_011799875.1). Taxonomy (NCBI): domain Eukaryota; kingdom Viridiplantae; phylum Streptophyta; class Magnoliopsida; order Poales; family Poaceae; genus Thinopyrum; species Thinopyrum elongatum. The sequence goes on along the minus strand of CM022303.1, from coordinate 86,690,774 downwards.
AATTTGTCATAAACACGAAATGCAATAAATAGTTATAAAAGAGAATATACCACATCCGAATCATAACCCAGATGAAGGCCGACGGGGACGGATATCAAAACCATGGCACTATGTTTAATAAACAACATACGGGTAAGATAATTATACAATTAACTATATATCTAAATCACACAAACAAGATTTTTCTTGTATAAAAAAGATAAGAACAAGAGGCTCACCACAAGGTGGTGCCGGCGACGGGATGGTGCGGGCGATCGACGGTGGTTAGGACGGAGACGGGAAGGCTCTAAGTAAATCACACCTACATATGCAAAGTAAGAGTTATTTTGACCTCAAATTGCATATAAATCAAATAATACCACATATAATTCCTCCCAAAATAAAACCCACAAATCACTATACTTATAGAGCATTGCAAGAGCTAATCTAGCAATGAGAGATGAAAGGACAAAGTTGCCAACCTTTGTGATCACTTGGATGGATGGGGTGCCTTCAAATCTTCACAAACTTTGGCAAAAATGGAGTGTGAGCTCGAGAGGAAGAGGAAGAAAACAGAGGAGAGGAAAGGGGAAGAACAGAGCGCTCGGGCTCGACGAAGGGGTTTATATAGGATGACCTTTAGTACCGGTTCGTCTAACCAACCGGTACTAAAGGTGCATCTCTAGTCCCGGTTCTTGGCATGAACCGGTACTAAAGGTGCTGGTGGGGCCCCAGCCTGACAACAGCCTACCACTACCTCTTTAGTACCGGTTCGTGGCACGAACCGGTACTAAAGGTTCGCCACGAACCGGTACTAATGAGCGCCGCCCGCCTAGCCGTTGGAACCGGTACCATTAGTGTCGGTTCAGTTACAAACCGGGACTAATGTGCTTCACATTAGGCCCTTTTTCTACTAGTGATATCTCGATCTTTGTCCAACACATAGTGCTTGCCAAAAGGAAAAAGTGTAAAAAGGAAAGGTGAAGATCACCATGACTCTTGTATAAGGGTAGAAGATAAAAGTAAAAGATAGGCCCTTCGCAGAGGGAAGAAGAGGTTGTCATGCGCTTTTATGGTTGGATGCACAAAATCTTAATGCAAAAGAATGTCACTTTATATTGCCGCTTGTGATAAAGAACTTTATTATGTAGTCCGTCGCTTTTATTTCTTCCATATCACAAGTTCATAAAAAGCTTATTTTCTTCACACTAATAGATCATACATATTTAAAGAGCAATTTTTATTGCTTGCACCGATGACAACTTGCTTGAAGGATCTTACTCAAGCCATAGGTACGTATGGTGGACTCTCATGGCAAAACTGGGTTTAGGGATGTTGGAAGCACAAGTAGTATCTCTACTTGGTGCAAAGAATTTGGCTAGCATGAGAGGGAAAGGCAAGCTCAACATGTTGGACGATCCATGACAATATAACTTCTATTCGGATATAGGAAAACATAACCCATTATGTTGTCTTCCTTGTCCAACATCAACTTCTTAGAATGTCATATTTTAATGAGCGCTCACAATTACAAAAGATGTCCAAGATAGTATATTTATATGTGAAGCCTCTCTTTCTTTATTACTTCCTATTAATTGCAACAATGACCAAAACTATGTTTGTCAACTCCCAACAAATTTTATTCATCATACTCTTTATATGTGAAGTCATTACTCTCCATAAGATCAATATATGATCTTTTTATTTCTTTTTATTATTTTATTCCCTCAAGATCATAGCAAGAAAACAAAGCCCTCAACTGAAAACTACTCTTTATTATATAACTCACGGACTCGATTACATAGATAGAGATCAAAACAAAACTCAAAGCTAGATCATACTAAAACTTTATTCTACTAGATCTAGATATAACCAAAAGGATCGAACTAAGAAAAATGATAAAAGTAAAGGTGTGATGGTGATACGATATAGGGGCACCTCCCCGAGGCTTGGCAGTTGCCAAGGGGAGTGCCCATACCCATGTATTTATGTCTCTTTCTTCGGAGGTGGTGATGATGGAGTTGTTGATGAAGTAGGCTTGTCGTCCATCTTCCAAGGCATAGGCTCACCATCATAGAAAGATGAATGAGTCTCCGGGATCCTCAAATCTGCAACCAAACTCATCCTCTTAAATCTGTATTCATACTCAAAGTTTTGGTTTTGAAGGTCATAGATCTGGTATTGGAGATGCTTGATTTTCTCATGAAGCTTGAAGATGGCCTCCCCGATGTTCTTGGCATCCAGCTTGTGATTGTTGGTGAACTCCGCGATAATCATGTGATTGGCGTTGAGGCCACGTTCCACCATCCCTTGGCACTTGAAAACTTGTTGCTCCATTGCTTCGAGTCTTGTCTCCATGCTTTCGGTCTTCTTCGGTCCCTCAACATCCCGGATGTGTAGCAACCCCTCACCCATCTCAATGGTTTAAGGGTGTTGCAGCACCTCTGCGAGGTAAGGGTTGATGACCTTCTCGAAAAAATTCTCCTTGGGGGCGCTTAGAGACGTCATGGTGATCTAGATCTGTCAGAAAAACAGCTCGAAACAAAAACATGAGATTTTGCCGTGGTACGGTGGTCAAAACCATCGGGAGATTATATAATGAATTTTTACCGACCAAAAGAAGTATTGTGCTAGAAAACGGAGTCCGGAGGGCACACGAGGTGGCCACAAGGTCGGGGGGCCCGCCCAGGGGGGTAGGGCGCGCCCTCCACCCTTGTGGACGCCTCGTGTCTCTTTCAGACTACTTTTAATTTTCCTAATTTTTTAAATATTCCAAAACGGAGAAAAATTATCATTGGATTTACTTACTGTACCACATACCTATTCCTTTTCGGAGTCTAAAACGTTATGGAAGGTGTCCCTTATGTACTCCTCCGGTGTTACGGTGTCAATAACATTGGTTTCAACATTTATGGGAGTACCTGAGATATAATGTTTGATTCTTTGACCATTTACCACCTTCGGCGTTGTTAATCTTGATGGCACCGGAACGATAGACCTCCTCGATAATGTAAGGACCTTCCCATTTAGAGAGAAGTTTTCCTACAAAAAATCTTAAACGAGAGTTGTATAGCAAAACATGATCACCTACATTAAACTCATGCTTTTGTATCCTTTTGTCATGCCATCTTTTAACTTTTTCTTTAAACAACTTGGCATTCTCACAGGCTTGGGTTCTCCATTCATCAAGCGAACTTATGTCAAATAACCTCTTCTCACCAACAAGTTTGAAATCATAGTTGAGCTCTTTAATTGCCCAATAAGCTTTATGTTCTAGTTCAAGAGGTAAGTGACATGCCTTTCCATAAACCATTTTATACGGAGACATACCCATAGGGTTTTTATAAGCAGTTCTATAATCCCATAATGCATCATCAAGTTTCTTAGACCAATTCTTTCTAGATCTATTAACAGTCTTTTGCAAAATCAATTTAATCTCTCTATTCCTCAATTCTACTTGACCACTAGACTTAGGATGATAAGGAGATGCAATTCTATGGTTAACATCATAGTTAGCAAGCAATTTACGTAAAGCACCATGAATAAAATGTGAACCACCATCAGTCATCAAATATCTAGGGACTCCAAACCTCAGAAAAATAACTTCTTTAATCATCTTAATAGAAGTGTTATGATCAGCACTACCAGTTGGAATAGCTTCTACCCACTTAGTAATGTAATCAACAGCAACTAAAATATGTGTATACCCATTAGTGGAAGGAAAAGGTCCCATATAATCAAAGCCCCAAACATCGAATGGTTTAATAACAAGTGAATAATTCATAGGCATTTCCTGACGTCTACTAATATTACCAATTCTCTGGCATTCATCACAAGACAAGACAAACTTACGGGCATCCTTGAAGAGAGTAGGCCAATAAAAACCAGATTGCAATACCTTATGTGCAGTTCTATCTCCAGCGTGGTGTCCTCCGTAAGACTCGGAGTGGCACTTGCGTAGGATCTGTTCATGTTCATGCTCAGGTACACAACGTCTAATAATACCATCTACTCCTTCTTTATAAAGGTGTGGGTCATCCCAAAAGTAATGTCTTAAATCATAGAAAAACTTTTTCTTTTGCTGGTATGTGAAACTAGGTGGTATAAATTTAGCACCGATGTAATTAGCATAATCAACATACCATGGAGTATTACGAGTAGCATTTATGACAGCTAATTGTTCATCAGGAAAGCTATCATCAATAGGCAGCGGGTCATCAAGAACATTTTCTAACCTAGACAAGTTGTCTGCAACGGGGTTCTCAGCTCCCTTTCTATCAATAATATGCAAATCAAATTCTTGTAGCAAGAGAACCCATCTAATAAGTCTAGGTTTAGCATCTTTCTTTTCAATAAGATATTTAATACCAGCATGATCAGTGTGAACAGTTACTTTGGAATCAAGAATATAGGATCTGAACTTATCACAAGCAAAGACAACTGCTAAAAATTATTTTTCAGTAGTAGCATAATTTCTCTGGGCACTGTCCAGAGTTTTACTAGCATAATGAATAACATTTAATTTCTTATCAACTCTTTGCCCTAGAACAGCACCTACAGCATAATCACTAGCATCACACATAATTTCAAAGGGTAAATTCCAATCATGTGGCTGAACAATAGGTGCAGAAATCAAGGCTTTCTTAAGTATTTCAAATGCTTCTACACAATCATCATAAAAAACAAAATTAACATCTTTTTTCAGAGATTAGTGAGAGGCCTAGAAATTTTAAAGAAGTCTTTAATAAACCTCCTATAGAAACCAGCATGACCAAGGAAACTTCTTATACCTTTGATATCTCTAGGACAATGCATCTTTTCAATAGCATCTACTTTAGCTTTATCAACTTCAATACATCTTTCATAAATTTTATGCCCTAAGACAATACCTTCATTAACCATAAAGTGGCACTTCTCCTAATTCAAGACAAGATTAGTTTCTTCACATCTCTGCGAAACTCGATCAAGGTTGCTTAAGCAATCATCAAAAAAAGTTCTGTAAATGGAGAAATCATCCATGAAAACCTAAACAATCTTTTCACAAAAATCAGAGAATATAACATTCATACATATTTGAAAGGTAGCAGGTGCATTGCATAAACCAAAAGGCATACGTCTATAAGCAAAGGTACCGAAAGGGCAAGTAAAAGTGGTCTTTTCCTGATCATCCTTTGACACAGGTATTTGAGAAAAACCATAATAACCATCTAGAAAGCAAAAATGTGTATGTTTGGATAATCTTTCTAGCATTTGATCAATAAAAGGTAGAGGGTAATGATCTTTTCTAGTAGCTTTATTTAATTTGTGAAAATCAATTACCATTCTATAACCTGTGACAATTCTTTGTGGAATCAATTCATTCTTATCATTAGGAACAACAGTAATACCTCCCTTCTTAGGGACGCAATGAATAGGACTTACCCACTGACTATCAGCAATAGGATAAATTATAACTGCTTCTAGAAGCTTTAGTATTTCATTACTTACCACTTCTTTCATCTTAGGATTTAACCGTCGTTGGTGATCAACAACTGGTTTAGCATCTTTCTCCAAATTAATTTTGTGCTGCCATAGAGTGGGACTAATGCCCTTAAGATCATCAAGAGTATATCCAATAGTGGCTCGGTGCTTCCTCAGAGTTTTCAATAATTTCTTTTCTTCATGCTCTGAAAGGTTAGCACTAATAATAACAGGATATATCTTCTTTTCATCGAGATAAGCATATTTCAAAGTATCAGGTAATTGTTTAAGCTCAAACACGGGATCTCCCTTGGGTGGAGGAGGATCCCCAAGGGTTTCAATAGGCAAATTGTGTTTCAAAATAGGCCCTTGACTAAAGAATATCTCGTCTATTTCCCTTCTTTCATTCATAAACATATCAGTCACATGGTCTAGCAAATATTGTTCTAAGGGCCCAAAATGAGTTTTTTTGTGAAGGACCTACCATATATTTGTTGCAAAATTGGACCAAATTAATTTTCTAAAATATTAGGGCATATTTAATGCACAATTGACCAAATGGTTCGGTGTCGAAAGTTTTGATCCACCTCTCCTGAAAAAAACAAATTACCGCCGATTCAGTAGGAGGCGGGTCAAATTTGAACTGCAGCTGCCTTATAGTTTGCTCTTCATTTTTTCTAAAAATCATTTCTAGGTACATAAGTATCTATTTAATCATAGAAAGACCAAAAGTTTTCCAAGATTCAACCACTAGCTTGGAACGGTCATGCCCGCCGTTTTGACCGTATTTTGAAATGGGCATGAAAAATTCAACAAAAATCAAAAAATTGGAAAACCTTCGCATTGTGTCATTATATGTAACCAAGTTACCAGGAAAAATAATAAATTTGTAACACGGCAATTCTTTTAAAAAAGTGTTCTCAGAAATGAGCTATCATGTGTGAAGATTCATGGCTTTCAAGCCAAATGATCAATCTTATGGCCACATTCATGGCATAGTTTGTTCAAATAATCTAATACTGTGCACAAGGATGCATCTTGGAATGGAAAACAATGTTGCCTAAGAAAGTTTTCATTTTCTTTGGACGAAAAATTCATTTTCCATTTTTTGAGTGCCCAAAATGAGTTTTTTTGTGAAAGACCTACAATATATTTGTTGCAAAATTGGACCAAATCAATTTTATAAAATATTAGGCCATATTTAATGCACAATTGACCAAATGTTTGGGTGTCAAAATTTTTGATCCACCTCTCCTGAAAAAAACAAATTAGCGCCGATTTAGTAGGAAGCAGGTCAAATTTGAACTGTAGCTGCCTTATAGTTTGCTCTTTATTTTTTCTAAAAATCATTTCTAGGGACATAAGTATCTATTTAATCATAGAAACACCAAATTTTTTCCAAGATTCAACCACTAGCTAGGAACGGTCATGCCCGCCGTTTTGACCGTATTTTGAAATGGGCATGAAAAATAAAATAAAAAATCAAAAAATTGGAAAACCTTCGCATTGTGTCATTATATGTAACCAAGTTACCAGGAAAAATAATAAATTTGTAATACGGCAATTCTTTTAAAAAAAGTGTTCTCAGAAATGAGCTATCATGTGTGGTGATTCATGGCTTTCAAGCCAAATGATCAATCTTATGGCCACATTCATGGCATAGTTTGTTCAAATGATCTAATATTGTGCAAAAGGGTGCATCTTGGAATGTCAAACAATGTTGCCTAAGAAACTTTTCATTTTCTTTGGACGAAAAATTCATTTTCCATTTTTCGAGTGCCCAAAATGAGTTTTTTTGTGAAAGACCTACAATATATTTGTTTCAAAATTGGACCAAATCAATTTTCTAAAATATTAGGCCATATTTAGTGCACAATTGACCAAATGTTTGGGTGTCAAAATTTTTGATCCAACTCTCGTGAAAAAGACAAATTACCGCTGATTCAGGACGAAGCGGGTCAAATTTGAACTGCAGTTGTCTTATTGTTTGCTCTTTATTTTTTCTAAAAATCATTTCTAGGTACACAAGTATCTATTTAATCATAGAAACACCAAAAAATTTCCAAGATTCAACCACTAGCTAGGAACGGTCATGCCCGCCGTTTTGATTGCATTTTGAATTGGGCATGAAAAATTCAAAAAAAATAAAAAAATTGGAGAACCTTTGCATTGTGTCATTATATGTCACCAAGTTACTAGGAAAAATAATAAACTTGTAATACGGTAAATCTTTTAAAAAAGTGTTCTCAGAAATGAGCTATAATGTGTGATGATTCATGGCTTTCAAGCCAAATGATCAATCTTGTATCCACATTCATGGCATAGTTTGTTTAAATGATCTACTATTGTGCACAAGTGTGGATCTTGGAATAGCAAACAATATTTCCTGAGGAAGTTTTCATTTTCTTTGGACAAAAAATTCATTTTCCAGTTTTGGAGTGCCCAAAATGATTTTTTTTTAAGGACCTACCATATATTTGTTGTAAAATTGGACCAAATCAATTTTATAAAATATTAGGACATATTTAATGCACAATTAACCAAATGGTTGGGTGTTAAAATTTTTTGATCTACCTCTCGTGAAAAAAAAACAAATTTTCGCAGATTCATTTTCCATTTTTCGGGTTCCCAAAATGAGTTTTTTTGTGAAGGACCTAACAAATATTTGTTGTAAAAAAACTTCTCCATTTTTCAAGAATGTTAGACCACATTTTATGAACAATTTTGTGTACACTAGAAACATTTTTTATACATATTAAACCGTTTTTAATTACATCGTTAACATTTTTAATAAATATTGTGATGTCTAATATTTTGAACACATGTGTACATTTTTAACACAAATTGTACATATTGTTTATGTATGTTAACATTTTTAAAATACATGATTAACTTCTTTTCATATATTCCCAACAATAAAACATCTTTTCTACATACGTTTTGATGTCTATATTTGTTCTTACACATTGTATATTTTTTGTATACATATAAAACATTATTTATATAGGTTTAGAAAATTTAAATACATGATTAACATTTTTAGAATCTTGTTTTGTTATCTACTTTATCATATATATATATATTGTAGAATTTCTATATACATACTGATGACTATTTTTTCATACACATGAAATTTTTTTTACATATCTAATATTATTTATGAATATCATTTTTATATGCATGAAACTTTTCAAATACACATTTAGTTTTTTAAACACATGACTACATTTTTTGAAATACGTATTAACATTAACATTTTTTTGAATTACACGTTTAGTTTTCTAATTTCTAAACCATATAGCAAGATTCACGAAGGAGTTCATTATTTTCCTATTCTTATGATTTTATATTGTTTAATTGGTTTCAAGATTTTTCTATAAGGAAAAACCATTTTAGAGTTATACAATGAAAAACCTGTTTTTTAGACAATAATGAAAACTTGTTATTTTCCCATTTTTTTTGTTGGGCCGAATATATGTTTTTTTTGTGAAATATGGGGGCATCCCACATTTCTTCCTGGATGGGCCGTGGCCTACATGGCACACAAAAATTTTAAAAGAAAAAAAAGGAGGTGGCCTTGTTCCACCGAGGCCCAAGCCCACCTAGAGCGACACCTTAAGTACCAATGCATCCATGTTCACAACCTCATGACCATTTATATTGGTCGTCCACCACTGTTGTCTGCTTTATGACCATTTGGTGTAAGGCAATTTCAGGGTTTGAGCCCTTCCCAGCGAAATGGCCGTGGATTTACGACCAATTCAGCTGGGGTCACTAAGAGAAGGTCACAAGTTGACATATTTCTTGTAGTGGATGAGGAAATGGATCGCACTCAAGGTTTGTCTAAGGATCTTAGACGCCTAAGGTCACAATATGACAAACTTGAAAGTCGTCATGTGGCCCTCTCAACTGCACATGAGACGTCTCCAACGTCTCTATAATTTTTTATTGTTCCATGCTATTATATTATCTGTTTTGGATGTTTTTATATACATTAATATGCTATTTTATATTATTTTTGGGACTAACCTATTAACCTAGAGCCCAGTCCCAATTTTTGTTTTTTTCTTCTTTTTGAGTTTTACAGAAAAGGAATATCAAACGTAGTTGGAGATGAAGTCAGAGGAGTCCCGAGGCAGCCACAAGCCTCAGGGGCGCGCCCTAGGGGGGCGCGCCCTGAGGTCTTGTGGGCTCCTCGGAGCTCCTCCAACCCTAATTCTTGGCCTATAAATTCACAAATATTCCCAAACGACCAGAAGCGTCCACCAAAATACTTTTCCGTCGCTGTAACCTTCTTTACCCGTGAGATCCTATCTAGGGGGCTTTTCTAGCATCCAGCCGGAGGGGGATTCGATCACGGAGGGCTTCTACATCAACTCTATAGCCCTTCCGATGAAGCGTGAGTAGTTTACCTCAGTCCTACTGGTCCATAGCTAGTAGCTAGATGACTTCTTCTCTCTCTTTGACCTTCAATACAATGTTCTCCTCGATGTTCTTGGAGATCTATCCGATGTAGTATTCTTTTGCGGTGTGTTTGTCGAGATCTGATGAATTGTGGATGTATGATCTGATTATCTATGAATATTATTTGAATCTTCTCTGAATTCTTATATGCATGATTTGATATCTTTGTATTTCTCTTCGAATTATCGGTTTGGTTTGGCCAACTAGATTGGTTCTTCTTGCAATGGGAGAGGTGCTTAGTTTGGGGTTCAATCTTGCGGTGTCCTCACCCAGTAACATAGTAGGGGTAGCGAGGCACGTATTGTATTCTTGCCATCAAGGGTAAAAATATGGGATTTTCATCATATTGCTTGAGTTTATCCCTCTACATTATGTCATCTTACTTAAGGCGTTACTCCGTTCTTTTGAACTTAATACTCTAGATGCATGCTTGATAGGGGTCGATGTGTGGAGTAATAGTAGTAGATGCAGAATCGTTTCTGTCTACCTGACACGGACGTGATGCCTATATTCATAATCATTGCCTAGGATATCGTCATAACTTTGCGCTTTTCTATCAATTGCTTGACAGTAATTTGTTCACCCACCATATGTTTTCTTTCAAGAGAGAAGCCTCTAGTGAAACCTATGGCCCCTGGGTCTATCCATCATATATTTTCAGATCTATAAACCAAAAAACCCAAAAATACCTTTCTGCAATTTATTTGTTTTTACTTTGTTTTATGTTTTAGAAATCTTTTATACCTATCTCTATCAGATCTCATCCTTGCAATTGACCGTGAAGGGATTGACAGCCCCTTTATCGCGTTGGGTGCAAGTGTTTGATTGTTTGTGCAGCTGCATAGATTGGAGACTTGCATGTACCTCCTACTGGATTGATACCTTGGTTCTCAAGCTGAGGGAAATACTTATCTCTACTTTTCTACATCACCCTTTCCTCTTCAAGGAAAAAACCAACACCAGCTCAAGAAGTAGCAGAAGCAAGAACATGAAAAGCTGAGGGCGTCTCATGATGATCTTAAAACAGACAACGATTCATTACTCGCCAAACAGATCATCACTTCACAGGAAGAATTTGCTGCTCCAAGCTTAAAATGCCTGAACATGATAATTCAAATTGTATAGCTGAATGTTCAAATGCTACTATATCTTCAACTATCTCTATGGTTTCAATCCCCTCATCTGACGAGACCACAAGTGTTACTAACAAAAATGTAGATCTGAAGAAATTGTACGTCGCAAGCATGTACAAAAGCCTCAAAGGGCACCAAACTCTTTGTGATGTGACTCCAACTATAAGCTATTCAAAATTCGGAATGGGGAAGTATTTGCTAGATTTGTTGCTGCTAACTGTAGGAATGGTTCCTCTAGAAGAAAATCTGGGTGCCCAAAATTATTCTTCAAAATCTTCAGGTGAATGTCATCATGACACCACCGTAGAAAAGGAACTACCCGAGGGCAAATTCTTCACCTGGACCAAAGTTGTCAAATGGACGCAAGCCAACCCATGCTCGTACTAACACTTTAATGCAGGTAAATAAACAGTGATCTGATGAATATGTGCATTATTCTTCAAATCATTATGTGCACAAAACTGCTAAGAATTTCTCTGCATATTCTTATGAGTACTATACTCCTCCTGTGAAGAGAAATGCATATTCTTCAATGCCTAAGTTCTCTATCACTGCTTTCCGCTACATTTCTTCTCAACCACCCATTCAGATGTGGGTGGTTAAGAAGAAGAACTAATCTCTTCTGCAGGGTCAGGTCTTGATACATCTCCAACGTATCTACAATTTTTTATTGTTCCATGCTGTTATATTATGATTCTTGGATGTTTTACAATCATTTTATAGCAACTTTATATCATTTTTTGGGAATAACATATTGACATAGTAACGAGTGACAGTTGCTATTTTTTGCTTTTTTTTACTTCGCACAATATCAGTACCAAATAGAGTTCAAATGTAGTGAAACTTTTTAGAGATTTTTTTGGACCAGAAGACATCCAGTGGGCCAAAGAAGTACCAGAGGGGAGGCTCGAGGGAAGTACAACCCACCAGGGCGCACCAGGAGGCCCGGGCGTGCCCTGATGTGTTGTCGCCACCTCGATGACATCCCGCACCGCCTCTTCGCCCTATAAATACCCAAATATTCTAGAACCCCTAAGGGAGTCGACGAAATACAATTCCAGCCGCCGCAATTTCCAGAACCACGAGTTCTAATCTAGACACCATCACTGAGGGGTTCATCATCCTCATTGCTACCTCTCCGATGATGCGTGAGTAGTTCATCATAGACCTACGGGTCCGTAGCCAGTAGCTAGATGGCTCTCTCTCTCTCTCCCGATTCTCAAAACATTGGTCTCTTGGAGATCTATTTGATGTAACTTTTTTTCCGGTGTGTTTGTTGGGATCCGATGAACTTTGAGTTTATGATCAGATCTATATCCATGAAAGTTATTTGAGTTTATTTGATCTCTTATATGCATGATTGCTTATAGCCTCGTATTTCTTGTTCGAATCTTTGGTTTAGTTAGGCCAACTAGATTGATTTTCTTGCCATGGGAAGAGGTGCTTTGTGATGGGTTCGATCGTGCGGTGTTCTTTCCTAGTGACAGAAGGGGCAGCAAGACACGCATGTATCGTTGCTATTAAGGATAACAAGATGGGGGCTATTCCTACATGAATAGATCTTGACTACATCATGTCATCATTCTTATTGCATTACCCCATTTCTCCATGAACTTAATACACCAGACGCACGCTGGATAGCGGTCGATGTGTGGAGTAATAGTAGTAGATGCAGGTAGGAGTCGGTCTACTAATCTTGGATGTGATGCCTATGTAATGATCATTGCCTGGATATCGTCATAATTATTCGATCTTCTATCAATTTCCCAACAGTAATTTGTTTACCCACCGTATGCTATTTTCTCGAGAGAAGCCACTAGTGAAATCTTCGGCCCCGGTCTATTCTTTATCATATTTGCTTTCCAATCTTTGATTTTATTTGCTTTTATTTTCAGATATATTATTCCAAAAACCCAAAAATACCTTGCTGCACTTTTTTATTACTTGTTTTATTTCACGTTTTATCAAGAGCTATTTATCCAATCTATTACAATCTAATCTATCTTTTTACCAGGGAGGGATTGACAACCCCTCTTAGGCGTTGGGTTGCAAGTATATGTTCTTTTTGTGTAGGTATCATTTACATAGTGTTTCTTGTTCTCCTACTGGTTCGATAACCTTGGTTTCATAACTTAGGGAAATACCTACCATAGCTATACTGCATCATACCTTCCACCTTGGGGAAAAAACCAACACAGTCTCAAGCCACGTCAAAGGAAACATCTGGCGCCGTTGCCGTGGAGACATCATCAACATCTATCAGGTTCCTAATCACAAATCTCATCTCCTTGCAATTTACTTTATTTTCCATTTGCCTCTCTATTTCATCTCCCCCACTTCTAAAACATTTTCAGAAAAGCACAAAAATATTTCCCTTTTTATTTGCTTTCTTTCCATTTGCCTTTTTCACGTTCGATCTTTTGTTTGCTTGTGTTACCATGTGAATTTTATTGGCTTGCATCTTCGCTTGCTAAAAATCTATTGATATGTATCCTCATCCACTTGCTAATCTTTTTAAAAGATCCAATTATGATGAAACAATTGCTAGTGAATTGAGTGCACTTCATTATCTTTATGAAGTTTTGCTTGAAATTCATGAATCTGAAGATTGCGAAGAAGAAATTGATAAAGTGTTCATGATATCTCTTTCAATGAAAAGCATGATTGCAATGATGTTATTATAAATTCTATTAATGTCAGTTGTGTTATGCAAAACCCCAAGCTTGGGGATGCTAATTTTGATATGTCCACTACTTATTGTAATGATCATGATTGGGGTGATTCTTCTTATGATCTTAAAAATTTATTTGAGCCTCATGATGAATATTTTATTGATAATAATGTTTGCAATAATATTGAAAGTGGGTTCGGAAGAGTTTCAACTTTAGGAAAAGATAATCCTACATATTTGGAGAGTGTTCAATCTTATGAAATTTTTGATAAAAGTGGGCTTGGAGAGGTCATGACTTTATTTGACGATAATCCCACTATATTGGAAGAGTGTCAACTTTGCATGCATGTGGGTCATGAAGTGAAAATTTATATGATAGCTATATTATTGAATTTGATTATGATCCTACGTGTAATTATTATGAGAGAGGAAAATATGGTTGTAGAAATTTTCATGTTACTAAATCACCTCTCTTTGCGTTGAAATTATTGATGCTTCCTTCATCCTATTTGCATATGCTAGTTTTTGCTTGCCTTGATAATTTGATTGCTTATAAAATGCCTATGCATAGGAAGTATGTTAGATTTAAAAGTGTTTGCTATATGCTACATGATGCTCTCTTCGTATTTCAGTTACTATATTTTATGTGAGCATCATTGAAATCTTATGCCTAGCTCGGGGCATAAAACGATAGCGCTTGTTTGGAGGCAACCCAATGAATCAAATTTATTTTTGCCTTTTTCTTTCTGTTTGTGAGTGTTTGCACTATTATGCTACTGTTATGATTGTGTTTTTTATGTTTTAATTAATGTTTGTGCTATGTAAAGCCTTTGGGATCATGTTGGGTGATAGTTGATTTGATCCTGTTGAAAAAAAGAAACTTTTGAAAAACAGAAACTTCTGAATTTTTTATACAAGATTGACATACAAATTTTCCACCTTTTCCTAATGTTTCAGAATTTTTGGAGTTATAGAAGTATGGTTAGAGTCCAGATTACTACAGACAGTTCTGTTTTTGACAGATTCTGTTTTCGTTGCATTGTTTGCTTATTTTGATGACTCTATGGTTTGTATCGGGGGGTATAAGCCATAGTAAAGTTGGAATACAGTAGGTATAATGCAATAATAAAATATGAATGGGTTTTCAACAGTACTTAGAGCGGTGATTTTCTTTATTATGTTAACGGATCTCACGAAGGTTTTGTTAAGTTTTGTGTGATTGAAGTTTCCAAGTTTTGGGTCAGATTACGATGGATGAAGGAATAAGGAGTAAGAAGAGCCCAATCTTGGGGATGCCCCATGGCACGCCAAGATAATATTCAAGGATAAACAAGCAACTAAGCTTCGGGATGCCCCGAGTGGCGTCCCCTCTTTCTTTCTAACGACCATCGGTATTTTACTTGGAGCTATATTTTTATTCATCACATATCATGAGTTTTGCTTGGAGCGTCTTGTATTATATGAGTCTTTGCTTGTTTTTCTTTCTAGTTTGTCACAAGTATCCTTGTTTGACACACCTATTTGAGAGAGCCAAAATTATGCTATGATTTTTTAGAATTGCTCTTTATGCTTCACTTAAATTTTTTGAGCTATGGAATTGCTCTAGTGCTTCACTTATATCTTTTTGAGCATGCTGTGCTTTAATATGTTTGATGAAATACTCTCATGCTTCACTTAGATTTATTTGGGAGTTAGTAATTTTGAAGAAATTCTCTCATGCTTCACTTATATTATTTTGAGAGATGAAAATCTTTATGCTCATGTTCTTCACTTAAATTTATTTTGAGCTTGCCAAAGCAATTGCAATATATGAAACTAGTCCCAAAGTGATAGATATTGAAGAGGGATATAATAAAAACTTTCATGAAGATCATTGGACAAATTAAACTTGATTCCTTGTAATACTTTTGAGATATGATGATAGTAATATGTGAGTCATATTGGTGAGTAATTATGCTTTAGTAAGAATATTGGTGTAAAGGTTTGTGATTCCCTATGCAAGCACGAAAGTCAATAGTTATGCAATGAAATTACATCCTACTTGTGGTGCATTATTCGATGTTAGTTATTCTTAATGCTCGTTTATGAGATTTTTCGGTTCTTGGTTGGTTGCTTCTCAATCCTTTTTGCCAGCCTCCACTTGTAGTAAGTAGAAATACTACTTGTGCATCCAAAATCCATAAACCCAGTTTTGCCATATGAGTCCACCATACCTACCTATATGCGGTATTCCCGTGTCGTTCTAAGAAAATTTGTATGTTCCATCTCTAATTTTTTAAATAATTTTCCTTTTTGTGTGCCCGTACCGCCCATGAAGCGGCAGGGGGTGGCTAATATTTTCCATGCTAGATGTGTTATTCTCAAGATGAGTGTTTATTCACTTGTCATTGCACTAGAGTACGGTGGTAATAGGGATGCCCAGTCCCGAAATGAAAAAAGAAATTTACTTTATGTTGTAAAATAATAAATTACTTTGAAAGTGCTGGTATGGAGGGCACCCGTGGATACGGCTAGCCATGGATTGTGAAAGAATGGTGGAAAAGGAATCAACTTTATTTTTTGTTTAGGAACCACCTATGATATATCTAGCATGGAAAGTGTTGGGAATTACTCGATCGTTTTCGTTGACAGGAAAAGTATACCTCTAAATTTTTTTCCTCTCAATTTAAGCGTTGAGCTCTGGCACCTCTACAAATCCTTCCTTCCCTCTGCGAAGGGCCTATCTATTTACTTTATGCAATTTTTATTTCTATTTGAGTCTCCATCTTCTCTTACAAAGCACCAAGTAAGGGGCACTATGAACGTACTTGAGCATTGGATGTAGCTAATATGCAAGTGTGATTCATGAATGGATCAATGATTGAGCATGATGGGCTACGGATAACTTTCTTTAGTGTTGATATTTTGAAAGACATGGTTGCTTGTTGATATGCTTGAGTATTTAAATCTTCATGTCAAAACTAGACTATTGCTTTGAACCATATAAAAGACCATATGTTCATGTTACAAAAGAAAAGAATATGTGATGAACATGTTAGGCAGCATTCCACATCAAAAATCTGTTTTTAGCATTTACCTAGTCAAGGACGAGAAGGAATTAAGCTTGGGGATGCTGATACATCTCCAACGTATCTAAAATTTTTATAGGTCCATGTTGTTATATTATCATTCTTGGATGTTTTACAATCATTTTATAGCAACTTTATATCATTTTTTGGGACTAACCTATTGACATAGTGCCCAGTACCAGTTGCTGTTTTTTGCTTGTTTTTGACTTCGCAGAATATCAGTACCAAATGGAGTACAAACGCAGCGAAAACAGAAGACATCCAGTGGGCCAAAGAAGTACCAGAGAGGAGGCTCGAGGGGAGCACAACCCGCCAGGGTGCGCCGGGAGGCCCAGGCGCGCCTTGATGGGTTGTGCCCACCTCGGTGACCTCCTGCACCGCCTCTTCGCCCTATAAATACCCAAATATTCCAGAAACCATAAGGGAGTCGACGAAATACAATTCCAGCCGCCGCAAGTTCCAGAACCACGAGATCCAATCTAGACACCATCACAGAGGGGTTCATGATCCTCATTGGTGCCTCTTCGATGATGCGTGAGTAGTTCATCATAGACCTACGAGTCCGTAGGCAGTAGCTAGATGGCTCTCTCTCTCTCTCTTGATTCTCAATACAATTGTCTCTTGGAGATCTATTTGATGCAACTCTTTTTGCGGTGTGTTTATTGGGATCTGATGAACTTTTAGTTTATGATCAGATCTATATCCATGAAAGTTATTTGAGTTTCTTTGATCTCTTATATGCATGATTACTTATAGCCTCGTATTTCTTCTTCGAATCTTTGGTTCAGTTAGGCCAACTAGATCAATTTTTCTTTCGATGGGAAGATGTGCTTTGTGATGGGTTCGATCGTGCGGTGTTCTTTCCCACTGACAGAAGGGGCAGCAAGACACGCATGTATCGTTGCTATTAAGGATAACAAGATGGGGGCTATTCCTACATCATGTCATCATTCTTATTGCATTACTCCGTTTCTCCATGAACTTAATACACTAGATGCATGCTGGATAGCGATGGATGTGTGGAGTAATAGCAGTAGATGCAGGCAGGAGTCGGTCTACTAATCTTGGACGTGATTCCTATATAATGATCATTGCCTAGATATCATCATAATTATTTGATCTTCTATCAATTGCCCAACAGTAATTTGTTTACCCACAGTATGCTATTTTCTCGAGAGAAGCCACTAGTGAAATCTACGGCCCCCGGGTCTATTCTTTATCATATTTGCTTTCCGATCTACGATTTTATTTGCTTTTATTTTCAGATCTATTTTTCCAAAAACCCAAAAATACCTTGCTCCACTTTTTTATTACTTGTTTTATTTCGTGTTTTATCAAGAGCTATTTATGCAATCTTTTACAATCTAATCTATCTTTTTACCGGGGAGGGATTGATAACCCCTCTTATGCGTTGGGTTGCAAGTATTTGTTCTTTGTGTGCAGGTACCGTTTACATAGTGTTGTTTGGTTTTCCTACTGGTTCGATAACCTTGGTTTCATAACTGAGGGAAATACGTACCGTAGCTATACTGCATCATCCCTTCCACCTTGGGGAAAAACCAACGCATTCTCAAGCCACGTCAGGTCTTCAGACACAATAAATGTCTGATGAATTTGCTGAAGGCCTGACATAAATGCTTATTGGGATGCAAGATAATCATGATGAAATGATTTATTCATTTCACACATCCCTATGCTGCTTGTTATATGCTTACTGATGAAATTCACTGACAAAATTTATCATCATATTCTTTAACTGAAGTATATGAATTTGTAAGTGAGACTAATGCTTCTACAGGATGACACTCCAAAAGCGACTGAATGGGTTCTGGACAGTGGCTGCACCAATCACATGACTGGTGACAGGAATCTCCTCACCAATGCTCCCATTACTCCGTATCATCTGAAGCATATCACATACGCTGACAAAAGAAAAAGTAAGGTATTGGTTCTAGGTAAGGTTGCTATCTCAAAGGATCGACACACGAAAAAAGTGGTGCTTGTCCAGTCCCTAGGATACAACCTCATGTCTGTCTCAATGCTTCGTGATCTTGATATGATTGTCATATTTGGAAAATATAGATGCATTGTGCTAATGGAATCTGACAAGTCCAAAGTCTTCGAAGGCTTTAGGAGACGTGATTGGTATATTGTAGATTTCTCTCTCGGTCCTCAACCGGCCACGTATCTACTGGCAAAAGCTTCAGAGTGCTGGCTAGGACATCGATGACTTGGACATGCTGGCATGAGGAATTTGAGCACACTAGTCAAGAAGAAGCATATCATTGGCATCGAGGGTGTCAAATTCATCAAAGATCACCTTTGCGGTGCTTGTAAAGCTGGAAAGATGACCAGATCCAAGCACTTCGCGAAGACAATCATGACCACTATTTGTCCCTTCGAATTACTTCACATGGATCTCTTTGGTCCCACTCATTATGCTACACTAACAAATGCACCTTCACTCTATGGATTCGTCATTGTTGATGATTATTCTCGTTACACCTGGGTGCATATCATTACCTTCAAGACTAAAGTGCAGGGCGTCTTCAGACGATTCGTGTCAGGACACCGATCCTAAGTCACACCGATCTAGCATGTAACACATCACATCACTTTGCGGCCTCACGCATGATATCCCCACGGCTGCAGCCTTACCTAGGCTAGGACCGTTTACACCTTTTGGCTCATGTATATGATTGTGTCGCTAGCATCCATATGACAGACAACCCAGACTGACGTGACTAGTCGTAAATCCAAGGTGGCACAAACTTATAGGGACAGGCATACATGACCAAGTATTGCACGTGTCGGTCAGCAAGCTATCAGGACTCCGATAAACACCGCGTGACATTTCCCCGTAGGCACTACTGCAGGATGCTACTAACCCGACACTACGATCAGAGACCCTTTGACGAAACTATGTGCGATGCATTAATCACAAACGGTGATGTAAAATAACCGTCAAAAAAGATGCAAAATGTTTGCGATGAAGGATACATCAAACACGGTTCATATTTTAGTTGCGTGTGCGATGAGGGGCATACGGTTCAGTTCAATGAACTGTTTGCGATGAGGC
The DNA here is from genome assembly GCA_011799875.1 of Thinopyrum elongatum. Taxonomy (NCBI): domain Eukaryota; kingdom Viridiplantae; phylum Streptophyta; class Magnoliopsida; order Poales; family Poaceae; genus Thinopyrum; species Thinopyrum elongatum. Next base: position 86,670,920 of record CM022303.1, on the reverse strand, counting down.
AAAATAAAAGAAACGGGCAGCCAGATGAAGGCTTGTGCGATATACGACATACAGTTCACTCGGATAAACTATTTGTGATGAGGCGGAACAACAGAAACGGGCAGCCAGATGAATGTGTGTGCGATATACGGCATACAGTTCACTCGGACGAACTATTTGCGTTGAGCCAAGAGAACAGAAACGGTTCAACTTAACAAGATGTGTGTGATAAGCGGCAAACAGGTCTGTAATCGGAAATGGGTGGGAAGACCGATAACAACACAGATGATTCCTGTTAACAAGCCGTGTGTGTTGTGAGCAAACAATTGCTGGTATACAGTTGTCAGTGATTGATGAAATCATCACCGACGGGTTCCATTGTTTAGTCCATGTGCGATGTGATTTGCTCTGTCTACAGAGCATCAACATATATACTTAAAAAGACAGCATTGCAAAACCAAATTAAGCATACAATTACACAAGTGACTACACAGATAACATTTCCACAAACCAAAGTAAGCAATTACATGCATACTAAACTAGGAGAAACAAGGATCTAATCATCTACTTATTGTTGCGATGATGCTTGCCATTGCTCTGCTTCCGGCTGGATCCCTAGCCGTTTTGGGGAAGGAGGCACTTCCTCATGTCAACGATCCGCCTGTACATGTCGTAGCTCGGGTACGCCTCCTTGGCCGCGTACATGATGTGAGCTTTGTCGAGTTTCTCCATCCAGGCTGAGTGCCAGGCATGCTTGTCCTTGTTGCAGGAATCCTTCATGTCTCTGTAGTAGGGGTTGATGATGGCCTCAGCGAGGTGAACCAGTGAGTCCTTCTCATGCTCCTTGCTGCCCCAGATCTTGTACTGGCCCTGCATGTCGACAACATTCTGGCAGGCGATGCCTGAATTCTTGAGCACCTTTACATCGTTGGTGATGTCCACTGTAGCGAACATGTAGTGGGGGCTGTTGACAAACCTAGCGAAACGCTCGCAAGGCCTTGTGGCCAGGCAGTAGTGGTAGACGAGGACGTGGTTGCGCACGCACATCTGGGAGACGGCGACCTTGGGACGAGACCTGGCACGAGCGCGGGTGTACTCAAGGTCGAACCCGGCCACCTTGTACTTCTCCTCGGCAAGCAACAACTCCATGATGTGGTTGGAGTGCTCCACCCAGACTGGGTTGTTGGTGTACACTACCGAGAGCTCTGTGAACCTTCTGTGGGTGTCCACCACGGCATGCATGGGGAACTACTGCTCGTCGTCGGCAGCCGCTCGAAGCGCCATTGGAGCCGCGCAGGATACCCTCTAAGAAGTTGTCGTGGTGGGTGTGCTTCTTGCAATGGTGGGGCACGATCGAAAGGTTGAAGGGACACAAGGGTTAAATGGCCGCTGTAATAAATGGGGGTCGCTCGGCCTGTAATCGTCACGTCTTGTCACGGCGTTCATAGCGGAGGATTCCAGTGCACGCTTGACAACACCGCACTGCACGCGTTTCGTTTGACCACGCGTGCGCTTGAAGAGGCGCCAAATGTATTGTCGGTGAGCCTGTTCCCGCGCTACCACGCAGTTTACCGCGCAAGCTTCCTGCCCGGCTAGTTTGGCCATGCGTCGGCTAGAAGAGGGACAAATCAAGGGCGTTTATTGGCAAAAAGCGTTGTAAAAATTAAGTGTGTGGAATGACTTCGGTCATAAGTTTACCCGTGGGTGATGAGATCAAAGTTACACAGAAGGGTGATGATGGACACTCAACTGCGATAAGTAATTCTGTGCTCTACAGGGCAGACGGTTGAAGAAACCAACTGTGTGCAATAATGTCGAAGATCGCAGTCGAGTTAGCTATACAGATCGTGTGCTATAAGATCATCAAGGTAAACAGATTCGAGAATGGTTAATAAAATCTAAGACCATTGCATATTAATGTCAAAATAGTGCTACCAATATACGAGTCTCATACGATGCCATTTCAATGATTGTACCACAAAAGCTCGAAATATTACGAGGTTCAAATTCCAGAGTTATATGGCTCAAATTCAAAGATTACGAGGTTCAAACTGATATTAGAAATGAAATTCAGCTCATCAGCTGCAAACGCTCACGCTGATCCGCTGAACATGGATATCAGAGAGGTTCAAATTAATATTACCACTTCTAAGTCTGGTTTCGAAACCTCATAATTTTTTCAAAGGGGTCAGCCACTGAGAAGTCATGTATGGGGTTGACACGATGACTTCCGATTACTCTGTCATCTGAAGTTCCAAAATGAAATTCAGCATTTTCGGAGCCTATTCCATTCTGCCGCAGCCGCCGGCGCTGATCAACAAACCATTCAGTTTTGTGAAATAAATGTAGGGCAAACCTCATTACCTTCAGCACCCTTTCTCTAACAACAAAGAACCTGGCGAATATAATCTAACGTAAGGTCCCTGGGTAGGAGTTCAAAGTAATTTCTGAGAGATGCAGATCTAGGCATTTGACATAATTGTTATATTGTATCACATTATCCACCACTGGGCCTAATCTTATCTGCAAAATAAGAAAATGTGTTACTGCCTACATGCAGTTTTGAACACTACTACAGACCTATTTGGTTTGCAGGATTTGTAAAATGCACTAACATGCCATCTTAGATCTGACATGATTAACATGGGCATTTGATTACCATCTAGAAAAATGTAGCCTTCTTCACAAGAGGTTGGAGTGGCTGAAAAGTTCCCTAAAAAAACTAGTACAGATGAATCCAAAGGAGAAATGCTTACGGATAGTAACCATATGGATCAAGCAACCAATATGGCGGGGGGACATGTATGTACTAAAATCCTCCAAAAGAATCCTTCAGAAATCGTAGTACATTCTCATTGTAAACTTGGAAAAAGGTGTCACAAATTGAACTCCCTTATGGATAACATTTAACAGGAAAGGAAAATCACCTCTGTCGCGGGAAACGACGGTCACCTATGGGGCCAAGGGGCCCCTTGTTGGTTCGGCAGGGGGGATGTCGCATTGCACAAAGAGCAGAAGAATGTGGGGTAGCACGGCAGAGATCACACGGGCAATTTTACCCAGGTTCGGGCCACCGCGAGGCGTAAAACCCTACTCCTGCTTTGGTGGATTGATAGTGGAAAAGTGCTGATGGAGCATAGTACACTTGCCCGGCAGGCTCGCCCTGGGGAGGCAGTCACTATGCGCGTACGAGCGTGGGGGTGTTCAACTTTCCAAACCTTGCTACGGTTGCCATGGGCCTCCTTTTATAGGTTAAGGGGTCACCAAAGTGGCAAAATAGTCATTATGCACTGATAAGATAGCAAACAGTGCTATCATACCTAATTCTACAGGCTGACAGAGTGCATTAAATGCACCGCTCAACGTCACATTGTTGCTTGCCAGGCAAGCCTTGCCGGGCTCGTCTTGCTAGCTCCATGCCTGCTTGCCTAACACGTCGCAGGACGGGTGTCATCTGTAGGTATTTCCTATAGAAAGAGGCCGCCATGTGGCGAATGGCTGCCACTTAGTCACTTTGTGGCTTGACAGCGCATTGATCAACGACGTGGGTCGTGGTGAGATGGCTTGGTGAGGTGTCTTCGCCCTTGTGAGTCCCGACAGGCCCTGCCGGGACGTCTTGAATGCTTTCTTCCAGGGGAGCCCTTGTCCTTGCCAGGTCCGCCTACTCGGCAAGGGAGTCTTTTTGTCCAGGTGGTGTCTCGCTTCTCTGTCTTGGTCTTGGCCTTCATAATCTGTCTGCTGGTTCTTTGAAGATCTTGGTGTCTTGTATCTTGACACGACCTTGGTGTTGTAATCTTGTTCTCGTGCCTATGCACAGTCAGTGTAACAGACCCAGGGTTTGTTGCACCAACAGAAGCCCCCGGGCCAGCCCTGATCGCGCTATCAGGCATCGTCGGGGTAAGTCCTAATAAGTGCACAGGGAGGGGCGCTGAAGAGGCTGATCTCTTGGAGTCTTCTTTGCTTCTTCATTAATCTCCACTCTGGGCCAGTTTCCTGTTTTCCCGCTAGTCGTGCGTAATGCTGAGGAAAACTTGGACTATGGCCCGTGGATTGCCCACGCCCCACGATCACGGGGCGGAAACTGCCATCCCACTTGCTCCCCGCCTCGCACGCACTTGCCACGTGTTCCGAATGCATTGGTCGTGGTAGGTGGTGGATGCAGAGAGCGCGGGGACGAGTGCCACGGTTGAGAACCAGGCGTCGATGGTTGGGGCAGAGGGTCGGCCTTGATTCTCTGGGTCACAGAAGGTGCAGGGAGGCCGCATTGGGGGAACGGGGCGGCCGTTTCCTGCGCAAAAGGCTAGCGCCCCGCTCCGTCCTTCTATAAATGGGGGGAAGAGCAGTGCATTTTCACTCACACCTCTTGTCCCTTCTTGCAATCTTCCTGCACTCGCCATGCTGAGAGGACGAGGGCGCGGCGGCACTCTAGCGGCGGCGACGAGGGCTTCTACTCGACAGCGCATCCCTCCTCCTCCTGATCCCGTGATAGAGGAGCCCACCGCGAGAGGAGGAGGGAGGGGGATGGGGCGATACCTTTGCCGCGCCCCCGATGGCGGTCCTCCCTCCAATGGACGGCCATGTCGGGGATCAGCCTCGAGAGTTCATCATCAGGCTGTACAAACCCCCATGCGGCCATCTTCGCCTCCCTACTCCATTTGCACGGGAAATGGAGCTCGAACAGCCACACGCTCTGAGGTTGCACATGAGGGGCTGTGGGAATGGTGGTATGTGGGTTGATGTCGACTTCCCTGCTCCTCATGTGATGTACCTCCGTCGTGATTGGAAGACCTTTGCTCGTGCCCACGGTTTCTCGGAAGGGCATGTTCTCCAGTTCAAATTAATGGAGAGCGGCCTGCTCTCCGTCAAGATCTTCGGGCACTCAGGAGCTCGCTTAGGGTGCTGCGCGGAGAGCTCAACCGACGACGAAAGCTCCTCCTCGAGCGAAAGCGACAAGCAGGACAGTGACGGTGATGATGACAGCAGCGCGCGGGAGGGCGATGACTCTGGCTCTGGCTGAGCGTCGCCGCACCATCTTCATCAGGCGGCAGCACCATCATCTGCATCTGCCTCTACTTCCCAGAAAGGTGATTTGCCGGGGAGTTGGATGCAGGGGTGGGGATGGTGCCGCCCGGCTTCTTCCAGCTGGACCCCGGCAGGCTTCCTCTCGGACTGCAGCTCCGTTAGCCCTGCCGTGTCCTGCTGGCCTTGGTGGTTGTGGTTGGCAGGTCGCCTCCGTCATGCTCTCCATCCATGCGTTCCCCGGTGCTCCCCCGTCCCCGTCAGGCTACCTCTCCTGGAGCTCGATGGGAACGGGCTTGGTCTTCTGCTCAGGCACTCCTTTTGCCCTTCTCGCCTTCAACTGTTGTGCCTAGGAGGAGAGGGACAAGAAAGGGCATCACGGGGCACTTATCTTTTTTCAATCTTAAACTCATAGGCATTTGCCAAATTTTAGTTCAAATAATGTAATCTCTCGAGTCCATATCTGTGTTCTATAAGGTTTGTACTTGTATGACCAGCATATTAATGAAAAAGATGAACCTTGCCAGGAACTCGTGCATGTATATGTCCACGCAGAGGTGAAATTCTTCTTTATTTTAAATAAATGAGTTTTCCCCAGGAGGCTATCCTGCCGGTACCCTTTCTTCGTTGCCGGGGAACTGAGCCTACCGGCATGAAATAGAGGGACCAACCCCCCGCCAACTTCTTTTCATCAAAGGCCACTACGACCATCCAGGCCAAAGCAACGTTCGAGCCAGGGACGGGAGCACCTAAGTTTCGAAGAGTGGCGGGGTTTTCTTCTGCACAAGTTTTAGCTTACAGAACACTTGTGGCGTTGGTTCATCTCCCCATCTTCTTGCAGAAAATGAGTTCTCGGCAGGAACCTGCAGCTTTATGCAGATGAGAATGATGCAGGATGCGATCCTATCTATATGCATATGCAAATGCTCATGAAATGCTTATGCAAATGCTCTTGGAATGCTTATGCATGCCTGCAACTTGGTCAGGGGCCCCCCAGCGCTTCGTTTATTTCTCTGGTGCTCAGGGTCATTGCCTGGCTTTGTACAAGGGGTTACATGCAACTGAGGCAAGGCTTGTACAAAAGGGAGGCTGCCGGGCAGGGTCCGACAGCCGCGCCTTACGGGTAGAACTTGTGGAGATGCTCAATATTCCATGAGTTTTGCAATTGAATGCCATCTCCGGTCTCCAGACGGACTGCGCCAGGTCTGGTGACTCGTACAACCCGGTAAGGGCCTTCCCACTTCGGCGTCAACTTGTTTGTACCCTTGGCGGACTGAACGCGCCTAAGGATAAGGTCGCCTTCCTCAAAACACTGGGCATGAACCCTACGGCTATGATAGCGATGTAGGGCTTGCTGATAGCGTGCAGCACGCGTATCAGCCCAGAGACGGTTCTCCTCGAGTAGCACAGCGTCGTCACGCCGGTGCTGATCTTGCGCTACTTCGTCGTAGGCAAACACTCGAGGCGACCCATAAATGAGTTCCGTGGGGATAACTGCTTCCGCCCCATAGACCAGGGAAAAAGGAGTCTGCCCGGTAGCTCGATTTGGTGTCGTTCTAAGGGACCATAGAACTACCGGCAGCTCATCGATCCACCGCCTGCCATGCTTCTACAGTGTATCAAAGGTTCTTGTTTTGAGTCCCCGCAGCACTTCAGCGTTCGCCCTCTCAGCTTGCCCGTTGCTTCTGGGATGTGTGACAGAAGAAAACAAGACCTTGCTTCCGAGGGCATGAACATATTGCATGAAGGCGCGGCTCATGAATTGGGTGCCGTTGTCGGTAATGATCCTTGTTGGGATTCCAAAACGACACACCAAATCTTTCAAGAACTTGATAGCTGATTGAGCAGTCACCTTTCTCACGGCAGCAACTTCCGGCCACTTTGTAAACTTGTCGATAGCAACGAACAAGAATTCAAAGCCCCCGATCGCTCGGGGGAAAGGGCCGAGGATATCAAGCCCCCAGACTGAAAATGGCCATGATAAAGGGATTGTCTAAAGAGCTTGGGCAGGCAGGTGGATTTTCTTGGAATGGAACCGACAGGCTTCATATTTGGTGACTAGCTCAACCGCATCTTGGAGGGATGTGGGCCAATAGAATCCTTGCCGGAATGCTTTCCCAACCAGCGCCCTTGATCCAATGTGGGAGCCGCACATGCCTTTGTGTATCTCAGCCAGCAGTTCCTTCCCTTCATCCCGGTAGATGCACTTCAATTTCACACCGTTGGGCCTCCTTCTATACAGAGTGTCATCGACAAACTGGTACATACTAGCCCTCCGGGCTACTCTTTCAGCCTCATCTTGGTCATTGGGGGGTTCTCCGGTTTGGAGAAAGTCGACTATGTGCCTTGCCCAAGTTGGAGCCTGGGGCTCGGGAACAAGGACTAGCGGCACCTCCTCAACTGCGGGGGCACATTCCTCGTTCGCAGGGACCATGGGTCCGGCTGGAGGGTGCGGTCCGGTAGGTTGTTAAGAGTTGTTTCCGGCAGGGTCCCTGCCAGGAGCGGATGGCTCTACCGGGAGAGGCTTACCGGAGTCCAGCTTTCTCCTTTTTCGGGCCATTGTTGCTGGGGATACGGAGGGCTGAGTAAGATGGAGAACAAAAATTCCTGGTTCCACAGGAAGCTTTTGGGCAGCACACTTTGACAGGTGATCAGCTATGCTGTTTTCCGCATGAGGTATGTGCTCTGTTTGCAACCCGTCAAAGCGTTCCTCCAATATTCTCACTTCCTCAACGTATGCCTCCATCAATGGACTTTGGTAATCCTTGTTGACTTGTCTCACCACAAGCTCTTAGTCTCCTTGAATGATCAGCTTCTTGATTCCCAATTCTGCGGCAATCCTGAGCCTGGCAAGGAGCCCTTCATACTCTGATGTATTGTTGGTTGCCTCTTCCTGGGCAAAATGCATCTGGACGACATACTTCAAGTGTTCCCCGGAGGGAGCGACGAGAAGCACGCCAACCCCTGCACCTTGTAGGGAAAAAGCACCATCAAAATACATGATCCATTCTCGGGTCGCCTCCTTGCCGGGAATAACTGTTTCTGGCACTTCCTCGTCAGGGGTTGGCATCCATTCTGCAATAAACTCTGCCAATGCCCTACTCTGGATTGTTGATGTGCTCTCAAACTTCAAACCAAAACTGGATAACTCCAAAGCCCACTCCACTATTCTGCCAGTAGCCTCAGGGTTCCGGAGTATCCTTTGCAATGGGAAGCGAGTGACAACCGTGATCTCATGGGCTTGGAAGTAGTGGCGCAGTTTCCTTGAGGCCATGATGAGGCCAAAGATCAACTTTTGCACACCAGAGTACCTCGATCTAGCCCCCTGTAGCAGGGAACTGACGAAGTACACTGGGCGCTACACCACTTTCTTCCTTGCCGTGTCCTTGGGGTTGTCTTCGCTGCCGTGCTTATCTCTGTCCTGATCCCTATCTGACTCTGCCGGTCTTTGCTCACTATCTGTTTCATCCACTTCCCGCTGCGCCACCAAGGCTGCACTAACCACTTGATTGGTTGCCGCTAAGTATAACAGCAACGGCTCTTGTGGTTTGGGAGCAACCAAGGTGGGCACAGAAGATAGGTAGGCCTTCAACTCTTGCAAAGCCGCATCTGCTTCTGGAGTCCACTTCATTGGCCCTGCCTTCTTTAATATTTTGAAGAATGGCAAGGCGCGCTCGGCAGACTTGGAAATGAATCTGCTTAGCACGGCAACGCACCCTGTGAGAAGCCTTACATCTTTGAACTTCTTTGGTGCTTGGATTTGTTCGATGGCTTGGATCTTATCAGGGTTGGCTTCGATCCCCCGATGGGATACAAAGTACCTGAGCAGCTTACCGGAGGGAAAACTAAATACACACTTCTCCGGGTTGAGCTTCAAGTTGATCTTGCGCAAATTGGCAAATGTCTCCTCCAAATCCTGGATAAGGGTTGATCTGTCCTTGGTTTTGACCACAATATCATCCATATAAGCCTCAATGTTTCTGTGCAACTATGGCCCAAAACCAATCTGGACTGCCCTTGCAAAAGTAGACCCGACACTCTTTAATCCGAAAGGCATGCGGATAAAATAGTACGTACCACACGGGGTGATGAACGATGTCTTCTCTTCGTCTTCCTTGGACATGAAGATTTGATGATACCCAGAATATGCATCCAAAAAGGAGAGCAAATCGCAGCCTGAAGTGGAGTCCACGATCTGGTCGATGCGTGGCAAGGGAAATGGGTCTTTCGGGCAAGCCTTGTTGAGATCTGTGAAGTCTATGCAAAGTCTCCATTTCCCATTGGTCCTCCGGACAACCACTAGATTTGCTAACCACGTTGGATGCAGCACTCCTCTGACCAAACCAGCTGCCTCAAGTTTCTTGATCTCCTCTGTAATGAACTGCTGCCTCTCCAAGGCCTGCTTCCGGACTTTCTGCTTCATAGGTCGGGCATGTGGGCAGACAGCAAGATGGTGCTTGATTACCTCCCTGGGAACACCGGGGATATTAGATGGTTGCTAGGCAAACACATTGATATTCGCTCGCAGGAAGGCAATGAGCGCTCTTTCCTATTTGTCATCGAGGGTGGCGCTGATGGTGAAAGTACCATCAACGCTAGCCAGCACTGCAGGGACCTTCTTCACTTGTGGAGCAGCAACCTTGGATCTCTTGCTGTTGGAACTCTCCGGCGTGTCATCAACAGGCGCAACACACTCCGGAGAGGCGCGCTTCCCGAATTCCTTGCCGGAGCCCTTACTATCCTTCTTCTTCCCTCTGTTCTCCTTGGTGGGAACTGCCGCTGCTGCTGCCTCTGCCGCGACTGCGTCCCGGTACATCTTGTCCACAGAAATGATTGCATCTTTCTCATCTGATGGGACGGAAATGACTCCAACTGGCCCTGGCATCTTCAAGATGTTGTAGGCATAGTGGGATGCCGCCATGAACTTAGCTAGGGCTGGGTGTCCAAGGATTCCATTGTACGGCAAGGGGAGGTCAACCACATCAAACACAATCTTTTTAGTCCGGTAGTTCAGCTCTCCCCCAAACGTCATAGGCAACATGATCTTTCCCTTAGGATGACTCCTGCCAGGATTAACTCCGTGAAACGTGCCGGTGACTTTTAACTCATCCTTTGCTATCTGAAGCTTGCTGATAACCTTTCGGGAAATCAGATTCAACCCGGCCCTGCCGTCCACCAACATCTTCGTGACCTTAAGGTTGCGGTTTGTTGGAGAGACCAACAACGGCTAACATCCTACCGCGGTGGTGCGGTCAGGATGATCCTCTTCGTCAAAAATGATGGGCGTGCGTGACCATTTGAGTGGTTCCCGGGCCCCTAGCGCTGGTTCCACGGCATTAACCTCACGCGGCCACCGCTTGAGTTGGCGATGAGAGGCGTGTAGGGACGCACCCCCGTCAATGCACATGGCATTAGTGGCCTTCTGGAACTCCTGCTCACTGGTTTCCTCTTCATACCCTTCATCACTCTCATCACCGTAGGCTTCCTTCTCTCGATCCCTGGCAGGTTTTCCTTTGTTCCGAAGAGGTCTGCCAGGGCGATTACTTAACCGCAACGACCCTTACCGCCAGCAACATTCTATCCCTTTTCCTTGTCACGCTTCTCATATTCTGCTTTCTGTCTCTTGACAAGCTGTTCAACCTGATAACACTCTTCAAGGTCGTGGTCCTTGGTCCGATGGATCTTGCAGTATGGTCCATCACCTTTCCCAGCCTTTTCGACAGCCGCGGCCTCCCGACAGTCAGAGCACACGGCAGTTCCTAGCCGGGGGTTTCGGCCTTAACCTTCTTGCCGGTACTGGGGTTACCCGACCATTCAACAGACATTACCGTCTTATCCCTGCGCTTCTTGCTCTTCTTCTGACTGGTGGACTCATCATCATCCTCTGAATCAACATTAATGCAATCCACCTCTCCTGGCAGTTTTCTTCCCTCCTCCATCCGAGCACACTTATCCACCAAGGTGTAAAGTTCCTTCACAGTTTTGGGCAACCGTACATTCATCTTGGAACGAATCTTCCGGTTGCGCACATTGGACTGGAAGGCGACTATCACAGCTGCTGGATGGATATTTGGGATGTTTCTGTGGACTCTGCTAAATCTCTGCAAATACTTCCGGAGGGTCTCTCCTTCTTTCTGCTGAAGAAGCTGCAGATCGCTGGGCCGACCTGGTTCTTGATGGCCACCAGTGAAGGCGCCAATGAACTCATGGCACAAATCTGACCATGACGAAATGGAGTTCTCTGGCAGGTGAATCAGCCAAGACCTCACATTGGACTTGAGAGCCAAAGGGAAGTAGTTGGCGAATACCTTCTCATCTCTTCCCCCGGCAGCTTGAACAACGATGGTGCAGATGCTCAGAAACTTTGCCGGGTTCAGCCTCCCATCGTACTTCTCGGGTATCTCTGGCTTGAACGTGCGGACGGACGGCCAACGGACTTGCCGCAGCTCACGAGTAAAGGCAGGGCACCTAACCTCGAAAGGTAGGTACCCACCAGTATCGAGTGCAGGCTCGTCGACGTCGGGACCGTCACACCCATTGGCCCGGCGATGGGCGTCGCGGCGTTGCTCAACGACAACGCGCGCCTCCCCTCCGCCTGTCCTTCGGGGCATGCTGCCGGCCTGGACGCGCTCGAGGGTCAGAAGAGGCCGTCGAGACGCCATCAGGTTCTTGATTCCGCCGCGCCCGCGCTACCTGCCGTGGCGGGGATTGTACCATGGGGGTTGCCCCTTTCGTATGACCAGTAGCATGGGCCGTTGTCGTCGCTTGGGGAGGCCGTGGCGGGTCAGCTCACTGCGAGCCCCCAGCCTCAGCAAAGTCGAGCAGGCTCTGGATGGTGGCATGCCATTCATCCATCTGCTCGGCCGCTGGCAGAAACCTCAGCAGCAGTTGAGCCCGGGCCATGGCCTCCGTAGCAGTACGTGGTATGGGCGATGATGACGCAAATCGCACCGTCGCTCGGCTCCAGACGGGGCCAGCCGCGACCATATCACGTCCCCGCTGTTGCGGGGCGCCACCTGGATGGCACGGTGGCGTGGTGATGGTGCTTGAGGGTCAACAGCTCCACGAGGAGCAGCAGCCTGGTCGACTCGTCCCGGGGGAGGTGCACGCGCTGCGGCCACCCCCGTGGTGGGGGCGGCCGGAGGGCGGCGATTCACCCCGGACCGAGCGTCATTGCTGCGGCTGTGCCCGTCGGCGAGGGGAAGGAGTGTGGACGGAGTAGCCCCTTCACCCGTACCTCGCGGAGCGTGGCCATCGGGGTGTTGCTGATGTTGCTCTCCTTCGGCGTCTCCTGCTCCTGCTTCGACCGCAGGGGAAGTGGTGATGGTGCCGCCTGCCCCGACCACAGCCCCAGCGGTGTCCACATTCTCGTGCCCCTCCGCGTCCCCCGCAACATTGGTGGCTGCGGGCGGCGGCGCCTTCGATGTGGATGGGTGAGCAGCAGCACCGGGCTTCTTCTTGGGCGCCATTACCGACGGCGCCGTCGAAGATGAAGATGGTGATGAAAATGACGCACTGCACACTCTTTCAGGTTCGCGCAAGGGATCCCCCTACCTGGCGCGCCAAAGATGTCGCAGGAAACCACGGCCACATATGGGGCCAAGAGGCCCCTTGCTGGTTCGGCAGGGGGGATGTCGCGTTGCACAAAGAGCAGAAGAACGTGGGGCAGCACGATAGAGATCACACGGGCAATTATACCCAGGTTCGGGCCGCCGCGAGGGGTAAAACCCTACTCCTGCTTTGGTGGATTGATGGTGGAAAAGTGGTGATGGAGCATAGTACACTTGCCCGGCAGGCTCGCCCTGGGGAGGCAGTGACTACGCGCGTACGAGCGTGGTGGTGTTCAACTTTCCAAACCTTACTACGGCTGCCATCGGCCTCCTTTTATAGGTTAAGGGGTCACCACAGTGGCAAAACAGTCATTACGCACTGATAAGATAGCAAACAGTGCTATCATACCTAATTCTGTAGGCTGACAGAGTGCATTAAATGCACCGCTCAACGTCACATTGTTGCTTGCCCGGCAAGCCTTGCCGGGCTCGTCTTGCCAGCTCCATGCCTGCTTGCCTGACACGTCACAGGACGGGTGTCATCTGTAGGTATTTCTTGTAGAAAGAGGCCGCCATGTGGTGAATGGCTGCCACTTAGTCACTTTGTGGCTTGACACCGCATTGATCAATGACGTGGGACGTGGTGAGATGGCTTGGTGAGGTGTCTTCGCCCTCGTGAGTCCCGGCAGGCCCTGCCGGGACATCTTGAATGCTTTCTTCCGGGGGAGACCTTGTCCTTGCCAGGTCTGCCTGCCCGGCAAGGGAGGCTTTTCTCCTGGTGGTGTCTCTCTTCTCTGTCTTGGTCTTGGCCTTCTTAATCTGCCTGCTGGTTCGTCGAAGATCTTGGTCTCTTGTATCTTGACACGGCCTTGGTGTTGTAATCTTGTTCTTGTGCCTGTGCACAGTCAGGGCAACAGACCCAGGGTTTGTTGCACCGACAACCTCGATATATAGCTTCTCCAAGCACGGAAAGCATCTCATGAAACTGACAACTTGCTCCAGGTTCGGGCCGATAGATTCTAGTGCCAAGACCTTCACTGTGCACAGTTTCGGGGTCAAGCTTGTCGGAATCATTTTCTCGATGACAGACGAACATACATCTTCAAAATTAGAAATAATGTTAATTTGTAGAAGGAGAGGTAGAAGGCGGCTGTTGTACCTGAACGGGCGTGGATCCAATAACAAGTTCGGAGTATTTGTCAGACGAGTAGCCCACCACTGTCAATTTCGGCGCAAAAATGACATTGATTCTTGTTGGAGCTTCTTGATCAACTACAAGTAATCTCTCAAGTGCAGGTGTGTCCTCAATGACCATACCGTGCTACACTTCTTGTGATGTCTTCTTGCCGCACCAGCAACACACATAAATAGTCCGAAGAGTAATGGAGGTGATGTCGAAGCTACTCAACCCATTGATCGCGTGAAGACGAAGGTACTCGAGTGTAGTACAGCCACGGAGAAGGCGCTCCATGTCACCGTTTGGGAGGCAGACGGCGACGAGCTCGAGGTGCTTCAGTCGTGGTAGAATAAGAGCGGGCGCGTCATTAAGGGGGAGATGGCAGTACCTGAACTTGGCGACGCGCAGCGTGGGCGCGAGGCGGAGCGTGGACGTTGGCAGCGAGCGCATATGCCCATCATCAAAAGTGAGCTCCTCGAGCTGATCTAGGGCGGGGGATCGGAACCAGTCGTCAAGCTTGGCTCGGTCCTTGCCGTTGGAACGGAACTTGCCCATTCTAAGGCCTCTGGTTGGGCCAAGGTGACTGTCGAGGATCTTGGAGAATGCATCCAAGCTTTTGCGATAGCCATGGCAGAGCTCATGGGTGTCGATGAGGTCGGGAGGGGTGGAGTTCCATAGGGGGCGCCACCGCCGGGAAAGGACGGTAGTCCGCGCCCCATATTTGATTGGGAGGAGGGAGATGATGACTATCAACATATCATCGGGGACGCTGCTGATGAAGTCTAGGCCTGCTGGAGTCGCTTGCGGTTCTTGCTCACCCTGCCTCCGCTTGTTGGCAGCCCCATTCTCCACCTCCGTAGTCTCCTTGTCAGCGGCGCTTTCTGATAGAAGTGGGAGTACAGGGAATATTTAGTTAAAACAGGGCAATAGAAAAGTGTATTGGTAACTAGAAGTTATTAGGTAGGAATATAGTAAGAAAATGGAATAACAATTGGTTGCTTAAATACTACACAATTCATTTGATATTGCTGGGTAAGTCAACATGCAGATACTTGAAAAGAAAACTTACTTCAAACAAAGTCTGGACAGATGATATCGTCGGGGAAGTTAGCATATATCTCATGACCAGGATCTTTTATGTGCAGTGCAATTTTAGTGCCAGTTTTCTGTACATAAAACATAGAAATTTCTTTCCAAAGGCCAGTGCCAAAATAGGAGTCACCACATTCATCATGTCTTACAGTAGCAATGATTGTAAATCCATGGTTTGTGTGTAGTATGACATCTCTGCAGTCTTGATTTATGTAAAGGGAAAGATTGTGCACTACGGATTCTGTTGCATAGCAAGGGACGCGCTGCAGAAAATGGTAGGATTGTTAAAGAAAATATGGTAACATGCAAATATGGGCCCAAATTGAAAGAACTGTACAACAGTTGAAATCGAAGGACAAAAATCTATAATAATACAGATAGGGTAAACATGATGTCATGGAAATATGAGAGTAATCGAAAGAACAATACATCATTAATTTGCCTAATATAGAAAGAAGAGGGGAAAAATCCACTTTGACGTATATGGTGCATGTGGCACCTTTAATCCAAATGTAGCAATATTTAGTATATGTTCAGGAAAGTAGTCCATGCCAACCGATTTAGGGTGAGATTGAACATACCACGCGCATCCTGAAGTCATCTGGTACGGTGAGATGGAACTCCATGGATGTCTGGCGGAGGCCGCAAAGTCCTGATGTGTCCGCGCACTGTACACTCTATGAATGAACGAAAACCCTCAACTCAGCTCGAATAAAAATGAATTCATGGCGATTCCGGCCGGGTGATTAAAGGAGGCAGATGAACTGCGATAAGAGATGAGATAATATCTCATTAAATTAGTTACCTTGTCCATGAGAAAGAACCCTCAGTACGGCGGATTCCCCACCGAAGCGGAGCTGGGTCGACCGCGAGCAGCATCAAGAAAGTCGACGGCGATAGGCGGCAGCAAGCGGAAGTGGCGAAATGCAGTGGGGTTTGCCGGCAGCCTGGCGGTGTCGGCACGCGTTGAGCTAAGTGGTTGCCACCGCGATATGCGGTGCCATGCATAGACACGGAGGAGCTTGTGCCGGTGTGAGTGGGGACCGGAGGGGGTGGCGTGTGGGGTGAGGATTTTTGTGACGTGGGGATGGTGGGGGTTTTCTTTTTTCTTTTTTGAATTGGCTGGTGAGGGTTTTCTGTCCCACAAAGAATTTCGGAGGCAACGGTTTGCTAGATCCAACCGTGTGTGATTGACGTAATAGGCAAAATGATATTCATTGCACACGGTTCCAATTTTGGGAACCGTATGTGATTGACGTACTACCTCTGTCCTGGTTTATTGGTCCCCTTTGTAATTTATACCAAATTTGGACCAAATATTTAACTAACAAATGTTTATGCATGTCACCAAAAATTATATCATTGAACACTATGTTCAAATACGCATTCAACGATATAATTTTTACTGACCTGCACTAACATTTTTTCAGTTAAATCTTTGGTCAGAATTTAACACAAATTACAAAGGGGACCAATAAACCAGGACGGAGGTAGATTCCATCAACCGAACTGATTGCATCCATATCCCACATTTAGACATAAGTAATCATAGATATAACATACTCAGACATAGATAATAAGCGTAGACAAGCATAGTTCAACCATAAGTACATAGTTCAACAGTCATTAAGCGTACTCAAGTGTACATAGTTCGATCCCACATCTCATCTCATCTGCCAGCACGATCCCGAAGCTTCTCTAGGTACTCGGCGTATGTGGCGTGCGCCACCCTGCGAGAATAATTCTGCTTGAAGGAGCCAACGGCTCGTCCTCTTGCATGCGCCAGAACACTTTCATACGCGTCATGAAGCTTTTGGTTGCAAAATGGGCATCGATAGCCGCCGTCCCAGGTCCTAATGCGCCTGTTATGCATTCCCGCATAAAGCTCCCTTAGGATTTGCCTCTTGTACCTCCTCTGGCCAACTTCATCCTCGCTGTCCACATCGTCAGACAGCACCTATACAAATAGTAAAAAAAATGTGGCGTCAAATTAAAGTTTACAAACTAATCTCTAGCGAACATTTGGCAGTTGCCAAAATTTGGCATCAAATCAATGTTTACATGCCGTGAAGTAGGATTAGGAATTTATGGCTATTTTTTTATACATATCCAGAGATTATGGTTCGATTTTTAAGCACAGTCGTCTATGTACAGACCAATCTTGAAGAAAATAATGGCACAAACATATATTTAGGTCATTCAAAATCAATTGTCAAGTCCAAGCTAGAAATTATTAGCACGAACAATAACCCTAGTCGGATTACTAGTGAAAATCATTTGCACAGATGAAACAACTAATTACTTATCACTTGTACCATTCAAACAATCAATACACTACACGGATCTAACGAAACTTACTCAGATTTCATGGATTGGGAGAACATAACCATAGGATTTCTATTCCAAAAAGGGGGAGGCAGGAGTAACCAGAGAAACCCTAGGATCTATTTGACACATAAATGGGTATAGATGACTAACCAGTTGTCCGTCATTGTCGGAGTCGTTGCCAGAGTTGTCGTCAAAGTCGTCGCCGGGGTCGTCGCCCGAGTCGTCACCGGAGTCGGTGTGGACCTCCGCCTCCGGCTGTGGAAGTTCGACGCCGTTGACGACGTCAGGGTGCAGCGATACCTCGCCGGCGGTGATGGCAACCTCTGTCTCCATCTCGACGCCGTGCTCCGGTGCTTCAACAGCCTCGGCGTCGCCACTCCCTCCGTTGGGGCGCTTCGACGGCATCCTCATACACTAACGGCTTAGAGGACTGAGAGCAGCATCGAGGATGCAAGAGGAGAGAGAGGATTGTGTGTGTGGCGAGGATGGGGGGTGTGGCCGCTTGGGCGCGCCATTAATATGGAGTAGTGGGAGAGAGGCGGGCGGCGGTCATACCGCTATCTAGCCTCCCGGTGAGCCTGCCCACCGTCGTTTCACACAGCTACTCGCATGCCTCCCGATGACACTGCGCCGCGAGCACGCCTCCTGTCAATTCACACACCTGCACACACGCCTCCCGGTCTGCCTGCACGGCGGACTGCTCGCATGCGTCCCGTTAACTCACGCCTGCTCGCACGACACACGGGTCGCGTGGCGGCATGCATATTGTTTTTCTATTTGGATGATTAATGCTGCCACTTTATTTCTTAACCGAAGCATGGCACGTATCCATTGTTGGTCTAACGCCCACGGTTCGAATAAATAATCCATTTGGGATATTGGTTCCCAATTATTAACAATCCCTCGTTTGTAAGAAGATAAAGATTACATCAAAACTGGTCTTAATTTTTTTTTTAAAAGTACAATGCCACTTTGTATTGGTGTCCATATGACAACACGATAAGTTTCATGAATTTCAAATAAGTTTTGGATGTACTAGAATTTAAAAAGCAAGATTCTCAATGTTTGCAATTTCTTGCACGGGGAGTAAACATGCACCCAGTGAGACACATGTGTTTTTGCAATCCATTTAGGTGCACTGTCACGTGTGCATGTAGCTCAAATTTGATTTTTGCACATTATACCCCTAGAAAATCAATCAATGTACTAAAACGTCTTAATGATCTCTGTTTTTTTTAAATTAAAAACTTTGGTAACATATGTTCACCGTGGGATAATTTAACATGCATCGTAGTTGCGGTGGATTCGCGGTGTGTGTGTGTGTGTGCGTCTGGGGGGTGGCGGGTGGCTGGCAGTACACTACGAGTCGTGAGCCACCATGTGGGTTGGCCGTTTTGTGATGCAGGTGCCACATCAGAGTCGTGAATTCGTTATTTAAAACATTACACAACCCTTTCATACATACATGTTTTGGCCACATGCAGTCGATGGTAGTGCTACATGACACTCGATACTGGCGTGTGACGGTTTCTGTGGGCCCGCGAGGTCGTCGTCCATCACTTTGATGAACAGCCGGTAGAGACGTTAATTTGACCAGCAAGGTAGAATCTTTTTTTGTTTGTGTGAGTATATAGTATGCATCGAAGAGGTGGGAGCAGACTAGCATATATACTATACGTACGCGTCCGTGAACAAGTACACCTCACTCAGTGTCGGGACTTTTCGGTTTCTGAGGCACGTGCCACATCAAAGTTGTGAAATTGGCTATTCAAACATCACACAACACCTCTTTGGGCCACATGCATGCAGGCGGTGGTTATCCTAGGACACTCCCGTGTGATGCTTCCATCTGTGGGCCCACGAGGCCATCATCGATGCATGCATCACTTTGACCTACATCAGGAGAGGTTAATTAATTTCACCATCAAGAAAGATTCTTTTTGGGTTGTATTACGGTAGGAGCATATAGTATGCATCAAAGAGGGGGAAGGGGACCATCATATGTAGTACGCTTCATGAACCTCGCTCTATGTGTGGACTTTACGGTTTTCGAGGCATGTGCCACATCAAAGTTGTGCATTTTGGGTATTCAACATATGTTTGGCCCACATGCAAACCGATGGTGGTTGTCCTCTCGCACCCACTTAAGCGGTTATCAGCGATATCGATGCTTTCCATCTGTGGGCCCGCTTGGTCCATCACTACTTTGCCTGACAATGAGAGTGGTTAATTTGACTTAGGAGGGGATTATTTTTTTATTTGTAATACAGTATATATATAGGTCATGCTCTGGGATGGCATGATACAGTTTGAGCACACACATGAATCCCTCCCATGGAGTCGAAGTGGCTAGTACCACGACACGTCATGAACCGATCTCACTCTGTGTGGGGACTGTACGATTTTAGACGCACGCGCCACACCAATGTTGTGAAATGGTATTCAAACATGCATGCACGCATCACGTCCATACATATGCATGTAGTGGTTGTCTTCGAATGGTACACTCCCTCGTGTGGTTATCGGCGACAATCCTATATATTCGTGGGTCTGCATGGACATCCATGATCACCTTGACCGACAACAAGATAGGTTACCATGGCGGATTCTTCCTTTGGTTCGTGTTATCGTAGTATAGGTCATGGTGAGATTCAGACATAATTAAGTTTGAGCGCATACTATGCACGCATGCATGCATGAATACCCGTCGTCGGCTTGAAGTGTGGTGTCACGTACATATGCATCGTCAACTAACCCTCACTCAGAGTGCGGATTTCTGGTTCAAAAGCACGGTGCCACATCAAAGTTGTTCCATTGTGTATTCAAACACACCTATCCATACATATGTTTGGGCCACACGCAGGCAGTGGTTGTCTTCAGGGACTAGCTACTTGCGTGATTATTGGCGAGCTAGACCATCTCCGAGGTCGCATGGACGGCCATCACTTTGACCAACAACAAGAGAGAGGTTGTACGACCAAGGTGGATTATTCTTGGTCCGTTTTACGATCCATCTTGGTGAGATGCCTCTCTGGCCCACCGACTGAAAGTGGGTGTGTGTGGGGGGGGGGGGGACTTCTACTTCGCACTTTGCTAGGTCCACCTCCGTGGGGGGGGGGGGCATGCATTCATAGCTTAGGATTCCCTTCCTGGCGACACGAGGGGGGCAAGCAATACCGTGGGCTTTGTGAGATAGGTGCCACATCGAAGTTGCATTTGGTATTTGAACATCAAACCACCCTTTTCATACATATATTTGGTCCACATGCAAGTGTGTTCGTGTTCTGACCCTCTCCCGCATCATTTTTCACCAAATTTATGAACATTAGACAAGTCGGATGACGCAACAGACACGGTTCACTCACACTAACCGTGTGCCACGCTGGTGCCCCAGTCACGCATATCCGCACAGTACATTGGGCTCCATGAGGCTTCCCCTCTCAAAAATATCTACCCGCCTGCAGCTTTTTTCTATTTGATAACACACGGTTATTATGTTTTGACCGTGTGTGATGTTTCTTGTTCCCGCTCCCGCCTGTATCCCTCAAAAATATCTGCCCACCTCGAGGGTTTTTCTGTTTCATAACACACGGTTGTTATTTCTAGACCGTGTGCGATGCACCATTATCCAAATTTTCAATAGCCCCGGCATTTCACTCCCGCGTTTGACTCCCGCGTAGTAAAATTTTCAGTAGCTGCATCATTTCCTCAAACACACCCCCGCCCCCCCTCCACACACACGCACACACCAAAACCTCCTCGGGCGTGCGTGCGCGCACACACACACACACCCCTCCCTCGCTCGAAACCCTAGCAAGGTCGCCGCCATTGCCGCATGGCCTCCATTGTCAACATCTGCCGGTTTGCCCGTGCAGCTTACCCACCAATCTCCATACCCAGGCCGCCATGAGTTTCTTAGATGACGCGTGCCAAACGCCTCCTTTCCCACAGATCCCCGTCCCCATCCCCATCCCCCACTCCAGAGCATCACAGCCTAAGCCCGGCTACGCTTCCAATGGAGCTCGAGGAGTGACTGGCCCAAAGGAGGTGTATCGCGGTCTCTTCGCCCGACGTCGCCGAGGAAGCTGACGACCATTACTGGCCGCAGGCACTCAATCAGTGGGATAGAGTATGCTGGTATGTCGCGGACGACGGCTACGACATCGAGGTCGTCGACAGCGACAGCCTGACGCGGGCTGTGTCACAGGTTAAGTGGCCCACCCCCAACCCCTCGGGTCCAACCGCCGTCGATCTCATCCATGGCCCCGCCGCTGATCTCCTCTGGCTTGATACGTCTCCATCGTATCTACTTTTCCAAACTCTTTTGCCCTTGTTTTGGACTCTAATTTGCATGATTTGAATGGAACTAACCTGGACTGAAGCTGTTTTCAGAAGAATTGCCTTGGTGTTATTTTTGTGCAGAAATAAAAGTTCTCGGAATGACCTGAAACTTCACGGATAATATTTTTGGAATAAATAAAAAATATTGGCGAAAAACCAACAGAGGGGGACCCACCTGCTGTCCACAAGGGTGCATGGCACGCCCACCCCCCTAGGGCCCGCCGCCTGCCTTGTGGGTCCCCTGGACCTCCACCGACCTCAACTCCAACTCCATATATTCACGTTCGGGGAGAAAAAAATCAAAGAGAAGGATTCATCACGTTTTACGATACAGAGCCACCGTCACCTCCTGTTCTTCTTCGGGAGGCCAGATCTGGAGTCCGTTCGGGGCTCCGGAGATGGGAAATCGTCGCCATCATCATCACCAACCCTCCTCCATCACCAATTTCATGATGCTCACTGCCGTGCGTTAGTAATTCCATCATAGGCTTGCTGGACGGTGATGGGTTGGATGAGATTTATCATGTAATCGAGTTAGTTTTGTTAGGGTTTGATCCATAGTATCCACTATGTTCTAAGATTGATGTTGCTATGACTTTGCCTTGCCTAATGCTTGTCACTAGGGCCCGAGTGCCATGATTTCAGATCTGAACCTATTATGTTTTCATGAATATATATGTGTTCTTGATCCTATCTTGCAAGTTGTAGACACCTATTACGTGTTATGATCCGCATACCCCAAGGTGACAATAATTGGGATTCTTTCCGGTGATTACTGTAGTTTGAGGAGTTTATGTATTCACTAAGTGCTAATGCTTTGGTCTGGTTCTCTATTAAAAGGAGGCCTTTATATCCCTTAGTTTCCATTAGGACCACGCTGCCACGGGAGGGTAGGACAAAAGATGTCCTGCAAGTTCTTTTCCATAAGCACGTATGACTATATACGGAATACATGCCTACATTATATTGATGAATTGGAGCTAGTTCTGTGTCACCCTAGGTTATAACTATTGCATGATGAATGCCATCCGACATAATTATCCATCATTGATCCATTGCCTACGAGCTTTTCACATATTGATTTTTGCTATGTTACTTTTCCGTTGCCACTGTTACAATTGCTACAAAACTGTTATTGTTACTTTTGCCACTGTTACCGCTACTTCCATACTACTTTGCTACTAAATACTCTGTTGCAGATATTAAGTCTTTCAGGTGTGGTTGAATTGACAACTCAGCTGCTAATACTTGAGAATATTCTTTGGCTCCCCTTGTGTCGAATCAATAAATTTGGGTTGAATACTCTACCCTCGAAACCTGTTGCGATCCCCTATACATGTGGGTTATCTAGACCTTTTTCTGGCGCCGTTGCCGGGGAGCATAGCTCTATTCTCTGAGTCACTTGGGATTTATATCTGTTGATCACTATGAGGATTTTGAAAGATACTAGAACCAAGATTTTTCCCTCTACTATGAGGGGAGGTAAGGAACTGCCATCTAGCTCTGCACTTGATTCACCTTCTGTTTTGAGTAAGCTTGCGACACCTACACCTGCTATTGATTCTGATATGTCGCATGGTATCAATGATGCTACTTCTGCTATGAATGATGCTTATGATGATACTACTGCTTTGCTCGATAAAACTGTGCGACTGGGTGAATTACTTGATGAACATCTTGCTAGAGTTAGAACTATTGATTATGCTGAAGATGATGATATTTCTGAAACTGATGAAATTATTGAAACTAAACACTTTGAGACACCTGCTAGACATAGCTCTCCTAGATATGAATTGCCTGTTATACCTGAGGGTTATGTTATGGATGGAGAGGTAGCTAGGGACTTTCTTGCTTGTAAGGATAGAGATGATCTTAAGAAATTATTATGCAAGTGGAAAGAAAAATCTTTGAATGCTAGAATGCAATATGATCCTAAGTTTGCTAGTTCACCTATCTTTGTTACTGATAAGGATTACGAATTCTTTGTCGATCCTGATTTAATTACTTTGGTTGAATCTGATCCTTTCTATGGGTATGAATTTGAAACTGGTGTGGCACATCTTACAAAATTGAATGATATAGCCACCCTATTTACTCATGAGGAAAAAAATTCTCTATTACTATATTCATAAGTTGTTTCCTTTCTCGTTAAAGGGTGATGCTAAGTTATGGTTTAATTCTCTTGCTCCTAGTTGTGTGCGTAGTCCCCAGGATATGATTTACTACTTCTCTGAAAAATATTTCCCTGCTCATAAGAAACAAGCTGCTTTAAGGAAATATTTAACTTTGTGCAAATTGAAGAAGAGAGTCACCCACAAGCTTGCGGGAGGCTTCTCCAATTACTTAATGCTTTGCTTGATCATCCTCTCAAGAAAAATGAAATACTTGATATCTTTTATAATGGACTAACCTATGCTTCTAGGGACCACCTAGATAGTTGTGCTGGTTGTGTTTTCAGGGAACGAACTGTTGAGCAAGCTGAATTGCTATTGAATAATATATTGAGTAATGATAATGATTGGACACTTCCTGAACCAACTCCTAAGCCAACTCCGAAGAAAAGAGGTATTATATTCCTCAGTCCTGAAGATATGCAAGAGGCAAAGAAATCTATGAAAGAAAAAGGTATTAAAGCTGAAGATGTTAAGAATCTACCACCTATTGAAGAAATTTATGGTCTTGATAACCCGACATAGGTAGTAGAGGTAAATTCTCTCTATAGATTTGATGAAGGTGATATTCCTCATAATAAGTCTGCTAGTCAATGCTAGGATGAGTTTGATAATTTTATTGTTAAACAAGAAAATTTTAGTGCTTATGTTAGTAGAAAATTGAAACGTAATGCTCACATGCTTGACCACTTGGGTGATTATATGAGTAGAACTGTTAATGATCTTAAGCTTATTAGTAAACATGCTTCCATGATTAGAACTCAACTAGAACAAGTACTTAAGGCACATGATGATTTGCTTAATGAGTTGAATAGTAAGAACAATGATAATGCTGTTAGGGTTATGACTAGAGGTGGTAAAATGACCCAGGAACCTTTGTATCCTGAGGGTCATCCTAAGAGAGTTGAGCATGATTCTCAGAGAATTAATACTGATGCTGAGACACAGTCAGGTGATGAACATGAACCTAGTGATAATGTTAATGATGATGTTCATGTTGATGCTCAACCTAGTAATGATAACGATGTGGAGGTAGAACCTGCTGTTGATCTTGATAACCCACAATCAAAGAATAAACGTTATGATAAGAGAGACTTCGTTGCTAGGAAACATGGTAAGGAAAGAGAACCATGGGTTCAGAAACCCATGCCCTTTCCTATTAAACCATCCAAGAAAAAGGATGATGAGGATTTTGAGCGCTTTGTTGAAATGATTAGACCTATCTTTTTGCGTATGCGTTTGACTGATATGCTGAAAATGTCTCCTTATGCTAAGTATATGAAAGATATTGTCACAAATAAAAGAAAGATACCTGAAGCTAAAATTTCCACCATGTTGGCTAATTATACTTTTAATGTTAAAATACCAAAGAAACTTGGAGATCCAGGAGTACCAACTATACCATACTCCATTAAAAGAAACAAGGTTAAAACTGTTTTATGTGCTTTGGGAGCAGGTGTTAGTGTTATGCGTTTCTCTTTATATCGTAGACTTGAATTGAATAAGTTGACACCTACTGAAATCTCTTTGCAAATGGCTGATAAATCAATTGCTATACCCATCGGTATTTGTGAGGATGTGCCTGTTGTGGTTGCAAATGTTACTATCTTAACGGACTTTGTTATTCTTGATATTCCCGAGGATGACAATATGTCGATCATCCTTGGTAGACCCTTTTTGAATACTGCAGGGATGTTATTGATTGCAACAAAGGCAATGTCACTTTTCATGTTAATGGTAATGAGCATACGGTACACTTTCCGAAGAAACAACCTCAAGTTCATAATATCAATTATACTGGAAAAATTTCAACTATTACTATCGGAGGTTTTGAATTTCCTCTCCCTACTGTCAAAAAGGAATATGATATTCTTATTGTTGGGGAAACGCATATCCCCGTTGACGTAACCTAGTGTTATTAAAAAATTATCCGGTTTCATGTTATTCGAAAGAGGTTTGTTAATAAGACTTGATCAACCTTGTTAACGGATTCCTTTTGATGAGCATGAGATGGATGAATTCAGAAAGCACAACTTTCTGTACTTATTTTTTACTTTCTGTTATTTAGAATAAATAAAGAAAAAATAGTATTATATGTCTATTTTCTGAATTATCCATGCAATAAAAATATCCTAAAAATAAAAGTTCTCCAAATGCCCTGAAAATTTAGTATGATTTTTTATAGAATATTTTAGAATTTCTAGCACTGAGATTGCACCAGGGCTGCACCAGTGGACCACAGGGGTGGAGGGTGCGCCCTACCCCCCTGGACGCGCCCCCTGCCTTGTGGGTCCCAAGTAGGCCCCCCTCACTTATTCCAGCACCCATCCACTTCGTCTTCCTCCAGAAAAAATCATCCCAGTGCTCAAACCCGTGTTCTATCTCATCTTGCTGCAATTTTTGATCATGTTGTGTAAAGCTCCATTTGCAAAACTGTTTTGGGGGATTGTTCTTCGGTATATGACTCCTCCAATGGTCAAATTAGTTTTTGTTCTTGTGCTTTATTTACTAAAAAAAATTGTTGCTGTGGAGATCTTGTTCTCGAGCTTGCATGTCAAATTTTTATGGTCCAAAGTAGTTTTGATGCATGATATAGCCTCTAGACACTTGTAGGAGTAGTTGCTATCAATCTTGTTGAGTTTGGTTCACTTTTATTTTGAGTCACTAAAAATTTCAGAATTTTTTCAGAGGAAGAAAAATGTAAAGGAAAATGAAGAGAAGAAGAAGACCAAGTACAACCTTCCACGCATCGCGGAATTTCGGCCGTGTGAATGGCCATGTGATGCATTCTTGGAGGCGGCCAGAATTTATGAGGATTTCTATTATTTGGCTGGGAATGCAGTCATCACCGACTTTCTCCACGATAAGTGTGATCAGTACCTCTTGCTCACTAATACTTTCGTGCAAAATTTTCACTTTCATGCTAGGAGATCACCACCCACGGTAGAATTTTATTTATATGATGAGCATAAGGAGATGACGCTTTATGACTTTTGTGAGGTTTGCAAATTACCTTATGAAGGT
This sequence comes from Thinopyrum elongatum, assembly GCA_011799875.1. Lineage (NCBI taxonomy): Eukaryota > Viridiplantae > Streptophyta > Magnoliopsida > Poales > Poaceae > Thinopyrum > Thinopyrum elongatum. The sequence continues at coordinate 86,644,239 of CM022303.1, read as the reverse complement.
AGTGTCGATGAGCCACGTCCTAGAGATGTGGAAGATTTTATTGATGAAGTTACCATAGGGGAAAGGAGAAAGGTGTCGGAAGCGAGAGTGGCTAGTTTACATTTTCTTGTTTTGCTCTATTACTCATTATTTGCGGGGAGATGTTTAATTGGTCGCGGGGAGAGTGGAGGTCTTAGTGCTCCTGACCTTGCTATTTTGCGCCATGCTTTACATCGCGATAGAACTTTTAGATTGGGTGCTATGTTGCTCGACGGTTGAGTTTAAACCGTACGAAGGGTCCTATCTTTGGAGGTATCTATGCCTCCTGCCTCGCTAAACGCTTCGAGATACCCATTAGGCACGATGAGGGAGAGGAGAAGCTGCTGCCCACTATATACTTAGATTATGATAGTATGGTAGCACATGATTTTATAAAGAAAGACGATGACAAGAGACTCATCTATAACCTGGTATTTAGCGAGAAGAATTGTCAGATTATTACCTTGCCTGCACCTTTTTTGTTTGATATTCATTCAGGCAGGTACTTCATCATGCCCGCGGATATTTATGCATACTGGGAGGGGACGCGATCCCCAGTTCCTGAGCCAGAGCCATCACCTGATCCATATCAGGAGTCTATTTATCAGTGGGAGCCACAGGAGCTCGCTAACTAGTGGAATCCCCAGGATCCTCCTTAGCACACCGGAGAGGGCTACTTTGATCCATGGGCGTAGACCAATTTAGGCAAAAAGCCTAAGCTTGGGGGAGTACGTATTTCTCACCGACATTATATTCATGTTCACACACTCATTCCAGTTGTCGGTGTTCATACTTTTTCATTGTATTGTCCATGTTAGTTTATTTTCTTTTTCCCGCTTTCTTCTTGTGTGTTTGAAATTCCTTAAGAAAAACCAAAAAAAATTAGTTGTAGCCCATTTCCTTTCCATGTTTATTTAGTAGTAGTATTAAAGAAAACCCAAAAATATTTCTCGTTCTTCTTTTGCTTGTTGGGAGCTTTACCATGTAAATAGTTTTTCTCGTTCTTGTTTTACCTTCTTCAGAAAAACAAAAACTCCAAAAACATTTCAGTGTGTTTCTTTGAAATTCTTTTCTTTTCTTTGGGGGTCGAGAGGAGAAGACCACGATGAAAATGTTGAGTGGCTCTCATATGCATTATTGTTGATCTAACAAAGAGCCCATACTACCTTGTCTTCTCCTTTGAATAAATGTTTGCAGATTCCAGCTTAGTCCAATGCACATGCACTATTATTATTATCCACACTGTTCGGTCGTGCAAGTGAAAGGCAATAATGACGATATATGATGAAATGATTGAGATGAGGAAAAGTTGGTATGAACTTGACCTATCTTGTTTTGTAAATATGATTAGTCCATCATTCTTGATTCAACCTACTATGAATGAAACATGTTTTCAATGACAATTTGAGATTATAGTTACTCATGCCATGCTTAATTAGCTAGGAGTTTATAATGGTTTACCTTGCGTGCCAACATGCTTTTAAAATGGTTGTGATGTAGTATGATAGAATGGTATCCTCCATTGAATGATTCGAGTGGCTTGACTTGGCACATGTTCACGCATGTAGTTGAAACACAATCAACATAGTCTCCACGATATTTATGTTCATGGTGATTTATATCCAACTCATGCTTGCACTCAATGTTGGTTAATCTCAATGCATGTTTATGGCTGTTGTCGCTCTCTAGTTGGTCGCTCCTCAATCTCTTGCTAGCCTTCACTTGTACTAAGTGGGAATACTGCTTGTGCATCCACTTCCATAAACCCAAAGTTGTTCTATATGAGTCCACCATACCTACCTATATGCGGTATTTACCTGCCGTTCCAAGTAAATTTGCATGTGCCAAACTCTAAACCTTCAAATAATAATCTTATTTGTATGCCCGAATCGCTCATGTAGCGACTGCGGGCTGTCAGTATTTTCCATGCTAGGTGGGTTATTCTCACGATGAGTGGACTCTGCTCGTCATTCACGAGAAAATGGCTGGTAATCGGGATGCCCAGTCCCATGCCCAAATCAAATCAAATTATAATTGCAAACAGAACTCCCCAAGGATTGTTGTTAGTTGGACGATACCCATTGTTTCGGACCAGCTGTGGAATGTGCTTGTTGGTGGTGGGGGAGTATAAACTTTACCATTCTATTTGGGAACCGCCTATAATGTATGTAGCATGGAAGATACCGAGATCTCTTGGTCGTTATGTTGACAATGAAAGCATACTGCTCAAAATTATATTCATCTCTGTATCAAAAAGCTCAAGCTCTGGCACCTCTGCAAATCCTTCTTCCCTCTGCGAAGGGCCTATCTATTTACTTTTATGCCGAGTCATCATCCTGTTATAAAAAGCAACAGTTAGAGAGCACCACTGTCATTTGTATGAGTTGTTATTAATTGATATTGAGTATGACTGTGATTGGATCTCTTTTACCATGAATTACAATGTCTAGTCAGTCCTTGATCTTCAGGGGTGCTCTGCATTTATGTTTTGCGGTCTCAGAAAGGGCTAGCGAGATACCATTTTGTTATATCATATCATGATTGTTTTGAAAAAGTGTTGTCATCCGAGATTTATTATTATTGCTCGCTAGTTGATTGTGCCATTGATATGAGTAAATGTGAGACCTAAATGATATTGTGAATATGGTTAGTTCATAATCTTTGCTAAAAACCTGAATGCTGGCTTTACATATTTGCAACAACAAAATCAAACAGAGTTTGTAAAAGTTTTTCTTTATCACTTTCAGTTTGTCAACTGAATTGCTTGAGGACAAGCAATGGGTTAAGCTTGGGGGAGTTGATACGTCTCCGTCGTATCTACTTTTTCAAACTCTTTTGCCCTTGTTTTGGACTCTAATTTCCATGATTTGAATGGAACTAACCCGGACTGACGCTGTTTTTAGCAGAATTGCCTTGGTGTTATTTTTGTGTAGAAATAAAAGTTCTCGGAATGACCTGAAACTTCACGAGAATATTTTTGGAATAAATAAAAAATATTGGCGAAAGAGTCAACAGAGGGAGACCCACCTGCTATCCACAAGGGTGCAGGGCGCGCCCACCCACCTAGGGAGCGCCCCCTACCTTGTGGGTCCCCTGGACCTCCACTGACCTCAACTCCAACTCCATATATTCATGTTCATGGAGAAAAAAACCAGAGAGAAGGATTCATCGTGTTTTATGATACGGAGCCGCCGTCACCTCCTGTTCTTCATCGGGAGGCCAGATCTGGAGTCCGTTCGGGGCTCCGAAGAGGGGAAATCGTCGCCATCATCATCACCAACCTTCTTCCATCACCAATTTCATGATGCTCACCGCCGTGCGTGAGTAATTCCATCATAGGCTTGCTGGACGGTGATGGGTTGGATGAGATTTATCATGTAATCGAGTTAGTTTTGTTAGGGTTTGATCCCTAGTATCCACTATGTTCTAAGATTGTTGTTGCTATGACTTTGCTATGCCTAATGCTTGTCACTAGGGCCCAAGTGCCATGATTTCAGATCTGAACCTATTATGTTTTCATAAATATATATGTGTTCTTGATCCTATCTTGCAAGTTGTAGACACCTATTACGTGTTATGATCCGCATACCCCAAGGTGACAATAATTGGGATTCTTTCCGGTGATTACCGTAGTTTGAGGAGTTTATGTATTAACTAAGTGCTAATGCTTTGGTCCGGTTCTCTATTAAAAGGAGGCCTTAATATCCCTTAGTTTCCATTAGGACCCCGCTGCCACGGGAGGGTAGGACAAAAGATGTCATGCAAGTTCTTTTCCATAAGCACGTATGACTATGTACGGAATACATGCCTACATTATATTGATGAATTGGAGCTAGTTCTGTGTCACCCTAGGTTATAAATGTTGCATGATGAATGCCATCCGACATAATTATCCGTCATTGATCCTTTGCCTACGAGCTTTTCACATATTGTTCTTTGCTACGTTACTTTTCCGTTGCCACTGTTACAATTGCTACAAAACTGTTACTGTTACTTTTGCCACTGTTACCACTACTTCCATACTACTTTGCTACTAAATACTCTATTGTAGACATTAAGTCTTTCAGGTGTGGTTGAATTGACAACTCAGCTGCTAATACTTGAGAATATTCTTTGTCTCCCCTTGTGTCGAATCAATAAATTTGGGTTGAATACTCTACCCTCGAAAACTGTTGTGATCCCCTATACTTGTGGGTTATCATGGCTCGCTGTCAAGAATTTGCCATCCTACATAGCCATCGAGCCCCTTTTCTCATTTCCGAAGGACATGTTCTGCGAGGCTCACGTGGGATCCACAGCTTCCAAGTCTGACCTCATCGACGGCGACCACGAGGAGGGCACCCTACAACCGTGCTCTTCCAAGGGGAAGGATCCCATCTGCTCTTCGAAGTGGTAAGAGCCTGTCTGCAACATCAGGGATGGGTACCCTACAGCCGTGCTCTTCCAAGTTGAAGGAACCCATCTGCGACAACATGGAGTGCATCCAGCTTCCGTGCTCTTCCCACGGGAACGAGCCCATCTATGACAAGTGAGGAAACCCATGATTTGTTTTGCCATGCCTCTTCATAGGGGGGAACCCATGATTTGTTTTGTCGAGTCCTTTTTGTAGTGTAGTGAGAATATGTGCAGTTTTAATTGCTATATTTGGTTGTTTGCAGTATGCCTTGTTTATTTCAGTTGTTCACAATGTGATGCTCTATATGTGCAATTATTTACTGTGCATTACATTTCATCAATCCAGTTTTAAAGATACCGATAGGAATGCATATATTTGCTTGCTGTTAAGCCTGTTATAGCTAGCATATGCCTCTTTTAAAGTTTTTTGATTGTTCGGTTGTTTGTAGTTAGCATATGTCCAGTTTCAAATGCTATCTTTGGTTGTTCATAGTATGCCTTGTTTATTCCAGTTATTCACACCGTGATGTTCTATATGTGCAAGTATGAACTGTGCAGTTCAATTTCATCAATACCAGTTTCAACAATACAACTATGAATGACTACATTTGGTTGCTGCATCTTGTAGTTAACACGCCTTTCCGTTTTTATTTATAAATAACCAGTGTACTTAGACCGGCACAATACCAGTTTGAATGACTATGTTTGCTTATTGTTAAATGTTAGGCCTGTTGCAGTTAACACACCTTTCCACTAGTTTTGCTTTACTAGCGTGCTTAAACCTGCACACTGAAGCTACCTTTTGGAGATTATTTTGTCTGCCATGGATATATTTGGTTGATGTTTAGCCTGTTGTGCTTAACATGCCTCTCGATGTACCTACACATGACAATTTTGGGAACGACTACTATTTTCCATCGAGGTTAGTTTCATCACATAGCTTATATATACTCACTGTTCAGGATATCGGTAGACGGTACCATATAGGCCGGGGGCTGATAAGGGGCTAATCGGTGAATCAGACTTTTAACTGAATATATCTGTAACCCATTTATCGTTAGGTTAACTAGGGCCATATGTAATATATCTGAGGCTACATAGCAACATGCACAGTACTTAATGTATAAATATCCAATCCTAGGCTACATAGCAACAAGGAAAAGTGTTACCTTAATGTTCCGATGATGTCTAGATATACGTAGAAGAGCAGCAGCAACAACAACACAACCCTGTTTGGATACTCAACTTAGCTAGAGGTTAGAGTTAGTTTCTAGCTCATGACTAACCCTGAACTAACTCCATCCAAAGAGGTGTTTGGATGATAGGGTTAGATTGACAATAAATGCACTAGGAGAACTAGCTCCAATTAGCACCTCTTGGGTGGGATAGTTTTTTTTGGGTTGGTTAGATGCAACTAGCTCAAACTAGCCCTCATGTTTGGATATACTTTAGGGCTATTTGAGCCCGAACTAGCTCAAACTAACTCTAACCCATGGATACAGCAGCAGTTAATCAACCGATAATTTGTAAAAATGCAGTAATCTCCTTCCGGCCCATAATATAAGATGTTAATTCATCTAATATGTGAGTATTTTGGATGTTATAATATATTATAAAACAGTGTTGTACTACATCATTGTGCAATTGTTGTTTAGCTTCTAATATTAACTTGGTGCTTTTAGGTACATATGTCATTGGTAAAGATCCGCGCTTCGAACTTTCTGCGTACGGGGCAATGAGATATCGATGAACCAGCATCAAGTGAGGAAGCTGATAAAGATTGTTAGTAAAATGGGTCAAAAGATGGCAATTAAACTATTTGTTTACACTTTATCCAGGACAGCAGCGAACTGCAGGATAGTAAGTAAGAACTCTACAGGCTTCTTTTTACTGCACATAATGAGTTGTGTTAGATGACAATGTCTGAATCTTTTTCCTTTGCAGTGGTTCCCAGAGCAGTTTACTCAAGATTACCTCTCAAACTACATGATTGGTGGGCATGCAAAGGTTAAAGTATTTCTACCAGAACACGATGATTATCTAGATGTTTTCATGAAGACCGTGAAGGATGGGCGGTCGGCCATCACAAGGGGTTGGACTAGAGTCGTGCGTGCCTTCTGCATGGAGGAGGGCACAATATGGGCATTCCGCTTCACCTTGTTCAGCAACCAGAATGTATTTTGCCTCTTTCTTTACCGTCTTTAATAGTACAAGTATACAACTGTGGTTCATCATTCTTTATTTGTTTCTTATTTATTCTTGAACATATGTACCTATGAATCAAATAATGCATTGGTTGTTTGAACCTGATGGATATGAATAAAGCTATAGCATACATTCAAATTTAAATCTAGTACAATTTGAAATAGCAGCAATTAAATTACGGTGAAATTACGCTCTCCAGGTCGTTACGGCACACACGGTTGGTAAAACACAAACGTTTGCGATATACACCATAATCTGACACGGTTCACAGAGAGGAAACATGTGCAAGCATGCACACAGTTGCCATTTGCAAAGCGTGTGCGATGTCAGACAATATCACAAACGGTGCGGGTAAACTAAACGTTTGTGATAGTTGCCTTATCGTACATGATTCGCAACCATGAACTCTTTCTGATGTGGTATGCATCGTAAATGTTGCACCACAGAATAGCGTGTGCGATAGTTGTCGTGTACGACGATGTGACGACGGTCTGACATTTCGTAATCCTATCCGACACTTGTACGATGATTAGCTAATCTTCTTAATTAGTTATCGCAAATGGTTTGGGAAAAGAGAATGTGTGTGATTGTCTGCTTATCATACACGTTCTATAATCGTGAACCATTTGTGATGGGCCGCGCATCGTAAACGTAGCACCACAGAATACCGTCTGCGATGGCAATGCGAGCACAAACAAGTTGCAAGGATGCAGCTTCTGGGTGGCTCCCTATCCCCAATGGTATCTGGGTCGTGTGGGAAGGACCCCCTATCGCAGTCACTCACTTGGCATCGGTTCCAAATGCCGTCACGGAAAGGGGTTAAAAATCGTTTGTATAGCACCTCGCTGTACCAGTGAACGCTTACAAAGTTTCCAACGGTAGCTTTAATGTTCAACATGAATCATGGAGAAGATAAGGTTGTTGCTGATGGGCTCGATAGGAATTCATCAAAATTCAAATGAAGATGGAATTCCACAAGACCACAACTATGTGAACAAGGTGATAGTATTGGTCAGACCAAAAGATATAATGGCGTATGCTCGAGGAAACAACTACGAGAAAAACAACATTACAAACATCATTGGTTCTGATTTGATTTGACTATAGCCCATACTCAAATCAAAGATTGGATAAGGCAATCTATCCAACAACTGATCACGGAAATCAATCGATGAAAATATCATCCTTGTGAACACACACACAAACATAAAGATACCCCTCAGAAACGAACTAAGTTAGACAAAGCTTTTATCTTCAAACCCTCCAAGTTGTTGTTCAGCCTAACCAACTAGTTCGGGGGTATCCAACACAGGTTCTTGGAGCAAAGTAGATTATTGGAAACCCAACTTGATCACAAACTCAAAATAAAGGCCACGGAACAACCAGGTAATACTTCCGAGAAGATATTTGGAAAATCACGAACCACCGATATGTTACTAAGCTCGAGAACAATCTTGCTTTTCAAGGCAAGATGATATTACCAAAAGAGCGAGGAATTGGCACAATCCTAACTCATTGATCGAAGAGTGCACCAGAAAAATGGACTAAGTAGCACGATCAATCTTAGAATGATAATTCGATAACCAACATGCTAAGAATGAGATTATTGTCCATTAACTACCAAACAAAGGAGTTGCTAGGAGTATTGATTTCACACATCACATTTCATTTGTCAGTATCCCAGTTGCAACTACACAGGGACCGAGGAAAGAACAATGATGGCGAAGAGTATCACTAAATCAGGAATTCATAAGAGGTGGTGCAATTCTCATGACATTCCTGACATAAAGAGGGCAACACTCCAAGGTAGAACAGATCAAAGGCTAGACTGGCAATTTGATTTGCGGAATACAACTACTTTGACCTAATCCTCTAAATGGATAATTTACCGGAGTTTGTTTCTCCTAGTCATTCCGGAATAGAATGGCTTGACGGACCACAAGAGTAGAAGGCAGCAATGAACATGAATGCACAACTACTCCTGACTATCAACTAATAGATGAGGGTCGGAATACAGCTACAAAGGGAACAACTGAAAAGAACATATGGTTTTCTAAGATGTGGATGCATATATTAGCATGTCGAACCAGTTCAACATATTTCTTCTGGATAACTGAAAGAACATGCAGTGCCCCCATGTTTGGTTTTGGTAATTGATGAAAATCTCTATGGACTAATGGTTGTCTTGAGTTATATTTGAAGGATTTGTCCATAGGAATTTCTTAAAGTCCATTTGTTGGTTTCAAGTACTTTATATGTTAACCAATGTGCTATTCAAGGAATTGTCCAAAGAGTGGTCATGTAGAAGACATGATACAACGTTAATCAAGACTAAGTCAAGAGTGAATCAAGTTGATCAACACACAAAGCGTACAAGATGTACCGAGAGGGATCAAGTGATCCCATGGTATGGTAAGCATTGTCCCACTACAAAAAAATACACTTCCGTGATGATACGTGTTTGTCACAGTAGGTCACATTTTTTGTCATGCATGTACATCCATGACGATTTTATGACAGAATCAAGATAGTCGTACCTGTGTTGTCGTAGAAGTGTTCCATGACATTACCAAAATTATCATCACGGAAGTGTCCACTTCCATGACGATAAATCGCGTGTCATAGAAGTGCTTTTGTCAAGGGTAACCAACACGTGGCATCCACTGTAACGGGTCACCATTAAGCTATAGGGTTCCGGTTTGGATCCGATAACCCGTTAACAGCCCCGACCAATGGGGATTTTCCACGTGTAAAATTCTCATTCGCCGGATAATCCACGTGTCAGCTCATCGTTGGGATAGATGTCATCCCTACAATGGACGAAAGACGTCTATGATATGTCGACACGTGGCACAGCCCAACAGTGGCCCAGTTAAGGTAAAAAGGTCGGCCCAACTAAAGGCCCACCATATTTTTTCAGACACTAGTGGGCTGGCCCGTTAAAAGCCTGCCATGTTTTGGGTCAAATTGAGGCCCATATCAGATCAGGCCCGTTCACAGCCTGTTGTGTTTTGGCCTAAATTACGGCCCATATCAGATCAGGCCCGTCAACAGGCCACTGTTCTTTTGGGCCCATTCTAAGCCGAGTCCGTATTTCAGCCTGTTAAATGCCCGTTTACAAGTTCGGCCCGATAATAGTTTTGGCCTGTTAGCGGCCCGCGGTGCATCTGGGCCGTTGTCAGCCCGGTTTCACTTTAGGCCATTTAACGGCCCATGCAGAAACTGGGCTATTTCTTGTCCGAAGTAACTTTAGGCCTCTTAACGGCCCGTAGTCTTCGTGGATAAATTTCAGCCCAACTGGCCTATCGGCCTGTTAATGGCCCGTGTAACAGTTGGGCCTAATTACATCCCGCATTGAATCCGGCCTGCTTATAGCCCATTTGTTAATGGCCTGTGACACTGTTGGGGCTACGGCCCGCGTTGATACCGGCCTGCTTAAAGCCCATAATTTTATTGGGCCAAACAGGGTCCGATATATATTTTGGCCTGTTAACGACTCGTTCTATTTGGGCCAAACATGGGCCTCAGGCAGTTTTGGCCTGTATTGGCCCATGAATTTTTCGGCTCAACGCTAGCCCAGTCTAGTTCTTAGCCTATTAAAAGCCCATGGTATTCTCTGGCCCAGTTGGCCAGAACTTTACTGGGCCTGTTAAAGGTGGAAAACTACTATACGTTTAGACCTGGCAATGGCCCAAGATGATTATAGGCCTACATTTTGGCCCACAGTTACGGGCCGGCCTGAATACCGACAACATTGAGATCCCTTGAAGCTTCGGGCCTAAATTACAACATACCGACCAAGAATAAACCTAGACTATACAATAAAGAAATTATAGCATATTACATCCACTGGGCATCAAAGTTCGCCACCAGTGATAATAAAGCGCAACGTGACCGCAGATTACATACACTGGGCATCAAAGGTTGCCACCAGTTCATACAAACGCGCCGACAAAAGAATATACAAAACTGAGAGCACTTCAGAAGGCATTAGGCCTGGCCTGGACATGCACCGCAAGCAGCCGAACAAGCTGATGAAACCTGAGTTGTGTCAACGATAGATGCTCTATCCCTAGTTGTATAGCACCAAAGCCCGCAAGGCAGTCCTCTAAGATCTGCTTTGCATCATTGCCATCAAGTCGGAGCTGAGCTGAAGCAAGCCTTTCCGCTTTAAGTTGAGACTAAAGAAGTCTAACTGATTAAGGCAGCAACTGCACAGAGGTTGTCTCATAGCTGCTGGTGAGTAGCTTCAACTCACTGTCTTCATCAAGACATGACCTTGCGGTTATCTCGCTCTCTTCAAGATGGTTTGGCTCACTATCTTCCCTAAAGTTCTGCCTGGCATAAGAGATATGACTCTGAAAGAGAAAGAAGGAGAGACGTAATAGCTTTCACAATTATATAAGCAAATAAATGGATCTGTTCTGCATAAGGAACATGTTTTTACAACTACAATTTAAAACTGGTAGTTGCTGCAAACATCCAATCAGATGTAAACACCAAAGTAAACATTAGTGGAGGAAATGATGCCTATCCAAATCTATACTAGAACAAAGTTTAAAGACTTGAGAAGGATGAACTTATAGTACATGTTAACACGGGCTGGACAAAGCCCTTCTCCATGTCGATGGAAGGATAATTCAATAAATTCCCCAAAGAAACTTCTTTGTAAGCGTTGCCATTATTCTACATTTTGTAAAGAGTAAATATAGATCAAATAATATTGGAAGAAATAGAGGATAATGAAGCTCAGGTGCAGAGTGATGATACATAATCAAATAGCAATTAATTAAGTACAACGTTACAAGGCAAAAGGTACTGACAAGAGGAATGTAGACATCAACGTGTGCAGTGGCATTGGCTTTATTCAACATTTTGGTAAGAGTAAAGATCTGATAATTTGGAGAAAGTGGAGGGCAGGGTAGATAAGATGCAGAGTAATGCTAGACAATCAACTATCTCGCAATGCAAGTACAGTAATACTACCACCGTCCGTTATTACTTATCGCTCAAATGGATGTATCTAGCACTATTAAGTTCTAAATACATCCAATTGAGCAACAATTAATTCGATATAGAGGGAGTACATGACAACAGGTACTTACATGAGCAATCCAAAACTTCATAACCATTGTGTTAATTCTACATTTATCTAAGAGTAAATACAGATCTTATAATTTCGAGCAGAGGGAGGATAAAGCAGTGAACATTTATAGTGATGCTACATAATCAAACAGCAATGAGTGTAAGTATGCTGACAAAGGGCAAGAGGTACTACCAAGAGCAATGTAGTGCCCAGTATTGTTGTGAGATCCTATGATCCTTTGAGAAAGGAGATTCATCTGAAATTAGTTTTCATACAAGAGAGAAGGTAAGGCACATGCAAAAATTTAGGAGTTCAAATTTTTCATTGATATCATAGACAGTACCTGATGCTGGGCTCTCTGCAGTTCTAATAGGGGTTTGGCCAGTGGAGTAGGGGTAAAGTGTGGTACAGTTGGGCCTGTGTTTTCTGTGGCTGCTGATCTATCTAATTTAACAGGTATCACTACCTTTTCCAAATACCTAGTTTGTACTCCTTGAGGATCTGCACTCACCCTCTTCCATTTGGACATCTATTACGAAAGAACAACATTTGACTGGAAAAACATAGTATGATGACACACGGAATAGGTACAGAAAATGGATAGGTGTGGCATATACTCATATATGATGCTTAAACTAAGCAGATGGTGGTGTAACAAAGTAGAAGTAATGCAAGAGGTGATATGCAAAATATGTGCGACCAATACAACCTTGCCAAGTTAGAGCAATCACCTTGATGGGTGAATAAGATAGGCCATCCTCCACCATGCCAAGTTTGTCAGCCAGTGGATTGTTCCGCAATATTCCTCTCGTGCGCCCATTTTCATATTCATTTTGATCATGTTCAATACCTGACATGCATGAAAACATAAAAACAAGTGAGATTATTTTTGTAATGCAGAAGTGATTCTAATCCAATACTGCCTCCCTGTAAATCCATTTGTGCTATCTCTGCAATTCTTCTGAGAGATGCCATGCATGCTCTAATTTGGTGTGTGCATTGATATAATGTGGCCTACTACTCAAAATATGAGAGCTCCAGAAGTGATGATACTTCGCAGATGACAGCTTCAACATATAGTAAAGAAGAACAAGTCAACCTGACCTGATAGATTCAAAATATACTAAGGGAGAACAACTCGACCTGACCAGTCAGCCGTAAAAGTCTCTGCTACTCTTCCCAACAAGGAACATACTCATTAAAGAAGAGAAGAGCATCATGTTAAAGAAGAGTAGAAGAAATAGCAGATTCAAGATATTACAAGTCTTTCTATACAATGTCTGTTGCCCACCCATGATGAACCAGAGCGCACGGAGAAATACTATTACTTCCGGTCTCTCCATATGTGGCTCACATGCATTTCGAAACTAAAGTAGTTACATTTAGCTGACCAAGTAAACATGTCTCAGTTTTACTAATATCAGCATAATATCATATTCGAATTTCTATAACTAAGCTTGTTTAGCTCGATGGGTGGAGCAGTGCTATTACGACACGAACCACGTAGGCTGATCGTGGTCTTCATAAAATAGGGAAACCATAAGCATGATGAGTATAGTGTTGACCGTGGCAGTGGGATGGCAGATCTGAAGCTGCAAACCGCGCAAAGGGTAGTTAGCAACCGATGTTTGCTTTGAAATAACAACTAAGATTTGGTATGGACAAGAAAGTACAGTCAACAAGTGACAAAGAAATGCAATTCTGCTGTCTCTCTATATGTCGCGACATGCATTTGGAAAATCATGTGGGACCTTTAGCTAACCAATTAAATGTGTCTGTTAACTAATACCAGTATCATATCACAATCATATTTGAACAACTAAGCTTTGGAATTATGAGTGCTGTGTTGTTTAGCTTGAAGGGTGGAGTACTGCTAGTATGACAGAAAGCACCACTACTAGGAAAAGGCTAATTAGTGGCGCACCTGTTTTGGCCATTAATGGCGCACTATAGGTGCGCCACTATCATCACGCCACTAGTAACAAATACTAATGGCGCACCCCTAGTGCGCCATTAGTATACCAGACAATAGTGGCGCACCTGGCAGTGCGCCATTATTATGTCAAACGGTGCGCCATTACTATGCCTCCTAGGTGGCCATATTTACCTTGTGCTCTGGGTTACTAATGGCGCACTTCTAGATAATGCGCCACTAGTGTGTTTATTGCAGTGCGCCACTAAAGTGCAGTATGGTGCGCCACTAGTATGAATATTAGGAATTTTTTTTTCTTTTCTGATATTTGCACAGGTTACAAAATATATTACTGCACAGAATATAGACAGCACAACATATAAACAGCATATTTATCGAATACAATAGAAGATTAGTCTCCGAATACAATTCATCATATTAGTCTCCGAATTCAAAATACCGAACAAAGTTAGAACATTACAAGTCTCGAGACCGCGAGTAGCGAGTTTGTCTTCACATTACAAGTCGATATCGATCATCTAAACTACCATCACATAGAAGAGAGCTGCGGTCACGATGAGCATCATCGCGATGAAACTGGTCTTCATCCGGTTCCTCCTCCGCTCCCTCCTCTCTCCCGCTAGATAGCGCGCGTATCTAGCTTCCGCCTCCGCCCTAGTGGTGTACCCTTTGTAACTGTTACCGCTGAAACGGTGAACCTGTCTCTGACACTCCTCCCAGTCGTCGTAGACTCCGGGAACCTTACCCTTGTACACGACATACGACGGCATCTCTATGCACTAGACAAACAAAACGTTAGTAGCAATTCATAGACAATACATAAGCAATATATAAGTATGCAACAAAAGGATCGGAAGAGAAAAGCAACACATTAATAGCACGATTCATGGTCCTACTAATAAATAGCATCGATTACATATAAGTTGAACGACTGTCCAAACTAAAGAGATATACAAGTTCATTAAAGTTTAATTACAACATGAGCTAATCGATATTTCAGAACTACATAGCATCACTACTTTCGACATGACTCAGGGACTGGAGCGTGGATGAAGCCGCCGTCTTTTGTGATGGTCATGAAATCGCGGGCGTTGTCAGCCTGCATTTGTAGCGTTGTTTCTATCTCACTGTTGGACGGTTGATATCTGAGGTAGAACTGCCCCGAGGTACGAAGGACATCTTGATGGATGATTTCCGCAAACTTTGACTGGATGCGAAAGAATTCTTGTCTGATGTCCGCGTCCTGGATTGCCGACAAGCGTGCGGCCCAATCTTTGAGATTATTTGGTAGCAGAAGGTGATTATGGTCCCGTACGATCGCCCGCATGTGATGGAGGGCATAGTAGGCATCCTTCTTACTGCCAGGCGGCTGCTTGACGCAGGGGAACGACGTATGGTGCGTGAACACGTGCTTGCCGTACCTACGAATTGGCCTGCTAAAGGTGCCTCCAGATCTGGCGTAGCCGAGAAGAGCTTCATCAAGAACTTTCTTGATATTTGTGTAGTCTTTCTTCGACTGACGGTCCGAGTCGAAATACGTGGCCGTGGAATATTTCGGGCTTAAGAGGATGAGTGTGCAATGTGTGTCACTGCACAAAACACGGAATGTTAGAAAAAAAAGAACGATCGAAATCTAAGAAATCATATGTTACGGGGCGGTGAGGGGATGACTTACTCGGGAAAGTAAGGCACGAGGAAGTTATCCTTATTTTGGTTTGCCAGAATGACGCCTTTGAGGTATGAACTCGCGACTTGCCGGTCCCCAGCGCTGCCCAAGATCTTGGCACGCATGTAGAAGGGGTCGACTATCATGATGTCCGGGGTCTTGTCTCTAATGATCCGCATCTCCATACTCAGTGAAAATAGCCGAATGAAGGTGTAGTGCAGCGGATGAAGGTCAAACATAGCGAAGATGTCATCAAACCGCAGGACGATCATACCCCCGATGGTGCTATCGACAAAGCCCTTGCCCTCTAGCACCTTGGCCACGAAAACCGGGTATGCCACATCATTCTCGGAGAGACACCGCTTCTCCAAAGAAAGAACACTGTCATGCAGACTCCGCATAGCACCGGTTGCAGCATTGAGTAGATTAGCCGGTAGCATCGGCCTACCCGCCACATGCACCCTCCTCGAGATATCCTTAGGTGAAGGTGGCCCGTCCTGAGCATGGATCGTACTGGGTGCCGGCTGGCTCGCACCCTGCTTGTTATTCTTTCTTTTCCGTCCCTTCTTCTTCTGCTGTAATGGGATCGAGTTCTGCTCAGAGACCGCCTTCTTGAGTGTGTTGGGGCTGATAATATTTCGCACCTCTGCTATCTGAGGCTCGGTGAAGGCGGCAGCTGGAGGCGTCTCCTGAGAACTGAATGCCAGACGACGCCTGTTGCAATTGGTTTTATCTGCGGTACCAACTAGATCGCGATCGTCTTTTGCAGGGTTGGGTTCTTGAGAAGGAGGCCCCAAAAATTCGTCACCATACCCATGTTCGTTGAAGTACTTATCGACGTTGGTAAATGTACCATCGTCGTCGTCGTCATCGTCCGGATCCTGTGCCATATGCATGTCCGGATCCTGCGCCATTTGCATGTCCGGCATGTCCGGTAGCGTTGCGGCGGTCTTGCCATCGCTTGGCGCCGGCACGACTGGCGGTGTTATCTGTGGGGTGGTGTCCCCCGCCCCCAAACGAATCTGGCTCTTCGGCCAAAGCAGGCGCCAGCTTAAGCAGGCGCTGAGGGTCATCACATCATCTTCGTCGGCCCCAGGGGGTCGAAACGGAGGTAACAAGTCGTCGCAGCCCGGCAGCACCCGAACCAGTTGAACCCTATACACGGTGGGTGGCATCGGATTACCGTGGAACACGTGGATGCCCGGTTGAACGATTCTGTCCTTGGCGACATCGATCAACTGGCCATCCACGAAGTGCAGGAGAGTGCATGGAACGTCGGCGGCGCCCTGCGAAAACATGTAGGGCGTCAGGGATGCCCAGTCAAAGGCAAGGAGATGAAGTCATCGGCCGAGAGGCTTAATTAGTTACCGTGATGGCGTCGAGCTCAGCTAATGTCGAGGCACCGCTAACGGCGAGCGTGCAAGTGACGGAGGGGCCGGTTGCTGCCGAGGAGCCGGCCGGCGTATTCTTCCCACATCCGGGTGCATTAAGCTCCAATGCCGACGCCGACGCCGGAGACACCAATGCCGCCTCCGGCGGAGACACCAATGGCGCCGCCGGCGCGTTGTGCGAGTTGCTGCCCGTGAAGCTGGGAATCGGGGGCGGCCCCTGTTGGCCGCCTGCCATCCACGCCTGCAGCCCCTCAATCAAGGTAGGCACAATGGCGGTGATCGTCGCTCCCAGTTGGTCTCGCACTTGCTCTTCGACTATCTCCCGAATCCGCGCCACTTGTGCCTTGAGTTCTTGAACCTCGCCCTCCTAGCTTTCCGAGCTGGTCTTTCTCTCCTTTCGCCCAGCGGTATAGTAATCCGACCATTTCATGGACAAGCCTTTGCCGGCCACACGACCAGCTGATGATGGCTTACTGAGCTTATCCTTGTGTTTCATTACGTTCAATGCCCTATTTAAAGTGGTGTCCCAAGGGGAGCTCTTAGACGACCCCGCGCTACTGCTTTCAGTTTCCTGCGGAAGGAACGTGAACCATTTAGAAATTTGGCTTCATTAATTAGAATGCAACCATATGGAGCTAATTACGCGGGGGTGTATTCCTTACCAGAACAAGCTCAAGCGCCTTGGTCTTCGCATCCGTGGTAAGCTCCATTGTTACCGGGTCCACCTTGTACCGGGCCCTGACATAGTTCCTGGTCTGCTTGTCACGGTATTTATCGAAGCAGGGCGGTAGGCCTTGCTCAGCACGCTCCGCGTCCTCCTTGTCCCATATAGGTTCCGCCACTCTGTAACCGCCGGGACCGAGTGTGTGGACCCCTAAGTTCAAGTCCCACATATCTTTCCCCCACTGACTTGATTCCTCGGATGCGTTGCTCTCGCACTTGATCTTGAACTCCAGGTAGTCAGCGTCGCTGATCGAAGGATTTTTCTCCTTGATCTTCTCATAACTATCACCTCTTAGAATCCTACTCTTCACCGCGGCTCTCCAAGTAGCCATGGCCGTGCTCATCTTCGTGAGGGCGGCACTGTTCACTTTATTCCCTGAGAGGCATGTGTTTGCACAGTCACCGGGGAACTTGTATCGTTCGTGTAGCTTCGTGAAGAGGAGGTTGCACAAATTCCCTCGGTAACGATGCCTTAGGTTCTTGGTGTTGATCGAGACAGTGCTTCGGAGAATGCACCCGAGCTGTCCCGCGTACCCCTTGACTAATTCTTTGGGCGCCGTTGGATGCCCACCGGAGGACACTTCAGTAAATTCCTCCTTGACGGTGCCGAGCATGTTCGGGCGCCGGTCCTTCCGTTGCCTCTTCGGTTGGCTGCCATCTGTGCGTGCGCTGCCATCATCAGTGGTGGCATCCTCGGCGGCACCATCAGTGGTGTCATCCCCGACGTCACTAGGGGTTGTGTAGTCGGGATCAGTGTCTTCCGCGGCGTCCTCATAGTGGTGAGGTTCTTCCTCCATCTGCTGGGACAGCTCCCAGAATGCCTTGCCCGAACTGCCGGCCTCATCGCTGTGGGCCATGTTCGCTCTAAATTTGCAAAAAGGCTACTAGAGTTATTTCTTAAATGCAGTCTAGGAAAAAATAAATCCACAAGTCAATATATCAGGACCCATCACATCTTCATAGACTCGATGGGGCCTCAAATGCCCTTCCTCATCTACAACTAGTTGTCCGCCTCAATCGATGGGTTTTCTCACATTTTTCTGATTCAAACTAGATTTCGATGGTTGTTAGGTTATTCGGAAGCAGTAGCAGCTTGTAGAGGGTGCTACTAGAGTTATTCCTAACCCCCTTCTTCTTGTCTCCTCTCACTATCTCTCTCACACACATGGCAAGCAAGGGTGTCTGAGTGTGTGAAAAAATACTGAACTAATCCAACCACTAAAGCACTAGATCACTACTATTGTATAATATTTTTATAGCTTTGTATATATGTATGGCTCCAATGGGTGCCACTGCCATGCATCCCTCTCCTATCATTTAATCATGATTGGCCCATCATTTTGACCAGAGATTAGTTTTGGTTAATTAATTAACTAGTGTGTGCCACAGCAGAGCACAGATCTCCATCTAGCTAGTAGGAGTAGCTTTCCAAGGCCTCCTTCCAAAGCCACAACTCCTCTAAGTTCTCAAGATAGCCTAGTTGTCGAGGGATGTGTCCAGAAAGTTGGTTGATGTCAAGATACATGCTGATTAATTTTTGTTTCGGTTGAGAATCGGGCACCTTCTAAGTCAAGAAAATTGGGCATGACCTTTGCTAATTTTCTTGACCTAGGAGTGCCCCATTCTCAACCGAAATGAAAATTAATCAACATTTCAGGAGAAAGGGGTCATTTCAGAAGATCACAAGTAGCAGCAGCATCACTTGACAAAATCACAAGTAGCAGCAGCATCACAAGTAGTACAACAGCAGCATCATCACAAGTATACAACAGCAGCAGCATCATCACAAGTAATACACTTAATTTGCATAAAAGATCAAAAAACAGCATAAATTGGAAAACAAGCAATACTTCTAAAACCAGTACAACTGGAGCAGCTCATCTGACCATTCCTTATAGCATTGCATTGCATTGCACATTGTAATTCTGATTGTGACGACAAACACAGATAACCCTATACTGCATTTGTTTTTATGACAGATCTGAGCTAGCACTTAGCCATCTGATAATGGTAATCAGTACAACTAGTACTACTATTATTCTTTTCTCTTGTCACTCCATTTGTTGTTACCAGTAGTATTACTTTGAGGAGTATAGATAGATTCCACTGAACTGCTCTATCCATCCATCCATCTGCATTGTTGTGATCTCAGAGTGGAGGCCCCAGCCAGACTTGTTGTTCTGGGACTTATGGATGGAATGAAATGGGATATTTGGATTGGAACTTTGGAGATGGGCATAAAATGTAGGGCATTTTCATTTGGACAGTTGCAAGCAAATGGTTTAGAAGTATTGCTTGTTTTCCAATTTATGCTATTTTTTGGACAGTAAAACCATTTGGACAGTTGCAAGCAAATGATCCCATAGTTAAGCAAATGTAGAGTTGCAAGCAAATGTACAGCAAATGTATAGTTGCAAGCAAGTATTTTTACAAAGACCTTGCACAATTGGCAATGATGTTCAGAAGCAGAGATTCAGAGTCATTAGTTTTGAGTGTACATCGTGAAAAACTATACATCTGATTAATTGGTCATTTTACTGCCCATTTTAAAAACATCTTAAACATCCTACAGGATGGTGTGATGGAAATGATCACAAGATAGCACTGAATACTTCAACTTCCTCATCTGTCTGCAGTTAACTTCCAACTTGGTAACCCATTTGGATCGAGAAAACAAGCACACAGAGCATCACTAAGTGGCAAAGATGCAGTTTTACCAGAGGGGCTTGTGCCAGACAGAGGTGTTGGGGAAGGCGCCGTCTCCGCTCCGAGGTACGGCTAGGGTTCGCCGCTGGACGCGTGAGTGCACCTGCCTGAGGAAGCAAACCAAGGGCATGAGGGGAGGGAAGAGAAGGGAAGGGAAGGGAAGAGGAGAAGATTGGGCGAGAGAGTGCATACCTCAACGACGGCGCGACGGAGCAATCAGGCTGGCACACTCGATCTGGTCGGCCGTTCGCGAGCACAGGCACGCGGAGGCGAGGTCGTCATCGTCGTCCCGGCACGCGAGCGAGCGAGCGGGGTGGGGTCGGAGGGGGAGGAAGGGGAGGATGGGGAGTGGGAGGTGGCGGGCGCGCGGATTGGGAGCGGACGCGTCCCACCGGCGAGGGCGGCGGCGCAGTGGGTCGGGCGCTGCTCCGGCTGAGAGAGATGTGAGATTGGGAGAAGGACGAACGGCTGGCGAGATGGACAGCACACACATACATACAGAGGGGGGAAGGTTAGCAATGGCGCAGCATCTGGGGGTGCGCCATAAACACAGTGATAGCAATGGCGCACCTTCCCCTGGTGCGCCATTAGTAACTTTTTTTTTGGATTTTTAGTTGCATTCATTTGTGAATTGGTAAAACATTTATGAATATGAAAAAATATCATCAAATTTGAAAAAATATTAACAAATTCAATACTTTTTGTGAGTTAGAAATTCAATACCAGAATAAACATAAATAAATATTCATGAGGACTAGAACAGAAGAAATGTCATTTCCATATGTCGAAATACAATCGAGAAATGAAGACTACAATTTAAATACAATCGATCTTAGCTAGCTATCTTTTCACAATCTTCTTGCCCTTCTTTTTCGCAAATGGAGTTCTTCTCTTGAACGGACGTCCTTTAGGTAGGGTGGTCCTGCTTCTTCTTGTGGTGTATGGCACTTCATCGTCGTCGTCATGTTCCATCTTCGGGTCGCCGTACTTGTCGAAGTCTTGCTCATTGGCGACTCCATCCATTCCGATGATCTTCCTTTTGCCTCTCCTCACGACAACATGACTGGGCTTTGATGGGTCGGTAATGAAGAAGCATTGGTCCACTTGGGAAGCCAGTACCCATGGCTCATTTTTCGCGGTGACGTTTGCGCCCGCGGTCTTGGATTTGGCTTCGGGTATAACAATGGTGGTGAAATACCGGTCTTCTTTTAGGATGCTCTTGGCCCATCTGACACGGAACATCGGGACCTTCTCTCCAGCGTAGCTTAGCTCCCAGATCTACTTGATCCTTCCGTAGTATCTGTCCTTGTCGTTACCGGTGTAGGATTCCATCGTTACCCCGGAGTTCTGATAACCATCGCTCTTCATGTCCTTTTTCTCGGTGTAGAATGTGTAGCCGTTGATACCGTACGCCTCATAGGTCATGAGGTTGTGCTCGGCGCCCTGTGACAAGGCGAATATGAGTTTTTCTTCCGCGGAAGAATCCTCATGTAAAGGGTACGACAGAAGCTTCTCCTTGAACCAACGCGTGAAACATGAGTTGTGCTCTTTGATTATATCTCCGTCCGTCCTCTGTTGGCCTCGGTCATTGTACGTCTTCTCAATAAAGGTTTTGTGCTCTACCACCCAAGGATCGACCACGTCTATGTGTTGTAGCGCGACTAGGTTTGCTCTTTCAAAGTCGGCGAGTCGACCCTCGAAGTCGACATGCATTTCGCGGCGACCCTCATGGTGACCCCATCCAGCGAGCCTGCCGAGGTGCCTATTGATGGGCAGACCAACAGGGTTCTCGATGCCTAGATAATTCGTGCAGTAGGAGATGCACTCTTCGGTCAGAAAGCCCCTGGCTATGCTTCCCTATCGACGTGACATGTTGCGAACGTATCCTTTGATGACACCATTCATCCTTTCGAAAGGCATCATGCTGTGCAGGAATGTCGGCCCAAGTTGGATGATATCCTCCACGATATGGACCAGCAGATGCACCATAACGTCGAAGAATGCAGGCGGGAAGTACATCTCAAGCTTGCATAGTATCACCACGATCTCTTCCTGTAGCCTTCTGAGTTGCCTCACACCAACCGACTTCCGAGAGATGATGTCGAAAAAGTTAGATAGGCCAAATAGCGTTTCACGGACGTGCACGTCCATGATCCCATGGATTGCAACTGGAAGTATCTGCATCATCAGCACATGACAGTCGTGAGGCTTCATCCCGCTGAACTTCTGCTTCGCTGAGTCTAGGTATCTGCTTATCTTCCCCGCGTAACCGTAAGGAAGTTTTACTCCTACGAGGCAGGTGAAAAACTGCTCGATCTCCTCCTGACTCAGAGTGAAGCACGCGGGAGGGCAGTCATTTCCGATCTTCTTGGCCTTTTTTCCTTTGCGACGACTTTCCGTGTCCTTCGCCTCATCATCATCATCATCATCATTAGCGTGAAGCTCCTCCCTGATGCCCATTGATTTCAAGTCTGCCCTTGCTTTCGGCCCATCTTTGGTCCTCTCTGGCATGTTGAGCAGGGTACCAAGCAGACTCTCGCAAACGTTCTTCGTGATATGGATGACATCAAGGCTGTGAGGCACACGGAGGATCTTCCAGTACGGCAAGTCCCAGAAAACAGACCTCGTTTTCCATACCTTCAGCAGCGGCTCTGGCACCTTTCGCTTCTTTCCCTGCTCTGGCGCCTTTCGCTTCTTTCCCGGTGGTGGGCACTCTTTCCAATTTTTCAACAGCTCGTCTATTTCCTCGCCACTCCTCGGGATCTCTATCTAACTGGCGATACATTGTGTCATCCATGCACCTGATGCATCCAGAAAATCCGTGGACCACCTGCCCCGCGATATATCCGTAACCGAGATAGTCGTGCACCGTCGTGAGCAGTGCGGCTCTCATAGGGAAATACTCTTTCTCTGCGGCGTCCCACGTATTGGCTGGCGTTTTCCACAGCATGTCTAGGTCCTCTTTCGGCAGCCCCATATACAGATTGATGTTGTTCCATGGTTGTTTCGGCCCTTCAATTAGCATACTCATGTGAATGTACTTCCTCTTCATGCACAACACGGGGGGGAAGGTTGTACATCCACACAAACACAGGCCAGGTGCTATGTGTGCTTCTCTGGCTGCCAAACAGATTGACTCCATCGGTGCTCGCAACCAGCACGATGTTCCTTGGATCATTCCCAAATTCTGGGTGTTCGAAGTTCAACGCTTGCCACTAGTTCGCATCCTTAGGGTGACTCAGCATCTAGTCTTTTTTATTTATCTCCGGATCATTTTCGTCATCTTCTCGCTTCTTCTCCTCCCTATCCGTGTGCCAACGCAGGAGCTTTGCTACCTTAGGGTCCGCGAAATACCGCTGCAGACGAGGACTGATCGGAAAGTACCACACCACTTTTCGAGGAGCTTTCTACCTCTTCTTGTATCGAGTGACGCCGCACACCGGACATATGGTAGACTCCGCGTGCTCGTCCCGATAAATGATGCAATTGTTCATGCACACATGGTATTTCACGTGCGGTAAATCCAGAGGACACACGATTTTCTTCGCCTCCTTGAAACTGGTCGGGCACTTGTTCCCCTTGGGCAGACGTTCTTGCCAGAATGACATGTTCTCGTCGAAGCATGCGTCGGTCATTTTGTGTTTTACCTTCATCTCCAGAGCCATGAGCGTTACTTTCAGGCGGGTATCCTCGGGCCTGCATCCTTCATACAATGGAGTAACCACGTCTATCTCCAGTTGATCCAGCTTGGCTTTCTCTCGGGCGGCAGCTCTTGTGTTATCCGTCGGCTTGAGAAGCAGCTCTTGAATATGAGGGTCCTGCACCCAGCCCATCGATGGTCCATCGTCGTCTGCTCCGGCATCTTCATCTTCATGATCATGCCCTTCATCTTGATCTTCCTCATCATCATGTCCGGCATCTTCTACATGATGACTGTGTACTGCATCTACTTCGTGATCATGTCCTGGAGATTCTTCGTCTTCTCGCCTGCCCTCGCCGCGGTTGTCTTGCTGCCCTTCCTCATTTCTTGCCCGGCCCCCATGGACGACTTCATAATCATCTTCATCACCTTGCCACCGATAGCCATCCATGAAACCACGCAAGAGCAGGTGGTCCCGCACCTATACGGAATCCGGGTCCATAAGGCCCTTCAGCTTGCATCTTTGACACAGACATCTTATCTCCGTCTCGTTCTTTTGAAGCATCTCGGCATTCGCGGAGCTCAAAAACCTATTCACGATGCCTTCGGTCATCGTGCGAACCATGGTCGCCTGCGGGGTAGAGCAATACGATATTTTAGAACAAAAAAAAATTTGGCATGACTTTACCTAAAAATAGGACCAAAAAGAATGCATAGTGCCAAATTCTCGCCGAAACGGAAATGAATCAACATTCCGGCAAAATATTGGCAACTATCACATTTCAAATACCGGTACCTGCAAACACAAACATATGCAACACCACAAACATACGTAGATCTAGTCCATAAAAAGTGCATGTGCACGTGTTGGAGGGAGAAAAAAGTAGATCTACAACATAAAGAAAGCTTTCCCCTTACTTACCTATCAAAAAAAGGAAATTTAACCACTTAATTTGGGTGAATCTATGGTGCAAATGAGGTGAGGAGGAGGAGGCAGCCGAGACAAGCTTGGAGGAGGAGGTGGAGAGAATGAAGTGGGGAAAGTGAGTGTGGTAGGTGGCTGTCCAAAATATCTAGTTGCTCTCAGGTTACCAATGGCGCACCACCTAACAATGTGCCATTAGTAACCCAACCCTGGTTACTAATGGCGCACCTGTTACGTGGTGCGCCATTACTAGTTTTGCAAAAAAAAAATTGTTATTAGTGGCGCACCGTGGTTGTGGTGCGCCATTACTAGTTTGAACTAGTAATGGCGCACTATACCCGGGTGCGCCACTACTAGTTTTAAAAAAAAAGTAAAAAAAAAATTTGTTAGTAGTGGCGCACAGAGTGTGTGGTGCGCCATTACTAGTTTAGTAATGGCGCACTATGCCCTGGTGCGCCATTACTAGTTTTGGAAAAAAAATTGTTAGTAGTGGCGCACCGTGGGTGTGGTGCGCCATTAGTGATATGGACACTAATGGCGTACCTACACATGTGGTGCACCATTAATGTCCATATTAGCTATAGCCCTTTTCCTAGTAGTGCACCTACGCAGATCATAGTAGGGTAGATAAAAGGGGAAAACCCTAAGCATCAAGAGTAAAATCAGGAAAGTGGAACTAGCTGGACTATATGGGCTTGTATTGCCGGTACGACAAGAAAGGGTTCGGAAAGGCTTTGGTCCCAAAAGGGGTAGCTCTATTCAACTGAAGGAACAATACTGTTACTATCAGTCTAGACTATCAAAGACGACATAGCTCCTAGCATTTCCTGGATATTATGGCAGACCATCTAGAATCGTTGAAAGCATCCATCTGAAGTGACCCAATAGACCGGTCGACTGCAAATGACCCTGCTCCAATTCCCGACAAGGAACATACTGTACTACTCCCTCCGTTCTTAACTATAAATCTCTTAGAGATTCCAATGTGGACTGCATACGGAGCAAAATGAGTGAATGTACACTCTAAAATATGTCTATATACATCCGTATGTAGTTCTTATTGGAATATCTAAAAAGACTTATGTTTTACCAAAAACGGCTTTCGCCCCGCTTTATGAATAAAGCAACGAAGAACAACACCCGGTACAAACGCACACCACCACACCACACGCACGCACCGAAGGCAGTTTAGGAACGGAGGAAGTAATATACTTATTAAGAAGAACATAAGAGGAACATGATAACAAAGAGCTAGCAGATTTCTCTACTTTTTTCTCTACTCTTATACTCTTATCTCTATCTACTCTTGTAAAAAACAGAGTTGGTGATGATGGTGTGCCTGCCATCCTGCAATATAGGCCATCCGATTTATATCTGACGGATAGTCAGGAAACTATGGCAATTTTGCAAAAAGATACCCACACCCCTCTCCACATTTGCAAGTAAGGCCTTCCCACGTTCATCCTTTTCTCCCACAAGATAAACTACTCATACAAATGCATCTTGATGTTCCGTGCAAGGCACGGGCATCTTTCTAGTTAGATAATACAATGTGTGTTGCCCACCCATGAAGAACCAGAGCGCACGGAGAAATGCAAATCCCTGCTGTCTCTCTATATGTGGCCCACATGCTTTTCAAAACGAATATAGGAACATTAGCTGACCAATTAAATGTTCTCTATTTTAGTAATATGAGCATCGTATCAGATTCGTATTTCAACAACTAAGCTTTGGAATTATGAGTGGCATGTTGTTTTGCTTCATGGGTTGAGGTCTTGAGGAGCAGTGCTAGCACGACACGAAGCTCCTACGATGATGGTAGTGAATATAAAGGGGGAAAACCATAAGCTTTAAGAGTATAGTGACAGTGCCATGGCGGATCTGAAGGTGCAAACCAATGTTTGCTTTCAACTAGCCACTACGATTTGGTACAGACAAGAAAAGTACAGTAAACAAGTTATGATCTATTTTTCGGGTGAGATCAATAACTTAAGCAGATATGAAAGAGTACCACCTCTCTTGCGATGCCATGTAGGCCCCTACTGATACGTTGAGGGTGCTGCGGGTGCGATGGCTATCGGCAGCACGAAAGAAGCCTTTAGACGGCAGACGGCCGAGTCGGGGGATAAGTCCTGTTGCCGTGGATGAGGCGGTCGTAGGAGCAGCAATGACAAGGTGGACGACGGCGCCGATGAAGCGAGGGGACGCGATGAAAGCATCCTGGTCCGACGCCGTGGATGAGAGACGTCCATCTCATGAAGTGGATGATGGGGTAGGGGTAACGGCTCTGATAAGGTGGAGGATGGGGGGCGGATGGAAGAGGCTGGCCGGAGTGGGGAGGTTGTTGTGGCGCCGACGGTGTATGAATGGGGAAATGGAGGGGGAGGGGGCATCTCAAACTTTGGGACGCGCTTGTCTGAAATGTGGGAAAGTTTCGAACTTATCCCCCGTTTAAAATTTTGGAGATCTCATCGGTTGGGGATAGGAAGGTAATCTCGCATCTCCCCAATATTTGCCGGTAGCGATTTCGGTTGGGGAGGGTGTTTTGCCGCCCACGGTTGGCAACCACGGTTTATGAACGGCGCTGACAGGTAGGGCAGTTGTGTCACGTCTGAGGGAATTTACACATATGCCACTATTTAAAATATTTGCCTACATCGATTTCGGACGTGGAGAGTTTGTTTTGCCGCCCACCGTGTATGAATGGGGAAATGGAGGAAGAGACACAGGTCTTTCAGACGAGCTTGAATCAAATGTGTTTTGCCGCCCATGTTTGGCGCCCACCGTGTCTAAATGGGCTCAGAGGCAGTCGTGTCACGTCTGATTGAAGTTACTAGTCTACCCCTATCGACAACAGTAGAAATCGGGTCGATTAGGATGTGAAATGTCAGGGGTAGACAGTAATTTCCATCTCACAAACATTTGCTTCGGGCTGCCGACAAATGATAGTGGGTGTTTTGCCGCTTCGTTCAAAATTTGGGAGAATTAGCATTGACGTTTACCCTGGGCCCTGGCAACTAAATTCAAATCCAATTTGTATTCGATTACGAATATCCATACATCATTCTACATTTTGTTATTTATTTCTTCAAAACCATGACAAAGATTTATTCCACCTTTATATATGAATTTGATTTAGAAATGCCGTGATCTTCAAATTCAGTAGGTTGGATACACTTTGAGTCAAACAGTTATTTCATCCAATACAATATGCTCACACAAAAAACAGTTCACCTTATGTCAATCATACAAGTACTGAGGATTACCTCGCCTAAAAAATTCAGATCATTACAACACATGGACAACATAGGGGGTCTTACAACATAATCCATTCAGAGACATGACACAACATGCAATTATACTAATATAATGAAAACTTCAACTGGTATCTAAAGAAGAACTGGGATTACCGTGGGCTTCAGATAGCAGAAGCAGCAGGACCTCCTCCGTCTTCAAATGCAACATTCTTACTTCCTCCAATTCTTGGGTTCCTTGCATAATGCGTGTAGCTAATTGCATAATTTCCAGCCTCAAGATCAAGATTACCTCATTCATGGCAGCCACACCATCTCTTTCTGCCTCTAGTAGAGCCTCAAGAACTATAATATCTGTGCTCAGACTGCTCTCCGGCGGTGTTGCCTCTGAACTGCTACCATCTAGTAACATGGATGGCGCACTGCTTCCAAAAAAAGATTCTGGGGTTGTACATTGTGTCCTAGTGTGAACGGCATCCTGAAAGGTTTCCGCTGGACATAAGAGATAGTTATCGCATGATCCAGGCAGTAAGCTTACATGGTAAACGACATACGAATTATTGCCGAGCATGGCAAGCTATATTTAAATGGTTCGAAGCAGCATCAGCCGAAAAGAAATTAAAATGGTAAGATGAAACTAGGGATGTAAGTGACAAATAAACGGCATCCGCCAGTCCCATCTAGTTAGTTTTTGCTAGCTCGCTAGTTCATTTTCCTCAAAAAACAAAAAATCTTTTGAACTATCATCCCACTAGTGGACTTTAATCGGGATTAAACGGGACCCAGTTGACATCCCTAGTTGAAAGGGAGTGTGCCACCGCTATATTTAAGTTGCCAACGCATCTAAGCAGTTGAAATAATCTGAGAAAGCACTTAACAGTGTGGCCTCATATAAACTATGAAGACAGTCTTGTGATGAAGTTCATAGGAAAAGTTAAGGAGTCAAATGAACTAGGCATGCATTTCTTCACGATAGTACAGCAGGCACTGCTAACATATTGTCCAACTCAGGTATAGCCTAACAAGTAACAAACAAGCATTCGAATCAAACAATACAGCAAAGCAGACAACTGAACTATTTGTAATTCTGTAGGATTACAAGTTGAGGGCAGAAGCCAAGAAAGCAGCCCACACGCATTACATTTCACATGTACTAAAACACACTGGCTTACCATATGCTGCTGTGAAGCCTCGCTGCTGTTGCAATGTTCTTTGAAGATATCGCCAGCATCCCGTGGTTGCAAATCTAGTTGTTGTAGTTTATTCTGCACCCTCTATTTAGGTAAAATTAATTTTAATCGCATGCACTTGTTCGAATTGATCATCAATGGTTCATCTAAACTAATGAAAGAAGGGTGTGTGCTTACACGACAATATATGTGCTTCACTCTATTTTTATGCTTGTTCGAGGTGCCAGCCCCAAAAGAACAAATATTTTGCTTGATGGGGTTGGCAGCTCCATAATTAATAGAAGCATCAATTTAGTCATGCAACTTGGGAAGATCAAGAACGCACAAAAAAGTAATGAACACAGGCTCGGAGCAGTGATGTAATAGCTAGCATCAGAAAATGTAGGGTAAACCGAACAAAAAGCAGCGAAACGACATGCTAGTATGCTGATGTGTAATTAACCATAGAGAACATGAAGCAGTCTGATGGAACCAACAGGTGCCAACAGAACAACACCATTATCATAAATATAGCATGCAAGAAGTAAAATAGTAGGCAGTGATATCTAGGAAATACAGTAATACTTAGGACAAAACAAAAGCATTGTAACTATATGTGCACTGGTTTGTAATTTAGCACATGTAACATGTTCACTGCCAGAAGTATGGCCCTACAGGTGCAAGCAGAATAACGCGTCTCATGCAAAATTGAATGATGCCCTGAAGAGATTGAAAGGTGCGGTGCTTATGCTAAGAAAGTGAACGTAGGCGCCGGCCGTTGGATAATAGTACCTGATTCTCAGCGGCGTATGGGTATCGTTGTCATACTTGATAGCTAAGGATCACCGATGGTGCTCGTGTTGCGGTTTAGTTTGGGCCGGCTGTCACCGTTGCCGAAGCGGCTCCGGTGCTTCGGTTGCGACACCTGTCGACATACAAGAAAGCTCATCTGTGGTAAGTGAACTGATCCATGATAAAGAAGAGAAAAACTGAAGGAGTACAAATTGAAATAACCTGATGAGGCTGCAGTGTCAGTAAAGCAGGGCCGATGGAGTTGAATATGGCGTCCGTGGAGCGGGTCCGGTGCAGTGCACGAAGGCGTCGGCGAAGCACATCCGGCGCGGTGTACAGTGCTTTCGGTGAGGCGAATCTGTTGCGGCGGACAAGGGCTTGTATGAAGGGCCAGCGATGGAGCGGACGAGGGAGTCGGTGAAGGGCCTACACTATAGTGGATGAGGGCGCCGGTGAAGCAGATCCGGTCCGGTGGACCATGATGACGGTCAAGGAGACCTGGAGCGGTGGACAAGCCAGTCGCTGAAGCGGCTCCGGTGAAGTGGTCAGTTGGCAGTTGGGGGTTCCAAGGAGCGGAAGGTAGATCCAGCAGGGTGTGAGGTCCACCGCTGCGGCGGAGGACTAGATTCGGTGGCTTGGCGTGGTTGGGGGGGCGGGGAGGGGCTCTGGGAAGAATGTTGGGGGCAAAGAGGGGAAAACAATGGAGTTACCAAAGCAGCCCTTTTCCATTCATGTGGCATCGGTAAAATAGGAATATCGCAGGGCTAAACTTTCGGGCGCGAGATATTTCGATGTGAGCGCGAAGTTTGAAAGCTTTTGGCACATGAAATTAAGTGTTCTGCTCTTGTACGGCCGACTATGATATCATGGCCGAGAATTTATTTGTTTTGCAATAAAAAAATGCATGTTTCGAAAATCAAGGTCTCCAACTCGAAACATAGACTGTCCATTCAATTCAAATATGGATCATTGAGCTAGTGGAAGCAAATACCATCATATGGTCCAATTCAAATGAAATTCCAAATGTGTTTATCCTAAATATGATGACAAAAACAAAAATGTGTATGTGTATGAATAAAGTGGCTGATTATAAAGTTTCAACATGCCCGTATGTGTATATCTCTAGGTTTGATATATGAATTTGAAATCACGAAATCCCGGCTTAAAAAATGTACCTCCGTTTAAATGAATTACAAAAGCTAATGATGGAGTTGAATTCCAAAATTCCAATCTTAGGTTTGTAATTCTGGTACTTCAAAGTATATCACGCATGTTCAAAAGTATCATTATCTCATAGTCCGAACTATGAAACAAATTGATCAACCATGAGTGCACGCACTATTGACCATATATATCCCAATTACGCTAAAGTCTCTCAAATATAGACACCTCACTCTTTATCTGAAGCCACCCACCCCGTCCCCCCACCCACAAGTCGTTCTCTCCCTCAGACACGAACACATGAGCACATTAACAACCCTCCTCTCTTCTAAAGTCCGGACCCCAATATAGGTCTCTATCACTTTGTCTCTCGGGCATGTACACATCTCTTCCCCCACTCTCTAGGTCTCCCGATATCTCTCTTTCCCAAGCACACGCACTATATAGAGTGTATCTTTCCCATACACACAAAACATCACCCCCAAACGTCTATCTCCCTAGTTATGTGGTTCTCGCACACTCACCTCACTCACCACCCCCACTACAAACAAGCACCCTTTGTCTCCTTGTGCACCACTCTCCTCTTTCTATCTCTCCCACATGCGGACCTACCCCAGCTCCTCCCATATCATCATTCTCAATCTCGCACATTGTTCTCTACACCATCTATTCTAGATCTCCCATGAAGTCTCTATCACACACACGATGACTCGTTTCCCTTGCGTCTCCGTACATTGGCCACTTTCGAACAACATCAACCTTGTCTCCCTATCTATATGACACTTCCGCACACAAACGACCCCTCTCTCTCCACCTCTCTTCCTCTCTCTCCCTCGCTAGCTCTCTCTCTCTCGCTCTCACACCCCTCTCCCACACACACTCGATGTCTCTTCCAAATAGTCTACTCCCCGCCCGCACCCATGCTATCCCGCTACTACACATGCCTTTGTCTCTCTTTGATACACATGTCACACCACTACTAGGGAAAAGCCTAGCAGTACCGCGGGTCTAAGGGCTATCAGTAATGCGGGGCACCGCGCTGCTGATACGGCGCTATAGCTAACGTTTAGCAGTAGCGCGTTTCTGCCCGCGCTACTGCTATAGCTACTTAGCAGTAGCGCTGTCCATACCAGCGCTACTGCTAAGTGGCTTAGCAGTAGCGTTTTCCTATTCAGTACCTTTTTTTTTCTATGTATTTGCGATGTTTTTGTACAGATTTTATACAGTATTCTAATCATATCATAAACTGGCAATATGCTCATCATATCATACACATAATAGTCTCATCATATCATCCTACACAAATCATGTCGTCACATCATAATCACGATATAACTATACAAGTTACATGACATGTCTCATCATACATAATGTAGTACTTCTTGAACCTAAACTAACTACTTTCCGCTTCGGCTCTGCTATCGAACCCTCTCTGGCTGTATCTCAGAAACCGGTACACCTGGGCCTGACGCTCTGGCCACTCGTCGTATAATCCTGGCATAGCACTTCTTCGCCATCGATGATCTATGTACCTGCATCTTCACATGAGTCGATAATATGCAACATATATAGTTGAGCAACAGAAAGAGACAGACTTGGCAAAAATAGAAGCAACATATCATAAGCATAAATAACAATGTTCATTGTACCCAA
Organism: Thinopyrum elongatum; assembly: GCA_011799875.1. Classification (NCBI taxonomy): domain Eukaryota; kingdom Viridiplantae; phylum Streptophyta; class Magnoliopsida; order Poales; family Poaceae; genus Thinopyrum; species Thinopyrum elongatum. The sequence continues at coordinate 86,611,522 of CM022303.1, read as the reverse complement.
AATGCCCTAACTAGAGTGATCTTCGCTAGTTGAGGAGGACAGTTTAATTACATCACAAATAAAGTTTCATCGTGCATAACTCAAAGTTTCGTCATAGAGAAAGTATGGACTAAACGAACACTTTGTCATATATCGTCAATCACTCCAACATGTCGTGCCATCCATCCAAGTCAGGGAGATAGTCCCCGAGTGCAGTGAAAGGCTTCAGGTCGAGATGCTGAGCCGATACGCGTGTTTGGATGTCTTCCTGCGGCATTTGCCCTTCTTCGTAGAACATCCCTATTTTTTGACGACCTCCGTCATGATGATTTGGGCAAGTTCACGCTAGATGTGATAGAACTCAGCTGGAAGTTGATGATCCGGGATATCTCCTAGGTTCTTTGCCCATTCTTGAATATGGGCATTGCCGGATCTAGGTGACATACGAAGGTTCTGCTGATCCTGTCTATACTCCAGCATGTGGTGGAGGACATAGAATCCATCACTGAGAGTACCACTCGGTTGCTGGATGCAGCAGAAGTCGGTCTTATGGCCGAAGGCGGGCGCGTGGTTCCTTGTCTTCTTGAGTGTGATCTCTCCACCCCGTAGGCCGTAGGTAAAGATAGCACTATCGAGAACAGACTTGATGTGGGTGTAATCCTTTTTCTTCATGCTCTTCGATGAGTGCAAGTAAAGAGTGTGGGAGAATCGGGGGTAAAGGATGATGAGGACGGCACGCTCGTCGCTGCGCAAAATAAGTACACCTCAAATTAGCCTCCACGCATGCAAATGAAATGATTGAAATCGAAGAAAGGATATCCGCGCGGATGACTTACATGGGATGATAAGGCACGAGAATCGTCTCCTTGTCCTTATTGCGGACAATGAAATCAGCGATGTAGTTAATCGCGTATTCACAGTGCTTTGGGCAGACTGCCAAGAAGCCCTCGTGCATGAAGTACGGGTCAGAGACACAGATATAAGGTATCTGCATAGTCCTGATGATGTAGTTCATGTACAAGGAAAAATGCAGACAAACATAAAATCCAGCTTTTTCAAGTGAAACATGTCGAAGATGTAATCGAATCAAAGGAAGAACTTCTCCGCGGGGAATGTGCCGACGTACAACCTTTGCTGCGGCACGTTAATCACGTAGAGCGGGTATCCTGGATTTTTCGAGGAGATCAGGCTTTTCTCTCTCCGCAGCACATCGTCATGAAGTCTCCTTAGATCGCCGTATAGGGCCTCTACCGCTGCCTTAGGTAGGATCGGTTCACCGGGGATATGCCATTTTGCCGCACCAGGGATAGGTATACGGTCTTGAACCCGAGGCTGCGGAGGCGGCTGGATCGTAGAAGCATCTTTGTTGCCTTTCCTCGGTCTCTTCCTATGCTTCTTTGCTACTGGAAGTAAGCCTATAATACGTTCATCCTCCGGCAATTCAGGCACCAACTCATCACGCTCAAACTCTGAGTACTCATACTGCTGAGCCATCAATCCTCCGTCGTCATAGCTGCCGGTATTGAGATACTGTAGAGGGTCATCGTCATCCTCGTCGATGGGATCATGCATTGCTTCTTCGATGGCGGCGACGTCATCAGCCACTAATGGAGCCTCTTCCTCACTCGGCACGCCAGGCAACGCTAATTGGGAAGGTGGGGTGCTAGTGTTCATATCTTGCTGAGGCTGCTTGGTCGTGGGTGTGCTCCTGGTCGCCTCCAGGCGAAGCAGACTCTTCAGCCACAATAGGACCCAACGCTTGCAAGCCAAGCCGCCGCATGGTCTCGTCGTCATCTCCCCCTAGTGCTACCGGAGGAGCCAAATTCTGGTGGCCCGGCTCGACACTGGCCACGGAAACCTTGAGGACGTCAGGGGGATCGGCCGGCTATGGAACAATTGTTCCTTCGGCTTCACTATCGTCGCCTTTCCCACGTCCATCTTCTGGCCGTCGATGGTGTACAGTATGGTGCACAGGGTTACGTCGGCCTGCAAAGATTTGTCTGCGACGTGAGACATCTGAAAGGCAACGGAAACAGGAGATTATACATATATTGAAGAGGGTCGGTGTGACAGAGACCATGAGGGCGTCGAGCTCAGCCAAAGACGAAGCCCTGCCGAGCACGCCAGAGACGGAGGACGGGCTGCTAGCGGGTGCGGGAGCAGGTGCGCTAAACGAGCTGCTACCAAAGAAGTTGGAAAGGGGAAAGTCTACTGCCTTTTTATCTAGATTTTGCTTGGTCCAACTGACGATAGCCGGAACCAAGACACTATACGAAGCTGCCATCTCCTCTTTTGTGGCAGCTACCACTGCTTTGACTGTCTCAGCTGATTTCTTCTCAACCGCAATCTCAACCTTCTTGTCGATGTTTTCTTCATTTAACCTTCATCTTTCCTTTCTCTCCTCCGTGGTCTCACGGTAGTACTTCTTCCACATGGCGCCGTCTCCGACGCCGTGCACACGTCCATACGACGGCCGAGTGTCCACCGGGAGTCCTTTCAATATGTTCAAGGCCCGGTTGAATGGGGTGTCCCACTTGGGCCTCACCAGTGCCTCAGACGGTGAGTCGCTTTCGGCCGCAATCCTGTGCTGCTCTTTCTGCAAAAGGAACATGGATCGTTTACAAATGTGACTAAATGTGCAGTCGAATTGATCAGAAGCTAAAATTAGGGGGTAAATTAATAATTACCAGTAGTCTCATGAACTCCTTTGTGACCGCGTCCGTATCGAAAACCTTGTTGACTGGGTCCCAACAATACCGAGCCCTGATGACGTCACCCTCCTGCGGGATGGTGAACTCCGCCAAGGGGTCTGGGATCCCCATACTTTCGCGTTCCGCGTCCTCCTTTGCCCATATGGGCCTCTTCCCCGCGTAACCACGGCTTCCGAGGTGGTGGCACCCCATGTTCCTCTCTTGGAGCCCCTTCATGTACTCCGACTTTTCTTTGGCATCTTCGGCAACACAAGCCTTCTTGAATATTTTGAACTGCTCTTCGGTAATTGTCGGATTATCCTTTACAATCTCGGAGTAGGGTTCCTTTTTGGCGATGATCCGATGTTTCACCCTTACTTTCCAGGCAAACAACATGCCACTAAACTTTCCCATGGCGCGTTTGTTTATCTTCTTCAATGTCGGGTCTTTATCTGGATCAGTATATTTGATTTCATCCTGGCCCGGGAACAAGAATTCTTGGTGCAGCTTAGTTAGGAGGGAGTACTCCATATATGGTATCTTCTTTAGTTTCTCATCATTGATGGTGGTGGTTGCCCGTAGGATGCAGCCTATTTGATTGCCGTAGCACGCGCGGGCTTCCGCAGGCTCTTTTGGCTCAAAATTTCCGGAGTCTACCTCCGTGACCACCAGTCTATTAGTGATGAGCTTGTTTGGGCGCTGCATCCTCTTCGGTTTCGGTTCTATACCGGCTTTGCCAGTCTCGGTGCCGGTCTCAGTCTCAGCGCCGGTCTCAGCGCCGGTCTCGATGTTGGTCTCAGTCTCGGATGTGACAGGTGGGCCATGCAACAACCATTGCTCGTCGAGAAGGTTCAAATAGGCGTCTGCCGCCTCGTAGTCATTGCAATCACCAGAACCCTGTCCTTCATCGTTGCTAGCCATGTTTCCTACGATTAAATCTAATCAATTAATTCTAAACCTAATAAAATAAATAATGACATAAAAAAAGTCCTATGTTTTGCAGGAATGTTGATTCATTGCCATTGTGGCAAATCCCGGGCACTCGATATGTCCTAGTTTGTAGCACAAGTCATGCCGAAATTCACGGAGAATTTTCGCATGACCTTTGCTACAAAGTCGACAAATCGAGCGCCTGAAATTTGCCGGAACGGAAATGAATCAACATTCCGACAAAACATATGCCACTTGGCTTCATTCTCTGCAAACAACAAAAGGCCACTTGGGCACAATCGAACCACTTCAATGAAAAGATATAACATGACCACTTGAATGAAAATATATAATCAACAATAATCAAATATGCAAATGAACATCAATGACATATATCATATAACATCAATCTTGTTTTTCGTTTATATAGCAACAATTACTTTAACCTTTGCAAAATGACCTCACTAAACACTTCTCTGCATAGGACAGAACCCAAATTATGTTCTAGCTATTCCTCTCTCTCACACACACACATTATTTTCTTTTCATCCAAATTGTTTTAGAGCAAATATTCCAACAATACTTGACCTTATTAGAAATTGCAAAGGAACTCCATTTTCTCTAACCCTTCTGACCTCACTAAAATTTTCACAGCAAGACCTTAGTACGTACACCCAATTTCTTCAATACTCAGATCCATAGTCCATATAATTCAAATTTCATTTGAATGAAATTTGGACCAGATTCAGGTCCATAGTCCAAATAATTCAAATAGTCCAAATAAATTTTTATAGCTAAATGTTACAGTTTTTGTTTATAGCCTCTACTAATTTAAAGCTAAATGCTACTATTATTTATATACCCTCTGTTAATTTAAAGCTAAATGGAATTACTGCTTAGGCATTTTCATAAAAATTTGCCCTAGCAAATTTCCTAAAAAAATTTGCTAATATTTTTTCCTAAATGCTTAAAAAAATTCCTACTGCCCTAAACAAATCTAGGGTTCATATGAACACCTAGGGTTCATATGAACATCATCACAGCAGCAACATATGAATTGCCCTAGGAGAGAGAGAGAGAGAGAGAGGAGGGCAGGGGAGAGGAGAGGGAGCGCCTTACGATAGGCGGCGAGGGCGGGCTCGGGCTCGGGCTTGGGCGGCGGCGGCGGTCCTGGGCGGGCTCGGGCGGCGGCGGTGAGGTCGAGGGCGGCGACGGTAAAGTCGAGGGCGGCCTCGGGTGGTGGCGGTGAGGTCGAGGGTGGCCTCGGGTGACGGCCGGCGTCGAGGGCGTGCTCGATCGGGCAGGGCAATCGACGGCGGCGACAGAGGAGTTGGGGTGGATAGGGGGGCAGAGGGGGGAAAGGACTTACCAAAATTTTGAGCCCGCGCGGGGTTAAGTCAAAATAGCAGAGCAGTAGCGCTGGTACGCAAAAGGCGCTACTGCTACAGGAAGTAGTTATTTATTTTCCTTTTTCTTTTGCTTTTATCTTAGGAACGTAGCTATAGCGCGTGCATGTAAAACGCGTTACTGCTAGAGTAACTATAGCGCTTTGTGAGAACAAGCGCTAGTGCTATGCCTTTCTCCTTTATTTGTCTTTTTCTTTTGTTTTTCTTTACATTTCCTTTTTTTCATTTCACCTTTTTTTACTTCTTTCATTTTCATTTACTTCTTTATTTCTTTTTCATTTTATTTTCTTTTTTTAACAGTAGCGCTCTATACGAAAAACACGCTACTACAAGGCACTTAGCGGTAGCGTGCTTTCATCAGAATTGCTACTAGTATTCCTAGCCTACCGGCAACAGTTCGGGAATTATATTAGTAGCGCTTTTACCTGCAAATGCACTACTGCTAGGACCGTAGCTGTAGCGCGCTTGGTTGACACGCGCTGTGGGTAAGTAGCAGTAGCGCGCTGTTTTAACCAGCGCTACTGCTACACCTCTGTGTATAAGGTTTTCCCTAGTAGTGCACCATTCCCCCTTCCCTACTAGGTTTACATCATTAGTGGTCTCTCTTCTCCACATACACACACTCCCTCTCACACACTCATGCACGCACAAACACACACAGACACGCACAAACACCCATCTATCTGGATCCTTCTTTTAAGACACACGCCCTTGCATATCCTCTCCAGCTCTATGTATGTATATATCCCCCCTCTCTCTAGCTCGCATGCACACCAAAATTCTCCATCTCTCTAACTCACACATCTCTCCCCATGTCCGCATGTGTATCTCCCACACTCACTCTCTGATTTTGTCTATGTGTCTCTACGTTACACAACACAAAGCCCCATGCACATGTCTCTCTCTATCCTCCACACACAGAGACACAAAGAATCTCTTATCATTGCCTCAGTCTCTACACATATCACACACGCACTCTGTCTCTTTCTCTCACACACGCTCAACAAAGGTTTTCCCATGAATAACTTACCGTGTATTCATCAACAGTCATGGCAGTACGGCGAACACGATACGTGAAAAAGAATAAATAAACACATGCGTAGACCACCTAGTATGACGACTAGGACTAGAGCAAGCCGAAACCACGCCGCCATCACCCCCTCCTTATCGGCAACGGGAAAACCTTTGTTTTACACAGTCGAGAAGTCATAGTGCTAATAAGGCCCCACATGCTCAGCCATTGAATAGAATGTAGATCCAAGTTTATGGAAACAAGTATCGATAATACGTTTGTATCTCCATAGTTATATCTCTTCCCTAATAAAAAAACCGAGTTGGTGATGATGGTATGCCTGCCATCTTGCAATATAGACCGTCTGATCTATATCTGACGGATAGGAATTAAACTAAAAGATACTCGCACCTCTCTCCACATTTGCAGACAAGGACTTCCCTCGTTCATCCTTATCTCCCACAACCTCATTGTCGAGCAATTAAAAGAGGAAGCCTATGGAACAAACTGGCATGGTGGTCGCTGCCGACGTCATCCATCCCCATGCCTCCGCTCAGTCCAACCACCAATCACCACCACACCCCACTCCTCCTCACCTTGTCTCTCCTCTTTCTGGAGATATCATTAGTTTTTACACATGGGATTACTCCCGCATGTGTCAATCACAACAGGTGTTTTATAAAAAAATGCATCTTGATGTTCCGTGCAATGCATGGGCATCTTGCTAGTACTCCTACAAAAGACTTAGTTGATGATGATGGTGTGTCTGCCATCCGTCACTTCTCACCATTAGATCTACATCTAACGACTGTGAGGTAAGTTGTTGCCTTTTCTCAACAACATCCCACTTCTCTACCAATTTGCAGAAAAACCCTTAATTAGTATCTTTAAACCAACCACATCCCTCCCTCACCTCACCAAAAGAGCCCAAGGAATATATTCTGATTGAAACATAATATATTTCTAGTGATATATGTATATCAAAATTGGAGTGTTTTCTATCAAGTTTGAGAATAAGTATTATTCTAATTATGATCCGTTGCAATGCACGTGAACATTGCTAGTATTTCCAACCATGCAGAAAAAATGCTAGTATTTCCATAGTTTCGAGTTTTCCATCAAGATATTAGTCACTCATGGTTGATATTTAGTTTGAATTACGTACACATAGGCACTATGTAACTAGCCGTACTTATTGGCTTCCAAAGCTTAACATTCACTCCTACTTACAGTATGTAGAGTATTTAACAAAAAACTACCACTTTCAACCAGCCCTAGGAAGAAACTATTGTACAAAAAATAGCAAAAACATACCCAAAATTTCATAATCCGCGCCAAAAAACAACTACCTAGGGCCGATTAGGCTCGTTTAAACCCGTTTATGATAGGGTTGGCCCACACGTCCGTGCTGACGAGGCAGCTTAAACCAACACATTTTGTTCGACCGTGGACACGAGGGACCCACATCTGACCTTCTATCCTGTTCTTCCACCTCCAATCATTATTTTTCCTGAACATTACTTCAAACAGTTCTTATGCGTGTTCGTCAGTGGCGCCGGTGATGAGCGAGCTGGCCGCCGCTCCTCCGGACGGGCCGGACGCCGCACTGGCCTCCCCACGGGTTGGCTGGCTGGTCCGAGCGTGGCTGACGCACGAGCAAGCCGTCGCGCTGGCCTTCGCTCGAGCCAGATGGCTGGCCTTAGGGCGACATGCGCGAGCAAGTCGCCGCACCATCGTGCCAACCTAGCTAGCAAACCTTGCAGACAAGCAGCTGGATGCATCCAGCAGGGTGTGTGCTATCTTGGCTAGCTAGCAGCCGCAAGCACCGGATGGAGCCCGCATCCAGGCTGCCGCAAGATGGGCTCCGCGCCGCCGGCGCTTTTGACCTCGCCTTCTGCCGGCGGCGGTAGCTACGTCCCATTGCCGAGGATGACTAGGTGGACGGGCCGGAGGTAGGAGGCCACTCTGGGATTTTTGTCTAGACTGACATGTAGGTCCCACAAGTCATAATGCCTAACTTGCCGGTCGAATAGAAGGCGTTGACTTAAGGGGCGACATGGGTTGAAACGTGCCTATAATGGCACTTTGTAGAGTAGTCGTTTCTTGGTAGGGCTGGTTGGTAAGTGGTAGTTGTTTCTTGGTATTATTGGTTTCTTTTAAGGAACAATGTACTAGTAACGAAAGGCAATTCTAGGTTGCGTTGTACTCCAAGGAGTACTACTAGTGGTCGCGGAAGTGTATAGCTTGTTTTGTGGGCTCGATCCTGGCCGAACGCACGACGGCCTTTTTTTTAAATAGTAACCTCGCTGCGAGCCAATATTGTACACTGGTCATTTAACTTTTGAAGTCGAACGGACGTTTCGCACCACAATCTGGGTGCACTGGATAGCCCAGCCATGTGAACGGTTTTTCCCTCCCATCATCTCGTGGCTCGCGTACTAGAGTAGTACTCCTATATGTCAATTCACACCATGCAAAGTTTCTCGCCGGCGTGCTCGCCCTAGCCGCACCTCGCTTGCAGCTTCCTCATCAGCTACCATATTTAAACTAGCGCCTCCCAATTAAGCCCGAGGAGCCAGAAAAGCCTGGCGCGGCATTGGGAACTATGCAATATGGCTCTGTACGTAAAGTGCTACTCTACTACTCTGTAGCTTGTGGCGTTGCATGCATGGACTTCGCTCCATTATCGGCTCTATAAAAGAAATTCCTCTTGACGTGATTTTTTTTGTTTTGAAACGGAGGAAAAAGCTTTGCCTCATCTCATTCATAAAGAAGGAACTAACAAAGTTCGACGAGATCCATTACACCTCCATAAATGGAAGCGAAAAGCCTAGTCTCGCTGTATGAAAGAACCCAAATGTTCTGCCCCCGCAGTAACCGTCGCTGATAAACAGGCTGGTAGTGTGTGCGTGAGAGGAGCGGTTGAGTTCGCCAGCCACGCGCTTGAATAGAGCACGGAGAGTAAGCACTACGCAGGTGTACTTTCCCTCCACTTGCACTGTAGCTCCTTGGCCTTGAGATTCAAGAGTTCAAAACTGGTGCACTATAGAAGTACAGTACATCGCACTACTGCTACAGTATGAGTACGTAGTAAATAATAGCCTCACCATCGTGTGGCACTAGGCACTACCACTATGCGTGCCCGCATAACTTCCTTATCTCCTCCTCGGCAGTTCCCCTCCCCCCGAAGAGACCAAGGCAGTTCGTCGCTGCTCCCATGGATTTGCCAGGCGGTTCCCCTTCTCGTCGGGGCTGGGAGACCTTGGACGATGATCCTCTGGGAGAAATCGCACGCCGCACTGACGTCTTCACCGCCTCAAGTCTCTGTGCTTTCTGCACCAACTATTTTAAGACGGTGCTTAAACAGGCTTGGGAAAAGGCCATGCTTGTTGGTCTTCCATGTGTCCTCGAGGAGAATGTTAGTCTATGGGACAATCCATCGAACAGTCCACCACTTCCTGGCCATGGTTGCACTTTGACTCCACTAGAGTTGCCGACGTTGAGAGGTAGTCGCATTTTTGTCCGATGAGAGGTCTTCGGGTCCCTATAAAAGATCTTTTTGACTTTGTCCCACTTGTACCGGGCCCTGATCCAGTCATGCTCCAGCGGGTCGGTGAACTCCGCCAAGGGGTCTGGGATTCAGTGACTTTCACGTTCGGAATCCTCCTTGGCCCATACGTGCCTCTTCCCCTCATAACCACGGCTTTCGAGGCGGTGGGGAGGCGTGTTCCTGGATTGGAGCGCCTTCATTTTCTCCGACCTTGCCTTGACGTCATCTTTACCGCAATTCTCCTTGAATTTTTCAAAGTCCTCTTCCGTTATTGACGGATTATCAGCATGAATCTTGGACCACGGATCATTCTTCGTAATCGCTTTTTTCACCCGAACTTTCCAGGCGGACAAGTCGTTGGTGAACGTCACCATCGCGTTGTCATTTATCTTTGTCATGGCGATGTCGTCCCACGGCTCTTTAAATTTGCTTTCATCCCGACCGGGGAACAGGAACCTATTGTGCAACTTCTTTAGGAGCATGTGCTCCATATGTGGTATCTTCTTCAATTTCTTGTCGTTGATGTTGGTGGTTTCCCTGAGGATGCATCCTAGTTGATTTCCCCAGCACTTGCGCGCTTCCTCCGGCGCTGTTGGCTCTAACTTCTTGGGGTGCATCTTCGTGACCACAATTTGTCCGATGCCGAGTTTGTTTGGTCTTCATGACCTCTTCTGCTTCGGTGCTTTACCGGCTACGACAACATCGTTGCCGGTCTCGGGGGCGGTGTCAGTGCCAGTGCCAGTGCTGGTGCCGGTGTCGGCGTCGGTGTCGGGTTTGGTGCCACTGCCGCCACCATGCACCCCCGTCTAGTGTTCGTCCAGGTAATCAAAATAGTGATTTGCTGCCTCGATGGGGTCTTCTTCGAGGCAAGCAGAACCACCGGCTTCGGCGTGGCTAGACATGTTTCCTATTCAACAATTGTAAATGAAAGATATAATGAAGAGAAAAAAGCGGCCTATGTTTGGTCGGAATGTTGATTCATTCCCCCCGGCAAATCCCGGGCACTCCATATGTCCTAGTTTCTAGCACAAGTCATGCCGAAAATCACGGATATTTTCGGCATGACCTTTGCTAAAAAGTGGACAGATGGAGCGCATGAAATTTTCCGGAACGGAAATGAATCAACATTCCGGCAAAACATAGGCCACTAGGATATTCTTTGACAATTGGCACAAGTTCATATAACAGATTTGATGCTATCATCAAGAGAACATGGCAACATCATATAACAGATTTCCAGGACATAGCAAATTAACCAAGTGTTGAAAATAGCAAAATTGTATAGGCTACTTTGCATGCTTGTGCTAGTCACCACAGGGCATATCATGCTCCTAAAACATCATCTAAGGTTTTATTTGCTACTGTTTTTTAGTTTTTATTTGCTACTATTTTTTTCCTAAATGATCTCTCTCTCTCTCTCTGCTATAGACCTAAAAAAAATTTGCTACTGTTTTTTATTTATAACTATTTTATATACCTACAAAAATTGCCTAGCTAACTTTTACTTATAGCTATTTTATAAACCTACAAAAAATATTTGAACCTAGGCAATTTGCTACTGTTTTTTATTTATAGTTAAAAAAGTCCACTGTTTTTAATAAATTACCTAGCTACAAATAATTTGCTACTGTTTTTTATAGCTAAAAATTTTGCTACTTTTTTTTATTTCCTAGCTAAATGCTACTGTTTTTTATTTTACTAACTTTGTTTAAAGCAGCAACAACATCACCTAATTTTCCGGTTAAAGAAATGTCTATAACTTTTGACATATGAACCCTAGAACCCTAGAAATTTTCTTTGCTAATAAATATTTTGTCCTAATAAAAATTACTAAATTGAACCCTAAAATTGATTCATAGTGCCTACCTACTTGAACGAAAAATTAATAGATAGAGACAGGGGGAGGTGGGGGCAGGTTGTTGGCAGTACCTGGGGAGGAGGAGGAGGCCGGAGCGGCGCGGACGAGGAGGAGGAGGAGGCCAGCGTGGACGAGGAGGAGGTCGGAGCAGCGGCTGCGCGGACGAGGAGGAGGTCGGAGCAGCACGGACGAGGAGGAGGACAAGGTCGGCGTCGAGGCCGAGGGCGGGCAGGGGCTCGGGCCGGCATCGAGATCCAGGTTGACGGGCGACGGCCGGCGGGCAGGGACAACGGCGGCGCCCGAGTGCAGAGAGAGGAGGGGGAGAGGTGGGAGAGTGGGGGGAATGGGACTTGGCAAAATTTTGAGCCCGAGCGGGCGTTGGTTAACTCAAAATAACAGTAGCGCTAGTTTAGGAACCAGCACTATAGCTAAGTTAGCTATAGCGCTGGTTCCTAAACCAGCGCTACTGCTAACTATTCCAATTTTAATTTTTTTTCTTCTAAAATACAAATAGCATTAGCGCTTGACCTGTATCCAGCGCTATAGTCGGGCTTCTTCCTCTCCGCGTGCCAGTGCATGAGCTTTGCTTCCTTAGGTTCTACGAAATACCGCTGCAGACGGGGAGTGATCGGAAGTACCATACAACTTTCTGAGGAGCTTTGTTTCCTTCCTTCTTGTATCGAGAAGCATTGCACACTGGACAGCTAGTTTTTTCCGCGTGCTCCCCCTGATAAATGATGCAATCATTGATGCATGTGTGGTACCTAATGTCCGGCAAATCAAAAGGGCAAACAATTTTCTTGGCCTCCTCGACACTAGTAGGAAACTGGTTCCCCACTGGAAGAACTTTATTATGTAGATACTTCAAATGCTCATCGAGGCTTTTGTCTGTCCATTTGTTTTTGGCCTTCATCTTTAGAAGTTCGAGCATGAAACTCAAGCGGGTCACCTTGGGATCGCAACCATCATACAATGGAGTCTTCGAGTCTACTTCAAGTTGCGCCAGCTTGGCCTCCTCTCTAGAAGCAGCTCCCTCGCTAGTCGTATTCTTGCGAAGCAGGTCTCGAACATGAGGGTCCTGCACGACTGCACTTAGTAGCGTCGAAGACTGTGGCGTGACTGCCGCCTCTTCTCCGCCATGTCCGGACTCTTCTTCGCCGTGTCCGGAATCTACTCCGCCGCCGTCATTTCCAGACTCTTCCCCACCGCCATGTCCGGCGCAATCGTCTTCGTGTCGATCGGTCATCTCTTCGTCTTGCCCCATGTCGTTATTCCCTGCCATGTGGACATCCTCATCATCATCATCTTCTTCACTTATCCACCGATTATAGCCATCCATGAAACCATTCATCAGTAGGTGCGCCTTCAAAGTCCCATGATCAAAAGGGTCCAAAAGGACTCCTTCTTTGCATCTTGCACAAGGACATCTAATCCTAGTCCGATTATTTGCATACATGTCCATCACCGCGGATTGCATGTATCGCTCCATGTTCCATCCACTCACCTTCATGACCGACTGCACGGTATAACAAGCAAAAGGGTTATAAACAAAATGCATGCATGCTTCAAAGTCATATAAAATTTTGGCATGACCTTGCCTAAAAATAGGACATATCGAGTTTGCTCGAAATTCACCGAAACGGAAATAAATCGACAGTTCGGCAAAACATAAGCAACTTGGGGGCATGTCACTCGCACAAATCTCTCCATATCCCAAACACACATATTCTCATTCACACACATATTCCCATTCTTGAAATGAACAACTTTTTACTCACCTATATATCTCCCGAGAGAGACCGATGGAGAGATTAGCACGGTTAGATGATGAGGCCTTTCGCTACCTATACGGATCGAAAGTGTGGATCGCTAAATAGCTAGCTAGATCTAGTTGCTGGGGAGGAGAGATGACTCTAGCTAACTAATGGAGAGGGAGTTATGGTGGAGGGGGGCATTAATGAGGAGAGAAGAGAGGTAGGAGGAAGAGAGAGATGAGAGGCCATTTATGGAGTAGAGTTATGGTGGAGGGGGATATTAATGAGGAGAGAAGAGAGGTAGGAGGAAGAGAGAAGAAGGGCAACAATGGTGGAGAGGGGAGAGGGGAAAGGAGGGGGGAGAGAGGGCAAAGTGGGGGAGGAGGGGGAGGGGGGGTGAAAAGGTGGCACCAGCCACAACTAGCAGTAGCGCTGCTTCCCAGAAAGCGCTACTGCTATGGTACTTAGTAGTAGTGCTAGCCAGGAAAAGCGGTACTACTGAGGGGGCCCATTAGCAGTAGTGGTGCTGTAAAATAAAGCGCTACTGCTAAAGTCTTAGTAGTAGCATTGGATTTTGGACAGCGCTGCTACTACAGCTACCATCGGTGGCCTCGTCTGGTCCCACATAGTAGTAGCGCGTTTTTGTTTTCCAGCGCTACTGCTAAAGAGTTACTAGTAGCGCTTCCCTAGAACAGCGCTACTGCTAACTAGTAGTAGTGGTTGCTATTTTCCAGCGCTACTACTGAGGTCCTACCTATAAGCATTTCCCTAGTAGTGAATGATGATACTACAGTACAATATGCTTCTGGCAATCTGACACCGAATGAACTGTTGCACGCCACCGCGACGGCGAGGGCGAGGGAGAGGGAGAGGGTGCTGTAGTCAAAACCCTCTCCTCGTCCTACGAGCCACCATGTGCGTTGGCGAGGGAGAGGGCGTAGGCGTACGTAGTAAGCAAGCTTCTCCTTGTCCTGTGAGCCACCGCGCGTGCGTGAGGGAGAGGGCATATTAAGCAAGCTTCTCCTCGTTCGGCGAGTTGACGGGACACATCAAAGTAGTAGTACTAGTCCATACTGCATCCTTTCTGGTTAATATGGCTTAATTTGAAACGATAAAAATACACTGGCGGTCAACGTATATAACAATACGCTCATTACGGTCACTATATAGTTTTGCGGTGATTATACGGTCACTAGCTCACCATAGAGCACCGTATTGCACCCTACTGACCGGCCACATAGTCGACGTGGCACTTTGTTGACTGGATAAATTAATACCTGGTTTCTGGGTCCCAGCTATCAGTTGGCAGAGCAAAGAAATCAGTTAAACAAAACTTTACGTAGGCGCGACAGGAGTCCAACCCTTGCGCGCGAACCACCCTAGTTGTGTATGTGAGTGCATGCACGTGTACTCCATCGGTCCGTGAAAAACTGTACTCCATCTTGCATTAGAAAAAATTTCAACAAAGAGTGTACATCTACACTTCCAATGCACTTAGCCTTTAATCTAATCGATATTGATTGACTAATGCACCAACTTTCGCTCTAGCTATAAGCTATATGTCTATCCTTAATTACAGCATGTAACAACCTTCATTTAATCTTCTTCTCTCAATGGTCGCATGCACACATAATTCTGCTACTTTTGGGCGTTTTTTATGCCATGAAGTTCCGTTTCCTCTTGGTCAATGTCTAAATCTCTATATGTACATTCTTTCACGGACGGAGGGAGTAGGTTGAGCACTTGAGCGTGAGCGTGAGCGTGTGTGTTGCGTTGTGTGCTGTGTGCCGCATGGATGCGTGAGTGTTGCGTGCGTGCATGTGTGCGTGTGAGTGTCGCATGTTGCATGCATGCATGCATGAGGCTTTTACTCCCTCCCATTTACATGTTCATATTTCAAGCTTCATTAAAATGTTGCATGCAAGAATTAAGAGAAAACTCACCAATGCGTGTAAAAGTTCTGGTCATTTGTTCCTCACGCATACATTCCAATTAATACGTTCGTAAACACAATTTACTTGAGGAAAACGAGCCAATTATTGAGTACTTTCGGAAAAAAAAATCTTCGGGCACTCATCTTTTACTACTACCTTGGTTGATGATTTTTTTATTGACCTGTATATAAACTCCGTCCTGGTTTAATGGTCCTCTTCGTACTTAATGTAAAATTTTGACCGTAAATTTAACTAACCAAGTGTCAATGCCTGTCATAAAAAACTATACCATTAAAAGCTATGTTCAAATATGAATCCAGTGATATGATTTTTGGTGACATGCATTAACATGTTATTAGTTAAATAGATGGTCAAAGTTTGACACAAAATACTACTAGTACTCCTACATTATTGGCGCCGGGTGCCTTGGCCAATGTTTCATCTTGTTGGACAGGATGAGGGTAGAGGCATAGGGATACTGTAGATAGGAAGTCTTGGCGATCCATTATTCCCCATCCCGGTCAGAGAGAACTATTCAACTAGTCTTCACAGTGAAGTGACAATACACGCTGCAGCAGATGGGACACTTAATTAATAAGCTGAACCAGCATGTTGGTGTTACTAAATCTGCCTTACCCAGTACTGCCATCATGTTTGCCAGTGGAGCACGCTTCCGCAAATACGCCTACGCACCTCTCTCTTCCATTAACTGACATATGGGCCCTCTAGAGGTAGACCCACATGTCATCGGCTTAACTATTTACACTCCAAAGGATGGTATATCCTGGTAGTAGTACTAGTAGAATTGAGATTTAATGCCCTTTCTTCCCGGTCTTTCCCTCTTCTTCCTCCTCTCTTCTTCTTCCTCCTCTCTTCCCCATCATCGGCCGCACACCATTTCCCCCCGCTCACTGCTCGCCCGCCCGCGCCATCTTCCTTGGTAGCTCGCGCGTACCATATCCCCCCCGCTCACTGCTCGGCCACATACGCCATCTTCTTCGCTCGCCTGCCCGAATCCACTTCCCCACTCGCTCGCAGGCACCGAAAACCCCAATCACTCAGCGCCCTAAAAAACCCTATGGCAGAACTGACTGACAAGTAGAGCCGCGATTGAAATTCCCTCCCCGATGTTCTCTCGGAGCAGATATGTAATCGTATGGACCTGCTCAGCACCGTGAGTCTGGCTGCATGCTCGGTGTCTTTGTACCGTCTACTCGTCTGCAACCGGCCGGCCCTTTTCAAGACACCCTGCTTGCTGATGCCCGCTCCTCGTAGGTGGCCCAGACACCGACTTGACGATCCTATGGAGGTTGCCGTGGTGCCCCTCGACATGCTACCACTACCCATTCACCTGTCCTTCATCCGCGGCCAATACTGGGCGGGCATGAAGGCCAACTGGATCGTCCTCATCCACCAATCTGGTAGTCCGTGGCGTCTCATGGATATCTACACCCAGCGAGAGATCACCCTTCCATCGTTGGATACCGCCGCCATCGAGCCTCGCGGCCCGCCAAACACTCCTACCAACTACGCACGAGACGCGTCGAGCTTTTGGTGCGACCTCCGTTGGCTGAAGGTTGTAATCTATGAAGTGCCCACACCATTAGGAGACTACATGGATTACAAGCTCATTGCCTTGTTTGACATGGGATTAGTCTATCTGGAATCCGGTCGCCATACATGGTTATGGTTCATCATCAATCCTGTTGAGCCTCCATTTCTGTCTAATGCTATAGTGCATGATGGCATCGTTTACGCGGTCGACGAACATATTGGCTTCCTATACTGGTGGAATCTATCGTCGTGTAATTGTTCTATCTCATCTCATCTTTAGCTTATGAATACGACTACCTGTTGATTGTTAGAAATTTAGAATAGGTAGTATGTCTATAACCACATCATTGCTATATGTTCCTCTCATTTTCTAGATTTTTATGACCACACATGTCATTGTTAGAGTTGATATGAGAGCAATTGGCATCTAATGATTGTTAGAATAGATATTTTGAGTATAACCTCATGATTGCTATATGTTACTCTCATTTCCAAGATTTTTATAACCACGCATGTTATTATTAGAGTTGATATCAGAACAGTAGTAACTACTATGGTAGAATATGAGTAGGCCCTGTCATAGCTGTTTTCCTCTCATTTTTACATGATGTTTGAACCATGACATATTGCTAGAATACGAAAGCTATTGCCTTAATTTTTTTAATTTGGGGTATGATTATGACCACGACATTGCAATTCTCTGTCTATGATATGTGTCACTATTATAATAATCTTAATTCCACACATACTATGAACATGATTGTATATTTTTGTCCTTTTGGTCTCCAATTTGATTTGTTGCAGCAGACGCAATGCGCTGGCCTTCATGATTCCAGGACCTGGAAATATACAAGTCAATGGGTGGTGGTTTATCGCTCGTTCGACTGACGGCGGTCATTTGATGCTCATTCGCATGTACCAAATTGACCAAACCATTTCATTAAACCATATGCAGTACAATGCCTGGGGTGTTCGTGACTGTGATGGCTATGGCTGCTTTGTGTTCGAGAAAGATCCCAGCTCTGTTGGGCCAGGCGTATTCAACTGGAGGCGGGTTTACAACCTCGGCGACCTCTCCATGTTCCTTGGGCTTAATTATCCGATCTTCCAACCAATCATCGATTATATCACCGGCGATGATTACTGTGCTATGCAACTTCCATTCGCCAAGGGGAACTGTGTTTACACATTGTACCATGGGTTTCATGAATCACCATATCCAGAGATTCGTCGACACAGCTTGTTGCCAAATAATCTTCAGTGTGTGAAAGGCATCAAGCTTCCATGTGATGAATGGCTTTTGCAAACCCGACATGCGGTGATGTGGTTCATGCCAATAGCAAATATGCACAACTTGATTCGTAGTGATATCTAGACTGAGCCATGTATCCTGCTGCTGTAGCATGACCCTCTTTTGTTGGATATTATGTACTGTAGTTAGTTTGAAGGATAGATACCTTTCTGGGATCAAGTGCATCCTAACTCACCTGCGTAGGATGTACTGATAATGATGATGGAGATGTTGTGCAGAAGCCAGATATATATATCAATTAGGCTTCAAGTGCGTACTTGTTGGTGAAAGTGTTGTCAATTGGGAATTATATTTTGTATTACTCATGTAGCCTATAAAGTCTGTCGCACGGCCTTGTAACTTCGTACTCTATTTCTAAATTTGTACTAGTCCTCTATACCGTATATTGTGCTACTCGTACTACTACCTCCCTCTTGGTTTATTTGTCCCCTTCGTAATTTGTGTCAAATTTTGACTATAAATTTAACTAACTAAATGTTAATGCATGTCACAAAAAGTTATATCGTTGCATTCGTATTTGAACATAGTTTCCAATGGTATAATTTTAAGTGACATGCACTGATATTTTGTTAGTTAAACCTATGGTTAAAATGTGACACTAAATACGACTAGTAAGTAGTGTAGTAGTAGTATTAGTATACGTCGGTCAAATTATTCATCATGTCCTCACATTGAATTTACATGACAACACGCTGCGCGTGAGGTGACACAAGAGTCCCGGCGGCGTCTTTGGTTCACCAAGGTGACACAAGAGTCCCCTCTCATACTACAACAGCACTCTCGCATTCTCTACAAAATCACTCTCCCATTCTCTCCCGGTCTCCACGCCTCCCAGCCGCTGCCTTGTTCCGATCCATTTGGTACGATGAGCGATGAGCTACTGGAGTTGCTATACTTCATTACAAGTAGTCAAAAGGAAGACGCTGAAAAAAATCGATTTGAACAAGGATGCTCTTCAAGCTAGCCGGATGAAGGAAGGAACCAGCGAGGCCGCTCCTGTGAGTATTCGTCCCGTCGCCCTGTATTATGATTTCGATCTTTATGGGAGTTTTCAAGTCTTTAGAGTCTACATGTAGTAATGAAGCTGAGACCCCAGTTTGTTCGGGTATTGTGGACTTCAGATTTGGAGTACCACTTATCTGTCGAAATCTTTCATCATTTACTTAAAACAGTTGATTGATCATACATCGAGTACCATTTAACTGGAATTAACCGATGCAAGTCCGAGAAGGATTGGCCGGTGCTGCCGGCTGGCGACAAGTTCGATCCCATGGATCAGGACCTGATTGAGCATCTTGAGGCCAAAGTGAGTGCTGACAGCGTGAGATCTCACCCTCTCATCGATTTGTTCATACCAACCATCGACAGCAAGCACGGCATATGCTACACCCATCCTTTGAAACTTCCAGGTGAGACACCGATCGGCCGTCTACTTGCTCAAACATATTCCTTTGTTTATAGCTCTATTTTTTTTTTAGACGCAGACCTAGTGAAGCAATTACAATTTGACAGTTAATAAAAAGTGAAACAAGTGACTGCAACATGCCAAAGATGTTATGAAAATGCCAACTACATACACTAAAACCTGTATTCGATAATACTACAGGTATCACACTGATTGGCCTAAGCAAGCATTTCTTCCAGCGCAACTCCAGGGCGTTCAAAAGGGGCACACGGACGTGTCGCAAGATACACTCGGAGTGCGGCATGCACGCGATGTGGCACAAGACCGGCAATACCTTGCCGGTGATGGTCAACGGCCGGCAGACGGGCAGCAAAAAGGTTCTGGTGCTGCACACCAACAAGAACTTCGACCAGCAGAGAACCAACTGGGTGATGCACCAGTACCCCCTCGGGGACCTGGAGCAAGAGAAGGAGTGGGAGCTGGTCCTCTGCAAGATTTTCTACCAGACGAACACTAGGGCCAGGACTAAAAAGACTATAGGTTCGTTTGGTATTGGTACTTGTACTACCTGGTCGTCTGCAAGTTGGTATTGTTGTTAAGGATCTTTCGGTATGAACTTGGCATTTGCTTCCAACCATCATGTCGAGGGTCGACGTGGATATAAAGCTGAATCATTTGCTTCGAAACAAATTTTCAGGCACCTGATTTTTATTTGATGGGTAGCATAAGCACCTGCCGTTCGAATTCCCAATTCTCCAATTTTTTTACATCTTCGAAGTACGCAGGGGATCCATCCGGTTTCACAGGCTGATAGTTGGATGCAGCACATCGGAACTGGGCTGTGGCATGCCAAGCCCAGCTGCAAATTGTTAAAAGAGAGGAGCGATGAATTTGGGCCTTCCAAAATAGTTAAGTGTCGCGACCTCGATCGTGAAGCCCCTCCCATGGACTAAAAAAGGCCTAGTCTGTTATTATTAGTTGAAATATGTAAATTATTCCATAATGAAAAGAAATTTGTAAAATGCAATGAATTTAGTCCGCTTTCACTGAAAACCATCCGATTTGCATGAAATTCGTCCGTGGAACCACAAGATGGTTGTCCATACAGAGCCTAACCGTACGGAACCAGCAGGTCCATGGCCGTACACAAGCAAGTGCATGCACTTATTATCACGCTGGAAAAATAATGCTGATGTCTGAGCCGGTGAAACCCATGAAGTTTTCAACGTAGTTAATAAACGAGAGAATTCTACAAGTACAAACTGATAAATGGGATCGAGCAGGTATATTGTTTTTTCAGGTCAAGCAAGTTTCAACTGGGCTGTGGACTGCCCAGGCTTGGTTTTGTTTTTAACACGCCCAGCCCAAGACGACAACGGGGCACAAAGATCCAACAGGTATCAACTAGTCTCTGGCCCGCCAGCCTTAGTTATATTTTCTCTTAGAACATCCGCAGGCAGTTTTCTTACTGAATCAAACACACAGCCCAGTTCTATTTTCCTCTTGAAATGCCATGTCCTACTTCCATTTTCTAATATCTACCTATAGTTTTACTAGTTCATATACACGTATTATTTTATTGAAAATACATAACGTTCCCTTTTAATCTTTACATCTTTGTTTTTTGTTTTCCCTCCCAGCGCTGATTTTTTACCACTGGTTTTCCCTAAAATAACTCAATTGTCCCACGTCTTATTAGCTTACAAAAAAAATGATATTTTATTTGGCAAATCAATAAGTTCTTAAAAAATAAATGTTTATCATTTTTGGATTAAAACAGTTCGGACTCCACAGAAATATGCAAAATAAGGTTGAACTTTTTGACCGTGGTCCTAGGCAGAAAATGGGCTGTAATAAATTCCTTAAGAATTAGCCAATGGGCTGTAAATTATTAAAAAAATAGCAAATGGGCTCTATGTTGTCTGCCACAGATTTGGAGGCTGACTTGTGGGCCTACTAAGTTCATGCGTAGACAAGGTTTGTCAAAAAAAGAAACTTAGTCAACAGTCCACTCTACCGGCGTCAGACCGCCTGCAATCTAACGGCAATCATGCTTCTTCAGTCTATGATCTTCCTGCTCCAGCCGGCCAAACCAGCGCCGGCGGAACCGCCTGCTCCCGCCTCCTGTGGCCGGCTGTGCTGCCAGGCAGGCCTCATGGCCCCACCATACTCACATCCCTGGCCTGGCTATCCCTCTACTCACCCACACCTCCTGTTATTCTCCGGCGACGGTAGCCTCACACTGCGGCCGAACAAGTAAACCCTCGTACCCACTCCGCATGGGAAACAACTGCCGAGTCTTCCTCGTCTCTGGGTCGTTCCCTTACTTGGCCTCACCGTCGTCCACCGCCTTGGTGCTCTCGGCACGGCGTGGTCAATGAACGACATCCATCAGAAGAGGACTGTACGTGGAGAGGCTGACAGCTGGGTCCACGGTCGCACACAAATAAGTGCCTTCTTTTTTTGCGAGTAGGAAGTGCCTCCTTATTACGTGCAAAATTATGATTCCTCCTCCTGACAGCAGGGACCGACCGGAAGGGCCTCTGCATTTCGCGAAAAAAACATTCCCCCAGCTGACAACTTGGATCCACTAGCTATTACGCACAAAAATAATGAATACCCCCGCTGCTAGGTCGGTCCCACCATATTTGGAGGCTGACTTGTGGGCCTACTAAGTTGACGCGGACGCATGGCTTTGTCAACTTAGTCTATATAAACGATTCTAGCTGCGGTGACCGTATGATGTCCATCCAACGATCGTCGTGCTTCTTCAACCTCTGGTCTTCTTGCTCCAGCCACCCAAACCAGCGTCGGCCGTGCTGCCTGCTCCTGCCTCCCGTGGCCGGCTGTGCTGCCACGCAAGCCTCACCGCCCCACCCTACGGCCAATGCTGGCCAGGCCTTCCCTTTACTCACCCACACCCCCTGTTATTCTCCGGCGGCGGCAGCCTCAAACCGCAGCCGAGGCAGTCAACCCTTGTACTCCCCAACGCGTGGGCATCCACTGCTGCGTATTCCCCGGCTCCGGGTCATTCCCTTCCTAGGTCGCGCCGTCGTCCACCACCTTGGTGCTCTCGGGCGGTACGGCCTCGTCAACGTGGTCAATGAACGACAGCCATCAGAAG
This sequence comes from Thinopyrum elongatum, assembly GCA_011799875.1. Classification (NCBI taxonomy): domain Eukaryota; kingdom Viridiplantae; phylum Streptophyta; class Magnoliopsida; order Poales; family Poaceae; genus Thinopyrum; species Thinopyrum elongatum. Next base: position 86,589,014 of record CM022303.1, on the reverse strand, counting down.
AGGACTGTAAGTGGAGAGGTTGACAGCTGGGTCCATGGCTGCACGCAAGGAAGTGCCTCCTTATTACGCGCAAAATAATGATTCCTCCACCTGACACTTCGGACCTACCGGAAGGGCCTCTGTATTTTGTGAAAAAACGTTCCCCCTGACAGCTGGGACCCACCGGCTTTATCTTCGCATGGAAGGAACTGCCTTCTTACCCACTGACAGCTGGGACCCACCAGGTTGAATCGAAGGTAGCGTTATCTGTCCGGCCATGAACATGTACGTACATAGCGGTCGATCGGTCTCTCTACAGCGACGTACCATGGCCGGGCAAGGAGCGGCACGTGTTGAAGTAGAAGCGCTGACGTAGCATGTCACGCGGTCCCGTCTATATTGTGTACATGTATGTACGGCCACGCTGCAAGATAGTAAATATGGCTACGTATGTACATACGGGCGGGGTCTCTAACGCGTAGAGCGACGTCGTCCTGTTCGTCGGTAGCCAACCGGCTTGGTCGGAATAGAGTAAATAGTGCCGCGTGTTCATCGGGAGCCAACCGGCTTGGACGGAACAGCCAAAACGAGGTCTGGCGTACCGCAGAATGGAGGAAACGGCCTTCTGTTCCACTGTGTACGGTCGACACGGGGTCCTGTTCATTGGGAAGGGTCTGGCGTACCACGGAACAGAGGAAACGGACTTCTGCTCGAGTGCCTACGGTCGAAACGGGGTCCTGTTGATCAGGAAGGGTGTGGTGTACCGCAAAACGGAGGAAACAGACTTGTGTTGGAGCGCTACGGTCGAAACGGGGGTCCTGCTCATCAGGAGGGGTTTGCCGTACCGCAAAACGGACTCCATGGGCTACTGTTCATCCACCGTCGACTTCCTCCAACCTCCACCTACAACTGTTCATCCACCGTAGACTTCCTCCTACCTCCACCAGCTACTGTTCATCAACGGGGTCCTGTTCATCCAGCATCCACCGGCTACTGTTCAACCAGCCCTCCACGGGGTCCTGTTCAACCAGCCCTCCATCGGCTACTGTTCAACCAGCCCTCCACGGGGTCCTATTCAACCAGCCCCCCATCGGGTCCCTCCACTGGGTACTGTTCATCCACCCCCACCTCCTCGATCGGGGTCCTGTTCATCCAGCGGCAATGGCCTCTACTACCACGGGATCCTGTTCATCCAATCCCCACCGGGAACTGTTCATCCAACCCCCACCGGGGACTGTTCATCAAGAGGCAGCTTCGATCGGCTTCAGTTAGCAGCAGTAGCCAAGGAATTACTCGGGTTCAGTTAACAACAAGAGATCGATCGGGGTTCAGTAATGTAGCTAGTGCAATCGATCGGGTTCAGTTAGAGCCCAACGCCTCACACACACGCGCGTACATGTACGAGAGAAACGTGCAAACCTCCGTGCATCGCTCGGCCCCGACTACCCACCATAACCGGGAACTCCATGAAATTTTCCTCGCCCTCGCTTCTACCACGATTTTTTCTTTCATGGATGACCCAAAGAATGTCATGAAGGTGCGTCTCCGGCCCGCCCAGGGTGAAAAGCCCATTTTCTGTCATGATTTTTTGTCATAGAAGTAGGAGCCCACCACATCTATCATGATACCGGGTTTTCTCACAATTATCGTCATAGAAGTGTCATAAGCATGACAGAAAAAAATTGTTTGGCCCAAAATGTCACGGATGTGTCTTTTTTTTGTAGTGTCCATTATGCTTTGTGTACTAACCCATGATCTATGTGTGAGTTCTATGTGGGGTTAGGTTTGTTTCCATGGGTTTGCATCAAGAGGAAGATCTAATACAACACATGGAGGATGACATCAAGTGGAGATCGTCATCAAGATTGTGGTGTGCAAGTTCAAGTGGAGCATCACGAAGAGATCATCCTTGAAACTTGACGTCCATTGTGTTGTCAATGGACTTGTGAATATGTGCCAAAGAGTGGCTCACCCATAGTGGAGTATGGTGGAGCAATCAACTAGTCTTCATCAAGCCAACACAATCAAGACATGTGGTCCAAGTTGAGGGAGTCAAGATCGTCATCATCTAGCTCAAGTGGACTATGTGCAGGGCAGAGGTTTGCCCTTGACAGGTTTTCTATTTTACCGGTCTCATGGTGGTAGTTGGGAGACCAGGTTATAGGATTGATTGTCATACTATCAAGGGGTGCTCTCGACGAGTAGCTTGATCGTATCATTTGTAGAGAGCTCAAACCATTGCATCCTTGGATCATCTTTATTGGTTCTTGTTTGGTTCTTCTCCTTGTGAGATTTGGAGCTTATTGTCATTTTCAGGACAAGCTCGAGTTCATCGAAAACAGAGTTCAGATGCATCTTCTATGATGTTTTCGATGTTGGGGTTTTTGTCAGTTCTCTTTGTGAGTCTTAGAGCTTATGGTCATCTTGATGACAAGCTCGAGTTCATCGAAAACGGAGTTCACATGCATCTTCTATGATGTTTTCGATGTTGGAGGTTATGCCAGTTCTTCTCTTTTGGAGGTTTCACTCCTCTATATCTTAGGCATACCTCCCCTGTTGGATGCTACTCGTCGTCATCTATCCAACAAGCTTGAGTTTGCTCAATTTGGAGCTCATATGCAGAAGTTGTGGCAGTTTAGGCCTTATTGCATCCTCTGTTTTCTCTGTTGTGTTCCTGAAAGCCTCAACGGTAGTACTGCTCTCTAGAGTGGTAGTACCGCTTGTAAGCGGCAGTACCGCGGCCTAGTACCGCTGCTTCTAGGGATGCATTTTTTCGTGTCGGGTTCCACGGTAGTAGAGTGGTAGTAGAGCGGTAGTACCTCTTATAAGCGGTAAGCGGTACTACGTCTCCACCCGAGCAGTAGTACCCCTTATAAGTGGTAAGTGGTACTACCTCTCCACCCGAGCGGTAGTACCTCTTATAAGTGGTTAGCGGTACTACCTCTCCCCAAAGTGGTACTACCTCTCTGGCAGAACTACAGCTCGTGTTTTTCTCTCTCGTTGGGCTGTTTTGACCGTGCTAAGCAGTAGTTCTGCTCCTCCAAGCGGTAGTACCGCTTGTACACGACCTGAGCACATAACGGTTGGATTCGGGAGGTCCTATAAAAGGGGGTCTTCTTCCCCATTGAACCTAATCTCTTTAGCTCGTGTTCTTCCCACATTGTTGATCTTCTTCGAGCTTGCCATCTCTCAATCCCTCCATGGATTCTTGCTGGTTTTGGGGGAAAAGAGAGAGGAGATCTAGATCCACATTTCCACCAATCACTTTCTCCTCTATGTGAGGGGAACCCCTTGGATCTAGATCTTGGAGTTCTTGGTGTTCTCCTTCTTGTTCTTCCTCTCTTCTTCCTCCATAGCTTTCATTGCTTTGGTGGGATTTGAGAGTGAGGGACTTGGGCACTCCGTGTGCCTTTCCCATTGTATTAGTTGCATCAGTTTGAGTTCACCACGGTGATACGTGGAAGTTACTAGTTGAGAAGCTTATTACTCTTGGGTGCTTAGTACCCTTGAGCTTGTTCCTCTTGGGTGCTTGGGCGCCCTAGACGGTTGGTGGTGTTCGAAGCTCAATCATTATGGTCTAAAGCTCCGGGCAAGCGTCGGGGTCTCTAATTAGGTTGTGGAGATCGCCCTGTGCAATTTTGACGGGTACAGGTGACCGCCCCGAAAGGTTGCCAAAGTGTGAGGGTTCGGTGAACGCCCCCAAGGGTTGCCAAAGTGTACGGGTTCGGTGACCGCCCTCAAGGGTCCCTTAGTGGAATCACGGCATCTTGCATTGTGCAAGGGCGTGAGGAGATTACAGTGGCCCTAGTGGCTTCTTGGGGAGCATTGTGCCTCTACACCACTCCAAATGGAGATTAGCATCCGCAAGGGTGTGAACTTCAGGATACAACGTCATCTCTGCGTGCATCGATTATCTCTTACCCGAGCCCCTTTACTTATGCACTTTACTTTGTGATAGCCATAGTGTTTCATGTTATATATCTTGCTATCACATAGTTGTTTATCTTGCTTAGCATAAGTTGTTGGTGCACATAGGCAAGCCTAGTTGTTGTAGGTTTTGTGCTTGACAAATTAACCGCTAGGTTTATTCCGCATTTGTTCAAGCCTAAACAGTAATTATTTTAAAGCGCCTATTCACCCCCCCCCCCCTCTAGGCGACATCCTCGATCTTTCAATTGGTATCAGAGGCTTGTCTCTCATTATTAGGCTTAACCGCCTAGAGAGTAAAGATGTCGACTAGGGGATTAGGATTCTTTGACATTCTTAGTTTCGATGGCACAAATTTTGATGTTTGGGTAATTCGCGTGCTTAATCTCTTTAGGGTCATGGACCCAAATTTAGAGCGAATTGTAGATATGGGTTTTTCTCCTCCAAAGTATCCCCAAAAATTATCTTTAGAGGATGAGAAAAACTCTTATCTCAATGCTCAAGCTTCTAATGTGCTTTTCGATGCTTTGAGCAATGTAGTTATATTTCAACTCATGCCGTTCCGGGATGCTCATGAGTTGTGGACAAAGCTTCAAGATAAATATGGTGTGTCCAAGATTTATGGGAATGATTGCTCTCCCTCCACCTCTGGCCGTATATTGTTCTCAACTTCTTCTACTTCACCTACATGTGGTTTGCCATAAGGTAACGACATGGTGAGTTGTGGTGTTCATTGCAATGATGATAGTGAGCTTATTGTTGATAATCCTTCATCACTTTATTATTGCAATGCTTCATATTTGGACTTTAGCACTTCAAGCACTCCAAATGTCTCACATGCTTGTGTTAATAGTCCTTGCATATCATGTAGAAATTGCTTGACTACATCTCAAGGCGATATGCTTGCTATGTCTTGTTGCCTTGATAAAAATGCATCTATTTCCTCGAGTTGTTGTGCAAACAATGTAGAGGAAACACAACACCCCATGGAACAAGATGTGGTCTTGAATGGTGCTTCAAGGGATACTACATCATCATCTATGCATTTTGCCTTATGGCTAAGGCTTCAAAAGTATCTCCCACTTTGAATCCCAATATATCTTGTGATGATATTGATGATGATAAGAATGATGATGATGTTGATAATGATGAAGAGAATGATAATGTTGCCTCCTTAAAAATTAAGAGGGAAATGGTTTTTAAAGCTCTTCATAAAAATTAAATTACTCGTTCCAACTTCATGGAAATCATGTTGATTACCATTGAGGGCAAAAAATATATTGAGGAGTTGGAATCTGATCCCGAGGAGCATGAGGTCACCATTTAGAAAATAGAAGGTCATGAGCGTGATTACGCTAATGAGATTGCGAACCTCTCCCAAGGTATTGAACTTGAAAAAACCACCAAGGAATCTCTTGAGGAGACTTTTGCTCTAGAATTATGTAGAGTGAAGGAATCTCATGATAGAGGTCTTGAGGTGGCCAATGATTTTGAAACTAAAAATTAGAAGCTTGAAGTTGCGCATGCTAAACTCCTTGAGGACTTTGGGCACCTCGAAAATGGCTCAAGGGTCATTAAGAGTGAGCTCATCAAACTCACCGGCTCTGAAGCTCAACTTAAAGCTTCATATTCAAAAGAGCTTGCAAAGTTGCCTTCTCCTCTTGTTGTTAATGATGATGCTTGTGCTACTAACTCTATTTATTGTGAAGCATCCATTTTGAAGGAGAATGTTGAGCTAAGGGCTCAACTTGTGTTGCTATCTAGTAATTATGGGAAATTGGAAGAAAGTCATTAAAAGCTCACAAGCTTTCATGATGATCTTCTAGTATCCCATAATGTGCTAAAGATAGCTCAAGAGGCTATGATGACTAAGGTAACATCTAGTGAGCCTCATGTGAATACTAGCACTATATCAAGTCTAAATGCTATATTGCCATGTGCTAGTCCTCGTAATTCATCCACTCATAACCTCACCGATGGCTCTCCTCTCCCACCTCCCACCAAGATCCATGGCGATTACTAAGCTAGATCACTATGGAGGGTCTATTGCTCCAGGCCTAGCCCTGGCCGGTCAGGTGAGAAGAAGGTTTGGATCCACAGTCCATTTTTCACCATCTCGAGACTCCAAGGAATTCTTTTTGGTGTTATCTTTCTCCTCTGCTTCATTTGCTCTATCTGTGGATTCGGTTGGCATTGCTCTCCAATGCTGCATTGGAGGTATCAGCTCTGGATTTAGAGTGCACCAACTTAATTCTCGTTCTTTTCAGTTCTCGGTGGCCAATAACAAAGTGGGTCATTTTATCCATCGTCTGAGAGACCGGGTCTGGCAAGATTTTGTTTGTCATTTCCATCTCTTCAATGGCTGTTTTGCTCTAGCACCTATTGCTAATTCTTGTTGGCATGCTGATGAGGAACTAAAGGATTTATCTTCTAGCCGCCCTGTGGCTATTAAATCTTCTCTCAAATTCTTACATTCGGGCTCACACTTGAACTCAAACTCTGAGAAGGTACTATGAAAGTTTGGCTTGATTCCCATTCAATCCATGCGGTTTTCCAACCTGAATGCAGCAGAAGCGTCCACCTCCATTATGGACAAGGACATGGATGATCAACAGTTTACATTGCCTCATTCAAATTATTGTTCCTCGGATTCTGGTTTTCTGGATATTTCTTTGGATGATTCTTCACGACGATCAGTTCATCCGATTCAAGACAGCAGTGATCCTGCCACCTTAATTTCGTATTATTTGAGTCAGGCACAATCTAAGGAATCGCAGCAGGTTAATTATATTAAATTGGGTGCTTTTAAATGCCCCCTATCTGTCCCTTATCCCCCGCTGCCCCATTGCTTCCTCAAGTCGGCATTCAAATATGCCCCCTCGCATGTATCTTGGCCCGCAACGCTCTCGGCCCATCACAAAGCTGATCTGGCCCAAGCTAATTACTCCGCGGCAGAAATATTGGATTTATCCACTAATTGGGCGGTTCTATGCTCTCGTTGTTTACAATGGGGTCATCAGAATGTCTCTTGCCAAGCTAGACTGATTTGTATTAACTGCTCAACCCCTGGTCACAAGGTCGCAGATTGCCCTTTATTTGTCAACTCCCAATCTCGTCCTAATTTACAGCCAGGTCTTGGAAACAAACATCCTCAGGCAGGACAAATTGCGCTTTCTATCCATAAGCAAAATCAACGTAAACGCAAGCCTGCCGTCCGATGCACTGCATGCGGGTTCTATGGCCATGTGGAGCTATCCAGCAACAAACGCCAAGTCAATGCAAAATGGCAGTGCAGACCAAAGACTACTCAGTCTTCCCTCTTTACCCCTCACGCTCGAGCTTCCTCCTCAATTTCTCCCACACCGCAGCGCTGCCCAGTCGTGTCACCTCACCAGCCACCATCACTGCCCTTCACCGTCTCCCCGTCCATGGCGAACTACCCGCTCAATCCGGTGCCATTACTCCCACCGGGCTTCGCCGTCGAGCCCGGTCCGGCAGATAGACTCGTGCGCAGTGGCATGGTTGTCGGTCCAATCCCACCGCTCAACCACGATTTCCTCGCCGTCGCAGAAGCCAGTCACTATGTTCCTCTGCATCGCCGCGCGGCCATCCGCACCATGGTTGAAGGTCTGCTTCATGAGTCCCAACTTTTTACCATTGAATCTAGTGATCATCCTTTGGGCATTGGAATATTTGGATTTGTGGATTCCTTCATGCGAGATACCGCGGTTGCTACTCCTCTTGAGCTTGAAGATGAAGATCTTCTTATCACTTTCGTGCCACACAATGAAGCTCTCAACCGCCGCACCACTTCTTTTGGTCCTGAGGTCTGGCTCATGTTCTTTGGATTTCCATACGACTACCAGATAGACTACTACATCACAAAAGCCTTGGGTGGTTATGGCTCTCTCGTCAGCTGGTACAATTCAAGACAAGATAGAAGGTACATCCTACTCAAAGTCTGTGTTCTATGTCTTCGTCTGATTCTGAAGAGTTTTGTTGTCTGGCAATTGGGGGGCGCGAGGGACTGCTGGACTGTCCAGATCACCATCCTGCGCAGCAATGATTGGAATGGTTTGTTACCTGATTTTCTTCCTGCTGGTGAAGAACCACCCCCTCCCCACCCCCCGACGACAGCCCACACCCCCAATTTGGCCCTGAACTTACTGCCGAACAGCTCTATCAATAGCAGGTCCATAACTAGTTGGTTCAGAATGGTGCCCCTCCTGCCGGCAATGCAAACCAGGGCAATGGACCTCCTCAGAACAATGTTGGTTGGGGGGCATGGCCAGTTCCCCCTGCTCCTCCACTGCCACCCCTCCCCCCACACCTTGTGAATTATGAAGCGTGGTTGGCTGCTCAAGTTCTGACAGTGCAACATAGTCTCGTCCTAGAAGATAGCATCTCTGATAATGCTATGGAAGACTGGAATGACACATTTTCTGCTTCAGAGGACAGCCCTGCTTCTGCTGGGGATACTCTGCTTCTGCTACCTGTTGCTACACCTGGTTTCCAACAGCCTGAAGACCAAGATTCAGTTACAATTTCTGTCAGTCTGCACAAACATGGCATATAGTTTGGCCTTTCTGCACAAGGTTCAGAGTTGATAAACCTCCTCTTGTCAGACCCAATACCTAGATAGCAGCTGAATACATTTATCTTTCATGCTCTATGCCTAGCAATCGCTACCATAGGGCCTTGGTGCAATGGCTATGGTATGCGGTCCCCTAACATGGAAGTCTCTGTCTTGATCTCCTCTGACACCAATGGTATCTGTTTCTCTCAACAAATACTACCACCAGTTTCTTCTGTGGTGCTAGAAGGATTCCATGAAAACACTCTGCAGATCCCACAGCCAGCACAGCAGAACCTTCCTGAGCCCACACCTACTGAAGCTATGTCTCTAGCTGCTGTTCTGCCACTTGGTAACGCCAGCTACGTCCCCTCTTAGTTGGTTGATCACAACCCCAGGCTCGCACAGGACACGCTCGGCCTCACTTCAGTTAGCTCCATCACTGCGCCTGCTAGCCCTGTTGTGACTCGTGGACGTGGTGCTCATGCCCCTACTCCCATTTCTACTGCTGAGGTCCATCGTAGTAACAGGTCCAACAAATACAATGGCTTCAAGATCAATCAAGTGACTGACACTCGCCCTACCATCTCTCGGGTGAAACCACGGCTGGCGCCTTCGATTGGTTCATCCTCCTCCGCCCAAGACTTACAGTCTGATAAGGTACCACCCACACCAGTCCGTGTCCTTCAGGAGATCGGTATCAATAGATGTGTTGTCCCTGCTGCTGAACTAACTGATGAAATCCTGAATGCGGCTCCTGAACCTGCATCTACATCGACCTCTCGCACAGGTACATTGCTCAACTCGCACAGGTACATTGCTCAATGATGATCAGGCAAGCGAGGGGGGCAACTCCAGGATCTAGCTCCTCTTTACCCCATGCCCCTTTTGCGTAGCTGGGAAGTACTCTGTTGGAACATCCGTGGGTTAAACTCTGAGGATAAACAGTTAGCTCTAAATAATGCCATCCGTACTAGTGGTTGCTTGGTCGTTTGCCTGCAAGAGAGCAAAAAGATCTCTTTTGAGTTATCTTTTATTAAATCCTGTTGCCCTCGACAATTTGATCAGTTTGCTTATGTTCCCTCTCAAGGCGCTTCGGGGGGTTTAATTACTATTTGGAAAAGCTCTGTCTTCTCAGGCAATGTGGTTTTCTCGTGTGATTTTTCCCTGGTTATTAACTTTTCTAGCACGCTCTCATCACATTCTTGGACGCTAGCTATCATATATGGTCCATGCTCTGGTGATGCCCGTATTATATACACCAATTGGCTATACAATCTGGATATTCCTAGCACGCAAGATTGGCTCTTAATTGGCGACTTCAGTTATATTCGCGCTCCTGATAACCGCAACAAGCCTGGGGGGTGTGCTCATGATATGTGCAAGTTTAATGACATTATCCGTAAGCAATGCCTCATTGAACTACCTTTAAAAGGTCGATCCTACACTTGGAGCAATATGCAACAAGACCCCCTCCTAGAAGAACTCGATTGGTTCTTCACGTCTCTACATTGGACCAATGTATATCCTAATACTTTGGTTAAACCCCTTGGTAAGCCCGTTTCGGATCATGTGCCATGCGTTGTTTCCATCCAAACTTCCATCCCAGGCAGCAAGATTTTTAGATTTGAACCCTACTCGATTTTACACCCTGGTTTCATTGATCTTGTTCAAGAGGTTTGGAATAGACCAGTTAGATCACATAATGCTGCCACCAAACTTTGCCGCAAATTCAAAGCTCTTCGACATGCTCTGAAGATTTGGAGCAAAAACCTCTCTCGTCTATCGGTGGCCATTGCTAATTGCAACGAGACACTAGCCCACCTAGATGAGTTAGAAAACAGTCGAACATTGACCATCCCAGAGATGAATTTTCGCAACATCCTCAAGAAACACCTGATGCGCCTTCTTAATTATCAAAACAAGTATTGGAAAAAACGTTGCACCATTTGATGGATCAAATTTGGCAATGAAAATACTAAATATTTCTAGGCAGTTGCAACAGAAAGATATCATCGTAACAACATCGCCAGTTTCAGAAGGGAGGATGGAGATATTGTTGATGATCATTCTGGTAAGGAGGCACTTCTATTTCAAACTTACACTGATCGCCTGGGCACCTCAAGACCTACAGAAATGAAATTTATCCTCCCAGACATTATTCAGAGTCATGACAATCTTGACCAGCTAACAGAGCCATTTACACATGATGAGATTGACGCGGTCATGAAAGAAATGCCGGCTGATCGAGCACCCGGCCCTGATGGTTTCAGTGGAGATTTTCTCAAAGCGTGCTGGTCTATCATCAAACAAGACTTTTACAATCTTTGTGAGAAGTTTCATCAAGGTGAATTGGATCTCACAAGTATAAATGATGGCCTGATAACCCTAATCCCAGAAACCAACTCACCGGAGACTGTAAATGACTATAGACCGATCACGCTGCTCAACTATTGCCTTAAACTAATCACTAAGCTGCTCGCCAATCTCTTACAATGTGTCATCCTATAGATCATTCACAAGAACCAGTACGGCTTCATCAAAGGTCAAATGATTTAGGACTGCCTGGCATGGACTTTCCAATACATTCATCAATGTCACGCATCAAAGAAGGAGATTATCTTACTCAAACTTGACTTCACCAAAGCCTTCGATACAATTGAGCACACACCCATGTTAAACATCATGAAGCAGATGGGTTTCAATGATAAATGGTTGTCTTGGATTAGATGCATCTTCTCCATGGGGCACTCATCGGTTTTGTTAAATGGAGTTCCGGGGCATCAATTCCACTGCCGCACCGAGGTGAGACAAGGTGACCCACTATCACCCCTAATATTTGTGCTTGCCGCCGATCTCCTCCAAGCCGCCATCAATGATGCTTTCAGACAAGGCAAGATCCAACTACCGTTTCTGTGTGCAGGACAAATGGACTATCCGGTAATCCAATATGCAGATGATACGATCTTGGCCATGCCAGCGTGCCCTCGTCAAGCAGCCATCATAAAAGAGATCCTCATGGACTATGCGGCCTCCATTGGTCTTCGGATAAACTTTCATAAGTCCACACTAATCCCGATCAACCTCTCTGTGGACTCCGCCCTTGACTTTGCGCGCTTATTTGGCTGCTCGATTGGTTCTATGCCTTTCACCTACCTTGGGCTACCCCTTGGCATGTCCAAACCAACTGTCATGGACCTTATGCTGCTTGTTTGCAGTGCCGAATGACGTCTCACCTCCACGATCGCCATCATGTCCTACGGTGGCAAACTCTCTTGGCTTAATGCAACTGTCACCTCCCTCCTCATCTATACCATGTGCATGCTGAAGTTTCCACCCAAACTAATTGAGATGCTTGACAAAATTAGAAGAAGATGCCTTTGGACCCAAAAAACGGAACAGGGTGACAAATGCAACTCTCTTGCGGCCTGGGAAATGGTTTGCAAACCGAAGAGACAAGGGGGACTTGGGGTCATCAACATCAAGCTGCAAAATGATGCACTGCTCATGAAATTTCTTCACAAATTCTACAACAAGCTCGATATTCCCCGGGTTCATCTTATATGGGACACGTACTACGCGGATAAAATTCCTCACGCGACGAACCCTGTTGGATCGTTTTGGTGGCGCGACATTCTGAAACTCACCCCAACCTTCCGTGGCATCACGCAAATCCAGGTGGTCTTAGGCACAATTGCTCTCATTTGGAAAGATCTCTGGGCGAATGACGTACTTGAATCATCACACCCCCATGCGTTCTCTTTTGCTGTGCACGAAGATGCGTCCATCAAAGCTTTCTTGGAGAGCACGGCTCTATCGAAAACCTTTCATCTGCCCCTCTCCACGCAAGCCTTAAATGAGGTGCGTGACATTCAGCTGATCTCCTCGCGCATGCACCTGACCACCTCCCCAAATGATGTCTGGTACTACACCTGGGGCAAGGCAGAATACCGACCAGCTGATTACTACAGGTTCTACTTTAGAGATGCGACTGTCCACCCAGCTTTCACTTGGCTTTGGTGCTCTCACTGCATCATGCGAATCAAAGTATTTGGTTGGCTTCTCATGCATGATAGATTGAACACACGTAACATGCTGAAACGACACCACTATGACATTGGGGACGATCATAGCTGTTTGCTTTGTGGCACTCCAGTCGAGGAGACAGTAGACCACATGATTTTCACATGCCCCTTTAGCCGATCTTGCTGGCAAAAACTTGGCATCGACTGGCCCTCGTTTACCTGCCGTCTCCAGCTACTCCAACATGGTAAAGAAACTTGGGGGCGCCCGCTCTTCTTTGATATATTCCTAGTGGCTGCTTGGAGTCTGTGCAAGGAAAGAAACAACAAACATTTCAGAAGAATTGCTCCGAGCATTGATGGCTGGTTGAAGAGATTTAAGGAGGATTTTAGCCTCCTCCAACATAGGACAAAGGGGGCTCACCCTGCCTTTATTTCCTCTTTTATTTCTGAACTACACTAGAACAGTTTCTCCTGTCGACCCCCCCCCCCCCCCACCATAACCCAAACTTGTCTGGGTTGGGGGGGGGGAGCTTGTACATGAGATGTAATTGTGTAACACCCTTTACATATATGAAAACACAGTAGGAGCCTCTCCTACTGTCCATTATTCAAAAAAAAATTCATCCACTCATAATGTTACTACATCTTGTGAGGAATTACTTTCCTTGCCTTGTTGCTCTAACGTTGAAGCGTATACTTCCTCTAGTTCTTTTGTTGAGACTAACCATGTAGAGGAAATCAAAGAGCTCAAGGCCTAAGTCACTTCCTTGAAGATTGACTTGCAAAAGTGTCATGAAGGGAAGTCCACACTCAACAATATCTTGAGTGTGCAAAAATCCCCCAATGACAAAGGTGGACTTGGATTCAACTCCAATAAGAAGAAGTCCAAGAGCAACAAGAAGAAGGGGCAAAAACAAGTCAAGAATTCGGCCAAGATTATTTGCTTCAAGTGCAAAACTCAAGGGCATCATGTTAGATCTTGCCCGTTGACGAAGAAGCCCATTAGTGACAAGCAACAAGGGAAGCGGCCACAAGTTCAAGCCCATGCTCAACCTCAAGTTGAAGAAAGGCCTCTTCTCAAGAAGACTCAAGCTAATGCTTCTCAAGTTGAGAAATCGAGTGAGAAGAAAGTGAAGAGTAGATGTTGCTACCTATGTCGTGAGAAAGGTCAGGTCGCTTCTTCATGCACTAATGGTACCTTATCCAACCCTATTCTAATTGATGATATCTATACTCTTAGGAAGGATAAGATTGGCAATGTGTTTGCCAAATTTCTTGGTACTCAAAATGGTGTCAAGAAAAGAACCATTTGGTTAGTTAAGCCTATTGTGACTAACCTCTTAGGACCCAACTTGGTTGGGGACCAACAAGCTCAAACTTGATCAATAGGTGTTGTTGGAGGTCATTGGAAACTTGGCTACATTATGAAGAATTAAGGGGACTTCATCATTCTTATTGTCTCACGCCAAGTCAATTGGGTTATCAAGTTTCTATCTTATATCCAATGTGCCTCCTTGCGGTAACTTGTACTTAAATTGTTTACATTGAAAGTTACTTGCCCCTTTGCATGTTTTAGTTTTGTACCTTGCATGTGTGTGTATATGCTGTGCTTCCAATTTGCTTGTTGGTTTGCACATCATGTACATTTGAGTATTGTGTTGAGTCTTTTTGCATCTTGTTTGTATCTTAGTTGGCTCTTGTGAGAGATTAATGGAACATCCCATTTTGGGGGAGTGGTGTGCTTTGTGCACTTCACAATCCTATAAATGTGTGTACATGATGAATACCACATAGTATTGATATTACAAGATTATCTAGTCTCTATGTGGTATGTCTTCTCATAAGAAATTCAAATTCTAAATAGTCCATTAATTATCTCTTGTTGGATTCTTATTGCCTCTTGTGAAGTTTTCTTTAGTATCACATTATGGGGGAGTAATGTGCTATGTGCAAATTACAAGCCTAGAAAATGTGTACATTTGAGATATTGTCACCTAGAATTGATATTGTAAATTATCTTGTTCCTAGGTGGCATGTTAGCTCTACAAGTTGCAATTTGCTTTTGTGTTTGGTGTGAAGATGATGATGGATATCTTCGAAATCTACAACCCAGAATTACTTCCAAATACTTCTTGTCTCTTGACAATTGGTAATCATGTATGTGGTAGAAATTGTTGATCATCTTTACATTGGCCTTTGTTTTTTTTTGCCTTATCTCTTGCTTAGGATTGTTTCAACTCCCATTGTAATCCATACCACTTGTGGATCTTGTTAATTCCTTGAGCTTGTCTAGTGTTTTTATAGATATAGTGAAGTGGTGATCCCATCTTGTGCATTTTGTATGCAAATGCAAATTCTCTATAATGCACAATGCTTGCGGGAGCTATCCTATTTTTCTTAGAACGGTCACCTTGTGATCCTTATCAAGTGTGTGTTGGTGGAATGCAAACTGTTTCTTTTTGGTACTTTGTGCCATCATGAAACTTTGTAGAGCATTGGATTTGTTTGGAACCATTCTCTCTTTTGGGAGTTCGACATATTTCTTTTTGCGTGTATCAATGTGTCGTGGGAAACCACGGCCACCTATGGGGCCATGAGCCCCTTTTGGTTCGGTAGGGGGACTAAGCACATTGCACAAAGAGTGGAGAACGTCGCGCAGCACGGCAGAGATCACACGGGCAGTTTTACTCAGGTTTGGGCCGCCGTGAGGCGTAAAACCCTACTCCTGCTTTGGTGGATTGATGGTGGATTGTGGTGGAAATGCAGCGCTCTTGCCCGATAGGGTTGCCTCGGGGCGAGAGCAGCTACATGCGTATGAGTGTACAAGGGTCCCAATCATTTCTATGGTTGCCAAGGGCCTCCTTTTATAGATCAAGCGGTCACCAAAGTGGCAAAACAGTCATTGTGTACTAATTAGATAACAAACGGTGCTATCATATCTACACTGCAGACAGGGCAGAGCGCATTAAATGCGCCGCTTAGTGTCACGTCATGGCCTGCCCGGCACGCCTCGCCGGGTTGTTCGGCCATCTTCTCTCTTGTCTGCATGACACGTCGCTGGACGTGTGTCATTTGGAGGCGATTCCTATAGGAAATGGCTTCCATGTGGCAAAAGACAGCCACTTAGTCACTTTGGGGCTTGACACCGCACCGATCGATGACTTGCGTCGCTGTGAGGTGGAGCGGTGAAGCCTTGGTGGGGTGTTTTGCCTTCGTAGGACCTGGCAGGCCTGCGGGGTGGTCTTGAGGCTTGCTTCCAGGGCAACCTGGACCTCGCCAGGCTCTCCTGCCCAGCAAGGGAGGTTTTCCCTTAGTGGTGTCTTGCTCCTTGGCTTGACTTGGTCTCCTTGAACTGCACTCTGGTTCTTCAAAGAGATGATCTCTTGTGCTTGGCCTTGTCTTGGATGTTGTAATCTTGATCTTAGGCCTGTGCACAGTCTGGGCAACAGACCCAGGGTTTGTTGCACTGACAGGAGCCCCCGGGGCTGGCCCGAACGCACTGCTAGACGTCGTCGGGGTAGGCCCTAACTAGTGCACAGGCGAGAGGGTAAGAGTTGCTTGCCCCTTGAGATCTTCTTTGCTTCTTCATTAACCTGGGCCCAGGTCAGTTTTCGGTTCTCCCGTGTGTCGCGTAACGCCAACCGTATTGATGAGGATAATGGGCCATGATCCGCGGAGCTACCCACATCCCATGTTCACGGGGTGGTAACTGCCACCCCACTACCCTTCTCGCTCCAAGCGCTTCTGCCACGTGTATCGCATGCATTGCGCAAGGTTGGTGGTGGATGCAGAGGGCACGGGAATGAGTGCCAATGCAGAAAGCCAGGCATCGTATATTGGTGCAGGGGGTCGGCCTTAATTCTTCGAGCCGTTAGTGGCGAGGAAGAGCCGGACTGGCCGAGCGGGACGGCCACCTTCATGGAGGAATCCAGCCACCTGCCCCCACTACTAGGAAAAGGGCTATATCTAATACGGACATTAGTGGCGCACCATGTATGTGGTGCGCCACTGCTATATAGCAGTGGCGCACCAGATACAGGTGCGCCATTAGTGTCATCATTACTAATGGCGCACCAGACACAAGGTGCGCCATTACTAGCAATTTTTTTTTATTTCTCCAAAACTATTAATGGCGCACTAGGGCACAGTGCGCCATTACTAGTTTTAACAAGTAATGGCGCACCACAAACTATGTGCGCCACTATTAACAAATTTTTTTTTACTTTTTTTTTCAAAACTAGTAATGGCGCACCAGGGTACAGTGCGCCATTACTAGTTCAAACTAGTAATGGCGCACCACAACCACGGTGCGCCACTACTAACAATTTTTTTTTTTTTTGCAAAACTAGTAATGGCGCACCACGTAACAGGTGCGCCATTAGTTACCAGGGTTACTAATGGCGCATTGGAGAAGTGGTGTGCCATTACTAACTTTCTGAGTCTTACAAAAAATTCACCAAATGCACCCCCCCTGTGGACCGCCTTTTCAGTTTCAAAAAAAAATAAAAGAAAATGATAGAAATGTCAAAAAAATAAAAGAAAATAAGATTCCCATGTGATATGTGGTCTAGTTGTTAGCAAAATTTACAAACATGAATTTTCGACTTTTTTGCAAAATCTCTCGAGAATTTGTAAAATGGGCATAACTTTTGCATACGAACTCCGATGAAAAAGTTTTTTATATGAAAAATCATCTACTCAAAAAGTTACATCCGAATTCAACTAGGGGAATCCCTGTTGAACATTTTTAGAATCCCCAAAAACCTAACAGAACGAAAGATACGGGGCTTTTAAGATCTAGAGGGGGGAAAATGGAAAAAAATTCAAACTTACTAGTGGCGCACCATTTGCTAGGTGCGCCACTAGTAACAGAAAAAAAATGGTTTTGAATTTTTTTTTTGGAATTTTTTTTCAAAATATGATACGTAATATGACCGGGAAGTTTGAAATATTTTTTCAAAATTTCATCACACTCATGAACATGAACAAAGTCCTCGACATCAACAAGGTTTAATAGGATTGATATGATAGATATATCAACAAGTGCTTGTTAAGTGAGGTGGTGCTGGGGTTGGATAGAACTGCGAAGTTAAGCGTGCTTGGGCTGGAGTTGTGTGAGGATGGGTGACCTTCCGAGAAGTTTGACCACTTAGTGTGATTTGACTTGAGATTAAGCATATTGACCCGAGATTAAGCCATAGTGACCCAAGATTAAGAAAAAATTTGAAAAAAAAATTGTTAGTAATGGCGCACTTCTATGTGGTGCGCCATTACTAAGTCAGAAAAAAAATTTGAAAAAAAATTGTTAGTAATGGCGCACTTCTATGTGGTGCGCCATTACTAAGTCAGATAGTAATGGCGCACTGTTTGACATATTAATGGCGCATTGCCAGGTGCGCCACTATTGTCTTGTATACTAATGGCGCACCAGGGGTGCGCCATTAGTATTTGTTACTAGTGGCGTGATGATAGTGGCGCACCTGTAGTGCGCCATAAATGGCCAAAACAGGTGCGCCACTAATTAGCCTTTTCCTAGTAGTGCCCGGTCGCCTATAAAAAGGGGAACGTGGGGTAAAGTGTTTTCCCACACACCCTTCTCCTTCCATCCCTGCAGTAGTTCTCCCCCGCCATGGCGAGAGGTCGGGGACGCGGCGCTGCTCCAGTGACGGTGACGAGAACTTCTGCTCGACAGCTCCTTCCTCCTCCCTCTGAAAATGCGGGGGCAGAGCCCGCCATGAGAGGAGGTGGGAGGCGGTGAGGTCGAGGTCATCATGGCGCCCGGGGCCGAGGAGGACGGGGCAGTGCTCTGGTTGCACCCCTGTCGGCCGCCCCTCCCCTGATGGAAGGACATGTCGGGGATCAACCCCTGGAGTTCATCCTCAGACTGTACAAGCCCCCGCGCGGTCGCCTTCGTCTCCCCACTCCATTCGCAAGGGCGATGGAGCTTGAACAACCGCGCTCTTTGAAGCTACACATGAGGGGCTACGGGAACGGCGGCATGCGGGTGGATGTGGATTTTCCTGCCCCTCATGTCATGCTCTTCCGACGCGGCTGGAAGACCTTTGCCCGCGCCCATAGCCTATCGGAGGGGCACGTCCTCCATTTCAAATTGATGGAGATCGAACTGCTCTCCGTCAAGGTCTTTGGGTGCTCGGGTGCTCGCCTAGGGTGCTGCGCGGAGAGCTCGACCGACAATGAAAGCTCCTCCTCGAGCGACAGCGACGAGGAGGACAGTGACGGCGATGACGATGGCGCCAATGGGGAGGACGGCGACTCTGTATCCGACTGATCGTCAGCCGCACCATCATCGTCAGGCGGCAACACCACTATCTGAACTTGCATCCCGTCCCCGGCAATGATGTTCCTTAGGGAGTTGGATGCAGAGGTGGGGGTGGTTGTCGGTGCCGGATTTCGGGGACACAAAAATCCCAGAAATTAACCCCTTGTGTCATCAATAGTCCAAGATTACCGTTACTGGTGGACACGTCCTTGTTACAGATTACCAAGCAATTACAAGAATTGGATACAAGTCCATGAAGGTCTAATGATACAACAATGATCCTGGCGATGGATAACGGAAGTGACTCGTGGTTCTCCAACGTCGATGTGGTGCCATTCCCACAGGAACGGCTGACCTGGATAATTCCTATCCCGCGTGGCTGCCATCCTAGGCTCCGCACGGACATTGCTGTGGTATTCCTTGTAGAACTCCTGACCTGGCCAAGCAAATAGCCAGGGACAAGCCTGTGAGTACGTTTGAATGTACTCGCAAACATTATGAACACAAGATATACCGAATGCATATGCTCATGTTGGATTAAACGCTATGCTCATGCTGACTAAAAATTTAAAACATGGCATGGCAACAGTGATATGGTGCAAAAAGAGACATAATATAACTTGTTAGTCATAAGACAAGGAAAGGTAAGAGAAATGCCAATCGGGTGTCCACAAGAGTAGTGGCGTGACATACCTCCTGAGAACTCGAGGGACACAACGGAGAGGTCTTGAAAAGAAATGCCAGTCGGGAGTCAAAAAGTGACGCCACGGTCGGTCTTGAAAAGAAATGCCAATCGGGTATCCACAAGAGTAGTGGCGTGATAGACCGCTTGAGAACTTGAGGGATGCCGCGAAGAGGTCTTGAAAAGAAATGACAATCGGGTGTCCAAAAGAGTAGTGGCATGATAGACCGCCGGAGAACTCGAGGGATGCCACGGAGAGGTCTTGAAAATAAAACCGAATGCCCGGGGTAGTCTAGCCAGCCCCTGAGACACTCAGGAAAATAAAATAAGAGAAACGGGTTAGTCCAGAATAATATGCATAACCGCAATAATATTAATATGCATAGCAAAAGTATTCATGGTAGCATCAGGGTGACAATAATTATCCTACAAAATAATTCAGGCTCAATTTAATTATTTTCCTCCGAAGGCCGACACTAAGACCGATACTTGACCAACCCAGACTGTAGTCCTTAACCGCGGACAAGGCTATTCGAATAGGTTTAGACTCTGCAGAGGGTGTACTCTTTACCCACAAGTAAAGTATTTCTTTAGTCAGTACCGTGACAATGACTAATTCCCATTACGGTCTTTGGGTTCAAAACACACCTGACCAGCACACACCAGATTAACCGTCCGGATGCCAGGAATAACCCAAAGCATCGTTTCAGAAAAACTCTAAGTCGGGGAGACAACAATCTCGAGTAGCATGGGATCACTATTAATACGCGCGGATTCCAAGGGGTGCCCCCCTTTCAGATACAATCGGCAACACCCATGCCCCCTGACCCGATGACAGGATTTAGTCCACCATCGTGGAAACCCTCATCGTAGCCCTCTATGTGGTATGTGCACGGAAAGGGGTTAACAACTTACTGAACCATACCTGACCTGTGACAGGGACATGTGGTCGCACGAACAAGTATGGGGGTTATCGGAACAAGACTCGATCTACGGCCAACTCAGGAGGCTTAAGTATTTCCTGCAGTGGTTAGCACAATATATTCCTTGGTGATACCCAATAGCATCACCACCCGGCATGTCCCAACATGCCCTTAGTGATCATTCTGGTCGCAACGAGATTTGCGACTCACGGTCACCTTTCTCGTGACTGATTCTTTCCTGCAGATTAGTCCGGATCACATAGACATATGTGACATGTGAAAGTGACCATCCTTATTCATGCTTCATGCAGATGCAATATCATCAAGGAATCATACATGCATAACTAGCTATATGCCAAAAATTATTCGAATTCAACATACTCATGATTTAATTATTCTTGCAAATAATTCAACCATGCAATCACCATATCAAGTGTTCAAGATGCTTGCCTTGAGCATGCAGAAATATTGGGTTCACTCCAAAAGTTTGAAATATTAATCTTCCCTCCATTTACCTATTTTCAAAATATTGCAATCACCACATAAATCAAAAACAGTGCTAAAAAGTTGTTTGGAAAATTTTGAGATAATTACTAAAATTAACTAGATGAAATCTATCTATCTATCTATACCTATACTAATTATGCACTTCCTAGAAAATCTCGCGTTCATTAGAAATTAGGAACCGTTAATCTGGTGGGACCAAGTTATAACGGTGTAGATCTTGCGTTAACTCCCTAAAAAAAATTAACACGTTTAATTCCAAATTTCGTAGAAATTATGAGAGCCGTGATATGAAGTAGGAGATCTCAAGATCAAAACATGTGCTCTCCTTTTCTCCTAAAATCACTCATGACTTTTATTTTTTTATGAAAACAAATCTCTCACGACTCCCTTCTTCTCAATAGGTCCCAATATCTCAGGACTCTCCTTCCTCTACGTGAGCAAAACCGAAAAAAAAACTCCCGATCTAACAAGTTGAGCCCTCTCTTGGCGGCGGCCCTAATCTCACAAGTCAATCCCTCCCCAGCGCCCACCATGGTCTCACATCGAGCCCTCCCTGGGAGCCACCATCCGCCCTATGTGAGCTCTTCACCCCCTGCCTCCTTGCTCTTCTCCCTAAAGACCTACATCTATATATGTGGCAGTTGGAGTGCTGGATAGCGGGAGATGAGCCTAGGGGAAGGAAGAGATAGATGAGTCATTCTCAGGATATTGACCATCAGCAAGTACTAATTCCTTCATCCCTTCCGATTACTCCTCACAGTTAATCTTGCACAATTCGATCTGTACATGATTCGTATGTGCTGTGCAATGACACTGGTAAAGGAAAATTTGCCCATTGCATTAACACGGATTTGCATTTGTTTCTCGATGATGCTGGTTTTCATTATCAGGGTCTTCGTCAATATTAACAAGAGAACATGTGTGGATGGTTGTCGCACAGATTGATGATGCTGCTTTTGATTTTCAGGGCCTGCTCACAAACAATAGGCATACGTACTGCTTTAACAACAAGGGAACCTATATATTGTTGTCACATGACGCTCCTTGAGCTGACATGTTTGACAAGCAAGCGAGTTGTTGCCTCACAAGGTGAACTGATTAGGAACATACGCTAATCATGTCAGTATGCTAACCAACGTGTCCATGAAAAAGGCCATAGCTAGGGTGCGTGCGGAAGAGCATCCATGTTAATTCTAAACTGCTAGGAGGCGACGTCTTTTCCTCCCCATGAACTCCCCACAATGGTGGCGGCGGCCACCCAGTTATTCTTCATCTCCAATGGGGAACTCATGAACACAGGCATATTCACTGCATCGCTCCACGGGCACCATGTACCTGGGTAACGAATTTCAAACAAGCGATTGGCTGCTGACTGGCTGCCTCCTCCATGTAGATGAGAAAAAGAATTTGACTTCTCGAGCTGCATCTACGTAATGAAAGGAACAAATTGGATCAAAGCATAGAAGAGGAATTTTGGAGAAAAGCTGTAGTAAGTCCTCCGGTTCTACTCTTCTCCCTTCTATCTACTTCGTTCTTCCTGTAATTTGCATGGCTGCGTGGTCTAATGCTTCCTATGAGAACAACCATATATGAGTTTGCTTCGTTGTATGTCTTGAGTTGGTTCTTTCTCCCCTAAACTAACAAGAGCAATCAGTTACCAATGTCTTACAAAGACAACATGCAGAATTTTTTCAGTTCTATAGGGAGTTAGGTTTTGAAGTATCTCATTATGGTAATCTCACTTGATACGGAACATGCACACACAAGTGTGACTTTCTCATTGTTTAATTGTGTGATTCAGATATTTTTAATAATCGGAATTTGCACCATTGAATTCTGCTACAATATTATGCAGGTCATCGAATATGTTCATTGAAGCATTTCATACCAATTTTCAGCACTAGGCTTTCTTCTTGAAGATGATAGGAAGCGGGAAGAGACAGGACACAAGATGGTGAAAGACTCATGACCGTGTACATGGTAAGCTCGTGCTTTATGTGGTCATCAATATGCGTCGTCTTCTTAATGACGTATTTGTATGCATGCATATACTTATATATTCATCATATATATGCATGTAACACTTGCTGCTCTTATATATGGTGTATGATCATGAGAGCAGCGTTTTGAAAAAAAAGAAAAAAAAGAAATACAATTTAAAAGTTGTAATTTTTTTTACAAATACATATAAATGTTATGTATATATATGGGAAGTTTAATAAAACAATATGATCATTCGTAGACTATGCAAAAAGGATAAAATTCTAGCCCAATTGCAACAACGAAAAGAAGTCCATTATAGTGTAAGCATTGTATTTTTAATTTTTTACGGTAAATATGAAAATACGTGTTGATGAAATTCTTATATACTACACAAAAAGACAAAAATTCATACAAAAAACATTTTTCATGAAAAGTTAATGGTCTCCCTGGATGCTCTCCTCCAAAAGCACTTTTCACTATATTCGTCTACTTGCAAAGATATATTACATCTTCTCATGATCTCTTCATTCTTATCAAAAAATAGCTAGAAGGAATCCCAGTTTCACAAAGACAGTATTCGATTAGATAGAATATACAAGTCACCTATCTATATATTATGTAATCATTGAATCACATGTCTTAGATTTCATATACACATAAACGGTGGAAGTAAAAAAACATGCATATATTGAAATTAATAATGGGTACCAAATGTGGGGTACATATATATATTTGATTTTCACCATATAGCGTTTTCATTTGGTACACTTGATAGTTCCTATTGTAATTGACATATTCGATAATCAACCTTCTGGAAAATGTTGCCACGGTTATGCCCTTGCTTTAGTTAGCCTTAGACACATTTTTTTTGGAAAGGGACACATGGCTTAAACTTGGCTATATCTCTGACCCAAACATGCTCGCAAAAGAAATATACATATGTATATATGTTAGAAATGAATATGTCGAGTTACAATGTATTAATTGTCATTAACAACATACAAATCAGTGTCAATACAGATCTAAAAGATGGAGCAAAATATTGGTAGAGAACTAAAATCCACTTGAATATATCCTCATGAC
Source organism: Thinopyrum elongatum (assembly GCA_011799875.1). Lineage (NCBI taxonomy): Eukaryota > Viridiplantae > Streptophyta > Magnoliopsida > Poales > Poaceae > Thinopyrum > Thinopyrum elongatum. The sequence continues at coordinate 86,565,052 of CM022303.1, read as the reverse complement.
AATATCCATTAAATGCAATTGATTCTTTATTATATTTTTGTGGACCACAAGAAAGTAAAACATGCTTTAGTACCAATATTACCAAAATACAATTCATGAATTTTGAAGAATCATGCAGAAAAAAACACATGACTTATCACGTGATTTTCAAATTACTAGCCCGTGCAAGCGCACGGGTCGACGACTAGTATAAGGAATTATAGAAAGAGAATCAATTCATTTGGAGTTCATATGATTTTACTATGGAATTTATAAGTTGAAAAAAATTAGGAATTAGACTATTTATTTGATCCAACAGAAACTAAGCTTAGGTAAAAAAATGTTCACCTAATCTAGATAAATAGAGCATGATTTTATAAGACTATAGAAATTTGATTCACTGGATTTGGATTTGAAATAGTTCCTGTGGAATTAATGGAAATTTACAGGAAAAGAAAAAGAGAAGGAGCATAAGTGCGCCCTGAGCGCTATATAGCCGTGCGGTGTTAATGGGCCGAGCTCAGCTATTCGGCCGTGCGAAAACCGGCCGACGTCGATCGCGTACTCCTGGCGTTCCGCCTTCCCGGCGCGTAGACGGCTCTGGGGGAAACCCATCTCCACTTAAACGGCGGGCCCGTGGTGGAGTCGCTAACGAGCTGGCCCGCACTTCTTCTCTCTCTCTTCCTCGCTGAGCCTATGACAGGCGGGGCCCAAGTGTCGGGTTTGACCCTGGTCCTCTCGCCCTCTCCCTCTGGCTGAACGGAGGCATGGCTCCGGTGATCCTCGCCGGCGATTGAGGGCGCCCTAAGGCAAGATGAGCCCGCCATCGTGCTCAGGAGGCTAGAGTGGTCCCGTCAGTGTGCCGCACGGCCTCCGGGGAGCACCAAGCCACCGGCGACGAGCTCACCCGAAGAGCTCCGGCAGGCGCGAAATAGGCGTTTCGTCCACGTGCAGTCTCCGGTAAAATTAACGACGGGGATGGGTCTGCGGGTCTATAGGGAATCTAGTGGAGATGGAATTGGGGAGAGGGAGGCTCTGGAGAGGTGGGGAGCTTCGAGATAGGGGCGGCGGCCATGGTCGCTGCAGAAAGAGAAGATAGCCCTGTCCGGGCCTCTTGGGCGCTCGGCGGGGTTCGTAGGGGAGGGGAGAGTGATCCGGCGAAGCGAGACGATCTCGAGGATGGGTTTTATAGGAGGGGAGAGGCGGTTCCGTGGCTTACCAAAGAAGCCATGGTGGCGGCGGCCATTAACGCGCCGTCGAAGCGGTTGTGGTCGCTGGCGTGGGTCAGCGAGGCCGGTAGGAGGTCGGTGAGGAGCTGGTGAGCTGCGGATGGACTTGGCCGTTGGCCATTATGAGAGAGAGGTCCGGGGAGAGACGTGGCAGAGTGGCCGTCTTCGGGCGGCGGTTTGGATGGTGGTCTTCGGCGGTGGCCGGCGCTAGCGGCCAAGTCCCGGTGTCGGCGAGGGTGGTGGCTTGCCAGTGAAGCTATATGGATGACTTGCGCGTGAGTAGAGGCAGCAGAGGGGCGGCAGGACTCGATGCCAGAGACCGCACAACGGGCACTCTGCTCGTGCTCTGGGCATGCACGCAGGGTGCTCGATGAATTGCCAGGGCGACCAAGGGTTTTTTTTTGCAAGTGAAACTTGACAGGATGATGCTCCTGGACAGGCTAAAGTTTATGGGCATGGTTATTTGGACAAGAGAGCTAGTGCCCAATGTAATTTAAGAATAGGCAAAGTTTCTGTCATGCACACAAGGTGCTTGACAGAATGCTATGGCCACATAGAAGATTCTTATGGAAGCGCTACTTGGCAGAATGGAGTCTCATTAGATGATAAAGAGGATGCAAGGGATGGTTTGACCTAAAGAAAAACTTGCAAGTGCAAGTTTTGGTGGCCTTACACAAGTCATATAGGGCTGAGCTTCTGGAGTTAACGGTTTGGTTGGAAGGACTGTAAGTGGAAAAAAATTTAGAATTTTTGGAGCAAGTAAAATAGAGGTTGTAGTTGTAACCTAGAAATGGAACAGAATTGAAAAGTGGATGGTTCACTCAAAATTTCCAAAAGACCAAGTTGGGTTTCTGCATAAAAGTGATCTATGGGCATCACATGACCTCCCATAATTTTTGTGGAATTTTGAAAGAATTATTTGAAAAGGTTGTAGTGCAACAGAGGCATTTAAAGAATTGAAATAGCTTTTAAAAGAATGATTTAGAGGCAAATTTTATTTTGAAAATAATTCCTACTGTTATTAAAGTAATAAATAAATGGTTTAAGAAAACTACCAAAGCCCATAATATTATTTCCAAAAATTTCTATATGGAGGGAAGAATTTTGGAAAACAGAAACTGAAAATACTTTGAAAATAATAAAGGACTTAATGTAATTCAAAATTTTATTTCTGGCCAAATTTTACTTAATAAAAATGTGGTTAAATTTTTTGGGGTGTTACAAACTCTACCCCCCTTAAGGAAATATCGTCCTCGAGATTTGTTAAGGGCGGAAGAATTAAATGCATATCACAACTAATAAGCAATCCTACATAAGGCAACAACACAAATGGCATATCATTCAATCAAGCACTACAAACATACACATGATCGTCTATGACACAACGGTGGAATCTACAGGGCAACAGGGTTACTAAGGACTCGATAACTACTCTGGCGGGCTAAGTCCACTTTGTCGACATCCAGTCGGGCGCGTCTCGCAGATGTCGAGGCTTCTTCATGGGCTTCAACGTCGGAGTTGGCTGGAGTGGAATGAGGAGCTACAGGGTTGGGGTAGCGATGATGACCCACGTAGGGTGTAGTGGCTACAGTACCGTTGTAGAAAATTCCCAAGAGACAACGGAGTTTATCCGGGGAAACGAACGCATTGCCCGGGTGGGCAACAGGGGCTGACCTTGAAGGCTCGATTGGTCTCCCAGATAGCACTATCGGTGTGTCGGTGGTGGGTGCAGCTTCACTTCTCACCGGGGTCAGGAGAGCAAGCGTCCTGTGGGTGGCAATCAGATCAAGGGTGACCTGATCGAAGAGTGCCTCTTGCGCTCTCAGGTAGCACACCAGATGCACTAGGGCAGGATCCGTCTCATGGTCTCCGTTGGCGACTTGGGTCGGGCTACCATAGCTTTCACGGCTAGGGTAGTAGTAGAAAGAGCGGCAGTTAACCCTCGGCGACCGGTGCCGGAGTTGAACTACAGCTTCTCGGGCTGCGAGTTGAATGGCTTGGGGCTCGTCGGAGGTCGTCCTCCTGGTGAACCGGTATGGGCGGTCTGCAGTGATGCCCCTCCCGTAGATGTGCATCGTTGCCCAGAAGTGGTGGATGGCATCACTCGCGTGCTCTTGGTACACGACATACTATGGCGGCTCTTCGATGCCGAGGGCACGACGGGTGAGATTGGCAAGGATGGCTACAAAGCCTTCAAGCTCGGCTACGGTGGTCTCGTTGTGGACGATGGGGCCAGGCATCTTGATGGTTGGATATCAGGCTACGAGTGAGGGCTGCGATATGCTGAGTCGAGGCAAGGCTTCCTTTATAAGCCAGCAGAGTCTTCCATCGCATGCTTGCGGATGGGACAACTCAGGTGTTGGCCACAAGCACACAGCCTATGGGCTAGGTTGATAGCTTGGGCACCGACTGTCAAAAAGAAGTCGGCTGGCCACTGTGTAGACTATTGGATAGGATGGGCCTAACTATGGATAGGAAAGGATGTGAATGGTGTGGAAACCTAGGGATAGCGACCAAGCTAAGATAGGATTAGCCAATGGTCAGCCTGGCTCTGATACCAAGGCTCTCGCGGCCGGATTTCGGAGACACAAAAATGCCAGAAATTAACCCCTCGTGTCATCACCAGCCCAGGATTACCGTTATTGGTGGACACGTCCTTGTTATAGATTACCAAGCAATTACAAGAATTGGATACAAGTCCATGAAGGTCTAATGATACAACAATGATCCTGGCGATGGATGACGGAAGTGACTCGTGGTTCTGCAATGTCGATGGGGCTCCATTCCGAGAGGAACGGCTAACCTGGATAATTCCTATCCCGCGTGTTTGCCATCCTAGGCTCCGCACGGATGTCGCTGTGGTATTCCTTGTAGAACTCTTGACCTAGCCAAGCAAATAGCCAGGGACAAGCCTGTGAGTACGTTTGAATGTACTCGCAAACATTATGAACACAAGATATACCGAATGCATATGCTCATGTTGGATTAAATGCTATGCTCATACTGACTAAAAATTCAAAACATGGCATGGCAACAGTGATATGGTGCAAAAAGAGACATAATATAACTTGTTAGTCATAAAACAAGGAAAGGTAAGAGAAATGCCAATCTGGTGTCCACAAGAGAAGTGGCCTGATAGACCGCCTGAGAACTCGAGGGACGCCATGGAGAGGTCTTGAAAAGAAATGCCAGTCGGGTGTCAAAAAGTGACGCCACGATCGGTCTTGAAAAGAAATGCCAATCGGGTATCCACAATAGTAGTGGTGTGATAGACCATCTGAGAACTCGAGGGACACCCGAAGATGTATTGAAAAGAAATGCCAATCGGGTGTCCACAAGTGTAGTGGCGTGATAGACCGCCTGAGAACTCGAGGGACACCACGGAGAGGTGTTGAAAATAAAACCGAATGCCTGGGGTATCTAGCCAGCCCCTGATACACTCAGGAAAAAAAAATAAGAGAAACGGGTTAGTCCACAATAATATGCATAACCACAACAATGTTACTATGCATAGCAAAAAATATTCATGGTGGCATCAGGGTGACGATAATTATCCTGCAAAATAATTCAAGCTCAATTTAATTATTTTCCACCGAAGACCGACACTGAGACCGTCACTTGACCAACCCAGACTGTTGTCCTTAACCGCGGACACGGCTAGTCGAATAGTTTTAGACTCTGCAGAGGGTGTACTCTTTACCCAAAAGTAAAGAATTCTTTAGGTAGTACCTTGACACTGACTAATTCCCATAACAGTCTTTGTGCTGAAAACACACCTGACCAGCACACACCCGATTAACCGTCCGGATGCCAGGAATCACCCAAAGAATCGTTTCAGAAAAACTCTAAGTCGGGGAGACAACAATCTCGAGTAGCATGGGATCACTATTAATACGCACGGATTCCAAGGGGTGCCCCCCTCTCGGATACAATCGGCAACACCCAAGCCCCCTGAGCCGATGATAGGATTTAGTCCACCATCGTGGAAATCCTCATCATAGCCCTCTATGTGGTGTGTGCACGGAAAGGGGTTAACAACTTACTGAACCATACCCTACCTGTGGCAGGGACATGTGGTAGCACAAACAAGTATGGAGGTTACCGGAACAAGACTCGATCTACGGCCAACTCAGGAGGCTTGAGTATTTCCTGCAGTGGTTAGCACAATATATTCCTTGGTGATACCCAACAGCATCACCACCCGGCATGTCCCAACATGCCCTTACTGATCATTCTCGTCACAACGAGATTTTCGACTCACGGTCACCTTTCTCGTGACTGATTCTTTCATGCAGATTAGTCCGGATCACATAGACATATGTGACATGTGAAAGTGACCATCCTTATTCATGCTTCATGCAGATGCAATATCATCAAGGAATCATGCATGCATAACTAGCTATATGCAAAAATTTATTCGAATTCAACATACTCATGATTTAATTATTCTTGCAAATAATTCAACCATGCAATCACCATATCAAGTGTTCAAGATGCTTGCCTTGAGCATGCAGAAATATTAGGTGCTCTCCAAAAGTTTGAAATATTTATCTTCCCTCCATTTCCATATTTTCAAAATATTGCAATCACCACATAAACCAAAAACAGTGCTAAAAAGTTGTTTGGAAAATTTTGAGATAATTACTAAAATAAACTAGATGAAATATAAGGAATTACAGAAAGAGAATCAATTCATATGGAGTTCATATGATTTTACTATGGAATTTCTAAGTTGAAATTTTTTAGGAATTAGACTATTTATTTGATCCAACAGAAACTAAGCTTAGGAAAAAAATGTTCACCTACTCTAGATAAAAAGAGCATGATTTTATGAGACTATAGAAATTTGAATCACTTGATTTGGATTTGAAATGGTTCTTGTGGAATTGATGGAAATTTACAGGAAAAGAAAAAGAGAAGGAGCAGAAGTGCGCCCTGAGCGCTATATAGTCGTGCGGTGTTAATGGGCCGAGCTCAGCTATTCGGCCGTGCGAAAACCGGCCAACGTCGATCGTGTACTCCCGGCGTTACGCCTTCCCGGCGCATAGACGGCTCCGGGGGAAACCCGTCTCCACTTAAACGGCGGGCCCGTGGTGGAGTCGCTGACGAGCAGGCCCGCGCTTCTTCTCTCTCTCTTCCTCGCTGAGCCTATGACAGGCGGGGCCCAAGTGTCGGGTTTGACCCTGGTCCTCTCGCCCTCTCCCTCTGGCTGAACGGAGGCACGGCTCCGACGATCATCGCCGGTGATGGAGGGCGCCCTTCGGCGAGACGAGCCTGCCATCATGCTCAGGAGGCTAGAGTGGTCCCGCCGGTGTGCGGCACGGCCTCCGGGGAGCACCAGGCCGTCGGCGACAAGCTCACCCGAAGAGTTCCGGCGGGCGCGAAATAGCCGTTTCGTCCACGGGCAGTCTCTGGTAAAATTAACGACGGGGATGGGTCTGCGGGTCTATAGGGAAGCTAGTGGAGAAGGAATTGGGGAGGGGGAGGCTCTGGAGAGGTGGGGAGCTTCAAGGTAAGGGCGGCACCCGTGGTCACCGGAGACAGAGAAGATAGCTCCGTCCGGGCCTCTTGGGCGCTCCGCGGGGTTCGTAGGGGAGAGGAGAGTGATCCTGCGAAGCGAGACGAGCTCGGGGATGGGTTTTATAGGAGGGGAGAGGCGGTTCCGTGGCTTACTGAAGAAGTCACGGCGGCGGCGGCCATTAACGCACCGTCGAAGCGGTTGTGGTCGGTGGCTTGGGTCAGCGAGGCTGGTAGGAGGTCGGTGAGGAGCTGGTGAGCTACGGATGGACTTGGCCGTTGGCCATTATGAGAGAGAGGTCCGGGGAGAGACGTGGCAGACTGGCCGTCTTCGGGCGGCGGTTTGGACGGTGGTGGTGGGCGGTGGCCGGCGCTAGCGGCCAAGTCCCGGTGTCGGCGAGGGCGGTGGCTTGCCCGTGAATCTATATGGATGACTTGCATGTGAGTAGAGGCAGCAGAGGGGCGGCAGGACTCGATGCCAGAGACTGCACAACGGGCACTCTGCTTGTGCTCTGGGTGTGCACGCAGGGTGCTTAATGAATTGCCAGGGTGACCTAGGGGGTTTTTCTGCAAGTGAAACTTGACAGGATGATGCTCCTGGACATGCTAAAGTTTATGGGCATGGTTATTTGGACAGGAGAGCAAGTGCCCAATGTAATTTAAGATTAGGCAAAGTTTCTGTCATGCACACAAGGTGCTTGACCGAATGCTTTGGCCACTTAGAAGATTCTTATGGAAGCGCTACTTGGCAGAATGGATGGTAGGAATGGTTTGACCAAAAGAAAAACTTGCAAGTGCAAGTTTTGGTGAATTTCAGTTCTGGACAGAAACTACAAGAGTATATTTGGTGGCCTTACACAATTCATATAGGGCTGAGCTTCTAGAGTTAAGAATTTGGTTGGAAGGACTGTAAGTGGGAAAAATTTCAGAATTTTTGGAGCAAGTAAAATAGAGGTTGTAGTTGTAACCTATAAATGGAACAGAATTGAAAACTGGATGGTTCACTCAAAATTTCTAAGAGACCAAGTTGGGTTTTTTTTGCATAAAAGTGATCTGTGGGCATCACATGACCTCCCATAATTTTTGTGGAATTTTGAAAGAATTATTTGAAAAGGTTGTAGTGCAACAGAGGCATTTAAAGAATTGAAATAGCTTTTAAAAGAATTATTTAGAGGCAAATTTTATTTTGAAAATAATTCCTACTGTTATTAATGTAATAAAGAAATGGTTTAAGAAAACTATCAAAGCCCATAATATTATTTCCAAAAATTTCTATATGGAGGGAAGAATTTTGGAAAACAGAAACTGAAAATACTGTGAAAATAATAAAGGACTTACTATAATTCAAAATTTTATTTCTGGCCAAATTTTATTTAATAAAAATGTGGTTAAATTTTTGGGGTGCTACAAGCTCTACCCTCCTTAAGGAAATCTCGTCCTCCAGATTTGTTAAGGGCGGAAGAATTAAATGCATATCACAACTAATAAGCAATCCTACATAAGGCAACAACACAAAAGGCATATCATTCAATCAAGCACTACAAACATACACATGATCGTCTATGACACAACGGTGGAATCTACAGGGAAACAGGGTTACTAAGGCCTCGACAACTACTCTGGTGGGCTCAGTCCACTTCGTCGACATCCAGTGGGCGCGTCTCCCAGATGTTGAGGCTTCTTCATGGGCTTCAACGTCGGAGTTGGCTGTAGTGGAATGAGGAGCTGTAGGGTTGGGTTAGCGAAGATGACCCATGCAGGGTGTAGTGGCTACAGTCCCGTTGGAGAAAATTCCCAAGAGACGACGGAGTTCATCCGAGCAAACGAACGCATTGCCCGAGTGGGCAACAGGGGCTGACCTTGAAGGTTCGATTGGTCTCCCAGACAGCACTATCGGGGTGTCGGTGGCGGGTGCAGCTTCACTTCTCACCGGGGTCAGGAGAGCACGCATCCTGCGGGTGGCAATCAGATCAAGGGTGACCTGATCGAAGAGTGCCTCTTGCGCTCTCAGGTAGCGCACCAGATGCACTAGGGCAGGATCCATCTCATGGTCTCCGTTGGCGACTTGGGTCGGGCTACCATAGCTTTCGAGGCTAGGGTAGTAGTAGAAAGAGCAGCAGTTAACCCTCGGCAACCGGTGCCAGAGTTGAATTATAGCTTCTCGGGCTGCAAGTTGAATGGCTTGGGGCTCGTCGGAGGTCATCCTCCCGGTGAACCGATAAGGGCGCTCTGCGGTGATGCCCCTCCCGTAGATGTGCACCGTGGCCCAGAAGTGGTGGATGGCATCACTCGCGTGCTCTTGGTACACGACATACTCTGGCGGCTCTTCGATGCCGAGAGCACGACGGGTGAGATTGGCAAGGATGGCTACAAAGCCTTCAAGCTCGGCTGCGGTGGTCTCGTTGTGGACGATGGGGCCAGGCATCTTGATGGTTGGATATCAGGCTGCGAGTGAGGGCTGGGATATGCTGAGTCGAGGCAAGGCTTCCTTTATAAGCCATCAGAGTCTTCCATCGCATGCTTGTGGATGGGACAACGTAGGTGTCGGCCACAAGAACACAGCCTATGGGCAAGGTTCATAGGTTGGGCACCGACTGTCAAAAATATGTCGGCTGGCCACTATGCAGACTATTGGATAGGATGGGCCTAACTATGGACAGGAAAGAATGTGAATGGTGTGGAAACCTAGGGATAGCGACCAGGCTAAGATAGGATTAGCCAATGGTCAGCCTGTCTCTGATACCAAGGCTGTCGGGGTCGGATTTCGGAGACACAAAAATCCCAGAAATTAACCCCTCGTGTCATCACCAGCCCTAGATTACCGTTATTGGGGGACACATCCTAGTTATAGATTACCAAGCAATTACAATAATTGGATACAAGTCCATGAAGGTCTAATGATACAACAATGGTCCTGGCGATGAATGACGGATGTGACTCATGGTTCTCCAACGTCGATGGGGCTCCATTCCCACAGGAATGGCTGACCTCGATAATTCCTATCCCACGTGGCTGCCATCCTAGGCTCCGCACAGATGTCGCTGTGGTATTCCTTGTAGAACTCCTGACCTGGCCAAGCAAATAGCCAGGGACAAGCCTGTGAGTACGTTTGAATGTACTCGCAAACATTATGAACACAAGATATACCGAATGAATATGCTCATGTTGGATTAAACGCTATGCTCATGCTGACTAAAAATTTAAAACATGGCATGGCAATAGTGATATGGTGCAAAAAGAGACATAATATAACTTGTTAATCATAAAAGAAGGAAAGGTAAGAGAAATGCCAATCGGGTGTCCACAAGAGTAGTGGCGTGACAGACCGCCTGAGAACTCGAGGGACGCCATGGAGAGGTCTTGAGAAGAAATGCCAGTCGAGTGTCAAAAAGTGACGCCACGATCGGTCTTGAAAAGAAATGCCAATAGGGTATCCACAATAGTAGTGTTGTGATAGACCGCCTGAGAACTCGAGGGACACCAGGAAGAGGTCTTGAAAAGAAATGCCAATCGGGTGTCCACAAGAGTAGTGGCGTGATAGACAACCTGAGAACTCGAGGGACGCCACGGAGAGGTCTTGAAAATAAAACCGAATGCCCGGAGTAGTCTAGTCAGCCCCTGAGACACTCAGGCAAATAAAATAAGACAAACGGGTTAGTGCACAATAATATGCATAACCACAAAAATGTTAATATGCATAGCAAAAATATTCATGGTAGCATCAGTGTGACAATAATTATCCTGCAAAATAATTCAGGCTCAATTTAATTATTTTCCACCGAACACCGACACTAAGACCGACACTTGACCAACCCAAACTGTAGTCCTTAACCGCGGACACGGCTATTCGAATAGTTTTAGACTCCGCAGAGGGTGTACTCTTTACCCACAGGTAAAGGATTTCTTTAGTCAGTACCGTGACACTGACTAATTCCCATTACAGTCTTTGGGTTGAAAACACACCTTACCAGCACACACCAGATTAACCGTCCGGATGCCAGGAATCACCCAAAGCATCGTTTCAGAAAAACTCTATGTCGGGGAGACAACAATCTCGAGTAGCATGGGATCACTATTAATACGCGCGGATTCCAAGGGGTGTCCCCCTCTCGGATACAATCGGCAACACCCATGCCCCCTGACCCGATGACAGGATTTAGTCCACCATCATGGAAACCCTCATCGTAGCCCTCTATGTGGTGTGTGCACGAAAAGGGGTTAACAACTTACTGAACCATACCCTACCTGTCGTAGGGACATGAGGTAGCACGAACAAGTATGGGGGTTACCGGAACAAGACTCGTTCTACGGCAGACTCAGGAGGCTTAAGTATTTCCTACAGTGGTTAGCACAATATATTCCTTGGTGATACCCAACAGCATCACCACCGGGCATGTCCCAACATGCCCTTACTGATCATTCTCGTCACAACGAGATTTCTGACTCACGGTCACCTTTCTCGTGACTGATTCTTTCATGCAGATTAGTCCGGATCACATAGACATAAGTGACATGGGAAAGTGACCATCCTTATTCATGCTTCATGAGGATGCAATATCATCTAGGAATCATGCATAGATAACTAGCTATATGCAAAAATTTATTCGAATTCAACATACTCATGATTTAATTATTCTTGCAAATAATTCAACCATGCAATCACCATATCAAGTGTCCAAGATGCTTGCCTTGAGCATGCAGAAATATTGGGTGCACTCCAAAAGTTTGAAATATTATATTTCCCTCCATTTCCCTATTTTCAAAATATTGCAATCACCACATAAAAAAAACAATGCTAAAAATTTGTTTGGAAAATTTTGAGATAATTACTAAAATAAACTACATGAAATATAAGGAATTACAGAAAGAGTATCAATTCATTTGGAGTTCACATGATTTTACTATGGAATTTCTAAGTTGAAAAAATTTAGGAATTAGACTATTTATTTGATCCAACAGAAACTAAGCTTAGCAAAAAAATGTTCATCTAATCTAGATAAATAGAGCATGATTTTATAAGACTATAGAAATTTGAATCACTGGATTTGGATTTGAAATGGTTCCTGTGGAATTAATGGAAATTTACAGGAAAAGAAAAAGAGAAGGAGCAGAAGTGTGCCCTGAGCGCTATATAGCCGTGCGGTGTTAATGGGCCGAGCTCAGCTATTCGGCTGTGCGAAAATCGGCCGGCGTCAATCGCGTACTCCTGGCGTTACGCCTTCCCGACGTGTAGACGGCTCCGGGGGAAACCCGTCTCCACTTAAACGGCGGGCCCGTGGTGGAGTCGCTGACGAGCGGGCCCGCGCTTCTTCTCTTCGTCTTCCTCGCTGAGCCTATGACAGGCGGGGCCCAAGTGTCGGGTTTGACCCTGGTCCTCTCGCCCTCTCCCTCTGGCTAAACGGAGGCACGGCTCCGGTGATCCTCGCCGGCGATGGAGGGCGCCCTTTGGCGAGATGAGCCCGCCATTGTGCTCAGGAGGCTAGAGTGGTCCCGCTGGTGTGCGGCACGGCCTCCGGGGAGCACCAGGCCGTCGCCGACGAGCTCACCCGAAGAGTTCCGGCGGGCGCGAAATAGGCGTTTCGTCCACGGGCAGTCTTCGGTAAAATTAATGACGGGGATGGGTCTGCGGGTCTATAGGGAATCTAGTGGAGAAGTAATAGGGGAGGGGGAGGCTTTGGAGAGGTGGGGAGCTTCGAGATAGGGGCGGGGGCCGTGGTCGCCGGAGACAGAGAAGATAGCCCCGTCCGGGCCTCTTGGGCGCCCGGCGGGGTTCGTAGGGGAGAGGATAGTGATCCTGCGAAGCGACACAAGCTCGAGGATGGGTTTTATAGTAGGGGAGAGGCGGTTCCGTGGCTTACCGAAGAAGCCAAGGCGGCGGCGGCCATTAACGCGCCGTCGAAGCGTTTGTGGTCGGTGGCGTGGGTCAGCGAGGCTGGTAGGAGGTCAGTGAGGAGCTGGTGAGCTACGGATGGACTTGGCCGTTGGCCATTATGAGAGAGAGGTCCGGGGAGGGACATGGCAGAGTGGCCGTCTTCGGGCGGCGGTTTGGACGGTGGCGGTGGGCGGTGGCCGGCGCTAGCGGCCTATTACCGGTGTCGGCGAGGGCAGTGGCTTGCCCGTGAAGCTATATGGATGACTTGCGCATGAGTAGAGGCAGCAGAGGGGTGGCAGGACTCGATGCCAGAGACTGCACAACGGGCACTCTGCTCGTGCTCTGGGTGTACATGCAGGGTGCTCGATGAATTGCCAGGGCGACCTAGGGTTTTTTTCTGCAAGTGAAACTTGACAGGATGATGCTCCTCGACATGCTAAAGTTTATGGGCATGGTTATTTGGACAGGAGAGCAAGTGCCCAATGTAATTTAAGAATTGGCAAAGTTTCTGTCATGCACACAAGGTGCTTGACAGAATGCTATGGCCACTTAGAAGATTCTTATGGAAGCGCTACTTGGCAGAATGGATGGTAGGGATGGTTTGACCAAAAGAAAAACTACAAGAGTATATTTGGTGGCCTTACACAATTCATATAGGGCTGAGCTTCTGGAGTTAAGGATTTGGTTGGAAGGACTGTAAGTGGGAAAACTTTCAGAATTTTTGGAGCAAGTAAAATAGAGGTTGTAGTTGTAACCTAGAAATCGAACATAATTGAAAAGTGGATGGTTCACTCAAAATTTCCAAAAGACCAAGTTGGGTTTTTTTGCATAAAAGTGATCTGTGGGCATCACATGACCTCCCATAATTTTTGTGGAATTTTGAAAGAATTATTTGAAAAGGTTGTAGTGCAACAGAGGCATTTAAAGAATTGAAATAGCTTTTAAAAGAATTATTTGGAGGCAAATTTTCTTTTGAAAATAATTCCTACTGTTATTAAAGGAATACAGAAATGGTTTAAGAAAACTACCAAAGCCCATAATATTATTTCCAAAAAATTCTATATGGAGGGAAGAATTTTGGAAAACAGAAACTGAAAATACTCTGAAATTAATAAAGGACTTAATATAATTCAAAATTTAATTTCTGGACAAATTTTACTTAATAAAAATGTTGTCAAATTTTTGGGGTGTTACAGTGGTGCTCCGGGCTCCTCCAACAGCCTTCCAGCTGGCCCCCGGCAGGCTTCCTCACGGGCTGGAGCTCCGTTTTCCCTGCCACGCCGTGCTGTCCCTGCTGGCGGTGGCTGGCGGGTTGTCTCCGCCGCTCTCTTCACCATCACCTTCGTCCGCGCCCTCCCGCCCCTGTTAGGCCCCTTGGCAAGGGACCTGACACGGTCAGGCTGGGCTTTTGCCCAGGCGCTCCTTTCGCCTCCTTCACCTTGTATCGTAGTGCCTAGGAGGAGAAGGGTGAGGAAGAGCATCACGGGGCACTTATCTTTTTGCAATCTAAACCATGTAGTCACTTGCCAAACTTTTGTCTAAATAATGTAATCTTCTTTATCCTTGTTAGCGTTCTGTAGGATCTGTACTTGTTCATCTGCATATTAATGAAAAAGACAAGCTTTGCCGGGCATTTGTGCACGCGTCATACTCATGCAGAGGTGAAATGCCTCTATACGTTCAAGTAAACAAGTCGGCTCTGGCAAGCTATCCTGCCGATACACTCGAATTGTTGCCGTGGAGCTAATCCTGCCGGACACAAATCGTAAAGAGGGACTAGCCCCCTGCCAAGCCTTCTCCATCAAAGGCCACTGCGACCACCCTGACCGAAGCAACGTTCGAGTCAAAGGATGGGAGCACCTAAGTTTTGAAGGTGGCGAGGTTTTCATATGCACAAGTTACTGCTTACAGAACATGTAATGATAAGAAGAGAACTTATCTGTTTGGCATGCCGGGGATCGTCACGTAGGCTTGTCTTCATTTCTTCTTCCTTGGGACCGAGTCCATGGCAAGAACCCTGCAACATAATGCAGATGAAAACAATGCCCCATGCGACCTCATCTACATGATCATGCTATGCTCATGATATGCTTATGCATGGATGCAAGTATTGGGGGCCCCCAGCGCTTCATTTATTTCTGTTGCTCAGGGTCTGCACCTGGCTTTGTACAAGGGGTTACATGCAACAGAGGCAAGGCCTGTACAAAAGGGTGGCCGCCGGGCAGGGCCCAACAGCCGTGCCTTACGGGTAGAACTTATGGAGATGCTCAATATTCCATGAGTTTTGCAATTGAATGCCATCTTCGGTCTCCAGACGGACTGCGCCACATCTGGTGACTCGTAATACCCGGTAAGGGCCTTCCCACTTCGGCGTCAACCTGTTTGCACCCTTGGCAGACTGAACACACCTAAGGACAAGGTCACCTTCCTCAAACCCCCGGGCATGAACCCCGCGGCTATGATAGCGACGCAGGGCTTGCTGGTAGCATGCAGCACGCGTAGCGGGCCGGAGACGGTTCTCCTCAAGTAGCACAGCGTCGTCATGCCGGTGCCATTCCTGCGCTACTTCATCGTAGGCAAGCACTCGAGGAGACCCGAATATGATTTCCGTGGGGATAACTGCTTCTGCCCCATAGACTAGGGAGAAGGGAGTCTGCCCGGTAGCTCGATTTGGTGTCGTTCTGAGGGACCAAAGAACAACCGGCAGGTCATCGATCCATCGCCTGCCACACTTCTGCAGTCTATCAAAAGTTCTTGTCTTGAGGCCCCGCAACACTTCAGCGTTCGCCCTCTCAGCTTGTCCGTTGCTTCTGGGATGGGCGATAGAGGCGAACGTGATCTTGCTACCGAGGGCGTGAACATATTGCATGAAGGCGCGGCTCATGAATTGGTTGCCATTTTCAGTGATGATCCGGGCAGGGACTCCAAAGCGGCACACCAATCCTTTCAAGAACTTGATAGCTGACTAAGCGGTCACCTTTCTCACGGGCTCCACCTCTGGCCATTTTGTGAACTTGTCGATAGCAACGAACAAGAACTCAAAGCCCCCGGTACCACGTGGGAAGGGGCCCAAGATATCGAGCCCCTAGACTGAGAAGGGCCAAGATAAAGGGATCGTCTGAAGAGCTTAGACAGGCTGATGAATGTTCTTGGATTGGAACTGGCAGGCTTCACATTGGGTGACGAGCTCAACTGCATCTTGGAGGGCCGTGGGCCAATAGAAACCTTGCCGGAAGGATTTTCCAACCAGGGCCCTTGATCCAATGTGTGAGCCGCACATACCTTTGTGTATCTCTACCAACAGTTCCTTTCCTTCCTCCCGGCAAATGCACTTCAATTTCACACCATTGGGCCTCCTTCTGTATAGTGTGTCGTCGACAAACTGATACATACTGGCCCTCCGGGCTACTCTTTCAGCTTCTTCTTGCTCTTCGGGGAGTTCTCCGGTTTGGAGGAACTGGACTATGTGTCGTGCCCAAGTTGGAGCCTGTGGCTTGGCAACGAGGACCAGCGGCACCTCCTCATTTGTGAGAGTGCAATCTTCGACCGCGGGGACCAGTAGCCTGGCGGGAGGATGCAAGTCAGTGACCGAAGGGGAGTTGTTCCCGACAAGCTCTCTGCCGGGACCCTGAGAAGGTTCTACCAGGAGAGGCTTGCCAGAGTCCAGTTTCCTCCTTTTCCTGGCCATTGTTGCCGGGGATATAGAGGGCTGAGTCAGATGGAGAACAAAATTCCCTGGTTCCACAAGAAGCTTTTGCGCATCGCACTGTGACAGATGATTAGCAATTCTGTTTTCCGCACGGGGTACGTGCTCTATTTGCAATTCGTCAAAGCGCTCCTCCAACTTTCTTACTTCCTCAACGTATGCCTCGATCAATGGACTTTGGTATTCCTTGTTGACTTGTCTCACCACAAGTTGCGAGTCTCCGCGGATGATCAGCTTCTTGATCACTAGTTCTGTTGCAATCCTGAGCCCGGCAAGGAGCCCTTCGTACTCTGCAGTATTGTTGGTAGCCTTCTCCCGGGGAAAGTGCATCTGGACGACGTACTTAAGGTGCTCTCGAGTGGGAGCAACAAGAAGCACGTCAGCCCCTGCATCTTGTAGGGAGAAGGCACCATCGAAATACATGATCCAATCTTGGGGCGCTTCCTTGCCAGGAATAACTATCTCCAATACCTCTTCATCAGGAGTTAGTGTCCACTCTGCGATGAACTCTGCTAGTGCTCTGCTCTGGATGGTTGACGTGCTCTCAAACTTCAAACCAAAGCTGGATAACTCCAAAGCCCACTCCACTATCCTGCTGGTAGCCTCAGGGTTTCGGAGTATCCGTTGCAAAGGGAAACGGGTGACAACTATGATCTCGTGGGCTTAGAAGTAGTGGTGCAGTTTCCTTGAGGCCATGATGAGGCCAAAAATCAATTTTTGCACGCCGGAGTACCTGGATCTAGCCCCCTGCAACATGGAGCAGACGAAGTACACTGGGCGCTGCACCACTTTCCTCTTTGTCGTGACCAGAGAACTGCTTCCACTGCTTTGCTCTTCTTTACCTTGATCTGCATCTGACCTTGTCGGGGTGATCTCACTTTCCTCCTCGGAAGGGACATTATCCGTGTCTGCCACTTCAGCCACTTCTCAATGTGCCACCAGTGTTGCGCTAACCACTTGATTAGTTGCCGCCAAGTATAGCAGCAACGGCTCCTTTGGTTTGGGAGCGACCAAAGTGGGCACAGAGGAAAGGTAGGCCTTCAAATCGTGTAGTGCTGCATCTGCCTCTGGGGTCCACTCCATGGGTCCTGCCTTCTTCAAGATTTTGAAGAATGGCAAGGCACGCTCGGCAGACATGGAAATGAATCTGCTAAGCGCGGCAACACATCCAGTCAAACGCCTCACGTCCTTAATTGTCTTGGGCGCTTGAATCTGCTCGATAGCCTTGATCTTGTCGGGGTTGGCCTCTATCACCCGGTGGGAGATAAAGAAGCCAAGTAGCTTACCGGCAGGAACGCCAAACACACACTTCTCTGGGTTTATCTTCAAGTTGATCTTGCGCAAATTAGCAAATGTCTTTTCTAAATCTTAAATGAGGGTTGATCTATCCTTGGTCCTGACCACAATATCATCCATATAAGCTTCAATGTTTCTATGCAACTGGGACTCAAATCCAATCTGGACTGCCCTTGCGAACATGGACCCGGTGCTCTTCAACCCGAAAGGCATCCGCACGCAGCAGTATGTGCCACATTGGGTGATGAACGCGGTCTTTTCTTCGTCCTCCTTGGACATAAAGATCTGATGATATCCAGAGTAGGCATCCAGGAAGGAAAGCAGGTCACACCCGGAGGTGGAATCCACAATCTGGTCGATGCACGGCAAGGGAAATGGGTCCTTTGGGCATGCCTTGTTCAGATCCATAAAATCTATGCACAACCTCCATTTCCCATTAGCGTTGCGTACCACCACAGGATTCGCTAACCATGTTGGATGCAACACTCCTCTGACCAGACCAGCTACCTCAAGTTTCTTGATCTCCTCGGCAATAAACTGTTGCCTCTCCAAAGCTTGCTTCCGGACCTTCTACTTGACGGGCCGGGCATGTGGGCAGACAGCAAGGTGGTGCTCGATTACCTCCCTGGGAACACCGGGGATGTCAGATGGTTGCCAGGCAAACACATCAACATTCACCCAAAGGAAGGCAACGAGCGCGCTTTCCTATTTGTCATCGAGGGTGGCACTGATAGTGAAGGTACCATCAGTGCCAGCCAGCCCTGCCGGGACCTTCTTCACAGCAGGCGCAACAGCTTTGGATCTCTTGCTATTGGAACTCTCCGGCAAGTCATCGAGAGTCGCAGCGCACTCTGGAGAGGCGCGCTTCCCGGATTCCTTGCTGGCATCCTTGCTAGCTCTCTTTATTTTCTTACTCTCCTTGGCGGGAATACTGGCTTCCGCGACCTCTGCCGTGACTGCTTCCCGATACCACTTGTCCATGTATATGACTGCGTCTTTCTGATCTGACGGAATGGAAATGACTCGTATCGGCCCTGGCATCTTCAAGGTGTTGTAGGCCTAGTGGGATGTCTCCATGAACTTGTCCAGAGCTGGGCGACCAAGGATTCCATTGTACGGCAAGGGGAGGTCAACCACGTCAAACACGATCTTCTTAGTCCTGTAGTTTAACTGCCCCCCGAACGTCACCAGCAGCGTGACCTTTCCCTTAGGACGACTCCTACTGGGGTTGATTCCTTGGAACGTACCAGTAACCTTGAGCTCCTCATCCACTATCTGAAGCTTGGTGAGGACCATTCGAGATATCAGATTCAACCCAGCCCCGCCATCAACTAATATCTTGGTGACCTTGAGGTTGCGTATTGTTGGTGAGACCAACAACGACAAGCACCCTACCGCAGTGGTGCGATCAGGGTGATCCTCTTCGTCAAAGATGATAGGCGTGCGGGACCGTTTGAGCGGCTTCCGAGAATCTGCCGCTGGCTCCACGGCGTTGACTTCACGCGCCCACTGTCTAAGTTGGCGGTGAGAGGTGTGCAGAGATGCACCCCCGTCAACGCACAAGGCGTCAGTGGCTTTCTGGAACTCCTGCTCGCTGGTTTCTGTTGGGGAACGTAGTAATTTCAAAAGAATTCCAACGCACACACAGGATCATGGTGATGCATAGCAACGAGAGGGGAGAGTGTGTCCATGTACCCTCGTAGACCGAAAGCGGAAGCGTTAGCACAACGCGGTTGATGTAGTCGTACGTCTTCACGATCCGACCGATCCAAGTACCGAACGCACGGCACCTCCGAGTTCAGCACACGTTCAACTCGATGACGTCCCGTGAGCACCGATCCAGCAAAGCTTCACAGGAGAGTTTCGTCAGCACGATGGCGTGGTGACGGTGATGATGATGCTACCGACGCAGGGCTTTGCCTAAGCACCGCTACGATATGATCGAGGTGGATTATGGTGGAGGGGGGCACCGCACACGGCTAAGAGATCAATGATCAATTGTTGTGTCTATGGGGTGCCCCCTGGCCACGTATATAAAGGATGGAGGGAGGTGGAGGCCGGCCCTCACAGGGCGCGCCCAAGGTGTGGAGTCCTACTAGGACTCCCTAGTCCTAGTAGGATTCCACCTCCCACATGGAATAGGAAAAGGGGAAGGGAGAAGGAGAAGGAAGGAAGGGGGTGCCCCCTTTCCCTAGTCCAATTCGGACCAGTCCATGGGGAAGGCGCGCAGTCACCCTTGAGGCCTTTCTCTCCTTTCCCGTATGGCCCATTAAGGCCCAATACGAATTCCCGTAACTCTCCGGTACTACGAAAAATACCCGAATCACTCAGAACCTTTCCGATGTCCGAATATAGCCTTCCAATATATCGATCTTTACCTCTTGACCATTTCGAGACTCCTCGTCATGTCCCCGATCTCATCTGGGACTGCGAACAAACTTCGGTCATCAAATCACATAAACTCATAATACAAATCGTCATCGAACGTTAAGCGTGCGGACCCTACGGGTTCGAGAACTATGTAGACATGACCGAGACATATCTCCGGTCAATAACCAATAGTGGAACCTGGATGCTCATATTCTACGAAGATCTTTATCGGTCAAACCGCATAACAACATACGTTGTTCCCTTTGTCATCGGTATGTTACTTGCCCGAGATTCGATCGTCGGTATCTCAATACCTAGTTCAATCTCGTTACCGGCAAGTCTCTTTACTCATTTCGTAATACATCATCCCGCAACTAACTCATTAGTTACAATGCTTGTAAGGCATATAGTGATGTGCATTACCAAGTGGGCCTAGAGATACCTCTCCGACAATCGGAGTGACAAATCCTAATCTCGTAATACGCCAACTCAACAAGTACCTTCGGAGACACCTGTAGAGCACCTTTATAATCACCCAGTTACGTTGTGATGTTTGGTAGCACACAAAGTGTTCCTCCGGTAAACGGGAGTTGCATAATCTCATAGTCATAGGAACATGTATAAGTCATGAAGAAAGCAATAGCAACATACTAAACGATCAAGTGCTAAGCTAACGGAATAGGTCAAGTCAATCACATCATTCTCCTAATGATGTGATCCCGTTAATCAAATGACAACTCATATCTATGGTTAGGAAACATAACCATCTTTGATTAACGAGCTAGTCTAGTAGAGGCTTACTAGTGACACTCTGTTTGTCTATGTATTCACACATGTATCATGTTTCCGGTTAATACAATTCTATCATGAATAATAAACATTTATCATGAAATAAGGAAATAAATAATAACTTTATTATTGCCTCTAGGGCATATTTCCTTCAGTCTCCCACTTGCACTAGAGTCAATAATCTAGTTCACATCGCCATGTGATTAACACGAATAGTTCACATCACCATGTGATTAACACCCATAGTTCACATCGCCATGTGATTAACACCCAAAGGGTTTACTAGAGTCAATAGTCTAGTTCACATCGCCATGTGATTAATACCCAAAGAGTATTAAGGTGTGATCATGTTTTGCTTGTGAGAGAGGTTTAGTCAACGGGTCTTCCACATTCAGATCCATATGTATTTTGCAAATTTCTTATGTCTACAATGCTCTGCATGGAGCAGCCCTAGCTAATTGCTCCCACTTTCAATATGTATCCAGATTGAGACTCTGAGTCATCTGGATCGGTGTAAAATCTTGTATCGACGTAACCTTTTACGATGAACTCTTTATCACCTCCATAACCGAGAAATATTTCCTTAGTCCTCTTAGGTAACTAAGGATAACTTTGACCACTATCCAGTGATCTATCCCTGGATCACTATCGTACCTCCTTGCTAAACTCATAGCAAGGCACACAACTAGTCTGGTACATAGCATGGCATAATTTATAGAACCTATGACTGAGGCATAGGGAATGACTTTCATTCTCTTTCTATCTTCTGCCGTGGTCGGGTTTTGAGTCTTACTCAATTTTACACCTTGTAACACAGGCAAGAACTCCTTCTTTGACTGATCCATTTTGAACTTCTTCAAAATCTTGTCAAGGTATGTGCTCTGTGAAAGTCCTATTAAGCGTCTCGATCTATCCCTATAGATCTTGATGCTCAATACTTAAGCAGCTTCACCGAGGTCCTTTTTATTGAAAAATTCTTATTCAAGTATCCTTTTATGCTATCCAGAAATTCTATATCATTTCCAATCAACAATATGTCATCCACATATAATATCAGAAATGCTATAGAGCTCCCACTCACTTTCTTGTAAATACAGGCTTCACCGTGAGTCTGTATAAAACCATATGCTTTGATCAGTTTATCAAAGCGTATATTCCAACTCCGAGATGCTTGCACCAGTCCATATATGGATCGCTGGAGCTTGCATATTTTGTTAGCACCTTTAGGATTGATAAAACCTTCAGGTTGCATCATATACAACTCTTCTTCCAGAAATCCATACAGGAATGCAGTCTTTACATCCATTTGCCAAATTTCATAATCATAAAATGCGGCAATAGCTAACATGATTCGGACGGACTTAAGCATCGCTACGGGTGAGAAGGTCTCATCGTAGTCAACTCCTTGAACTTGTCAAAAACCTTTCGCAACAAGTCGAGCTTTGTAGACAATAACATTACCATCAGCGTCTGTCTTCTTCTTGAAGATCCATTTATTCTCGATGGCTTGCCGATCATCGGGCAAGTCAACAAAACTCCACACTTTGTTCTCATACATGGATCCCATCTCCGATTTCATGGCCTCAAGCCATTTTGCGGAATCTAGGCTCATCATCGCTTCCTCATAGTTCGTAGGTTCGTCATGGTCTAGTAACATGACCTCCAGAACAGGATTACCGTACCACTCTGGTGCGGATCTTACTCTGGTTGAACTACGAGGTTCGGTAGTAACTTGATCTGAAGTTTCATGATCATCATCATTAGCTTCCTCACTAATTGGTGTAGAAGTCACAGGAACCGGTTTCTATGATGAACTACTTTCCAATAAGGGAGCAGGTACAGTTACCTCATCAAGTTCTACTTTCCTCCCACTCACTTCTTTCGAGAGAAACTCCTTCTCTAGAAAGGATCCATTCTTAGCAACGAATATCTTGCCTTTGGATCTGTGATAGAAGGTGTACCCAACAGTCTCCTTTGGGTATCCTATGAAGACACTTTTCTCCGATTTGGGTTCGAGCTTATCAGGTTGAAACTTTTTCACATAAGCATCGCAGCCCCAAACTTTAAGAAATGACATCTTAGGTTTCCTGCTAAACCACAGTTCATACAGTGTCGTCTCAACGGATTTAGACGGTGCCCTATTTAATGTGAATGCAGTTGTCTCTAATGCATAACCCCAAAACAATAGTGGTAAATCGGTAAGAGACATCATAGATTGCACTATATCCAATAAAGTACGGTTATGACGTTCGGACACACCATTATGCTGTGGTGTTCCAGGTGGCATGAGTTTGTGAAACTATTCCACATTGTTTTAATTGAAGACCAAACTCGTAACTCAAATATTTGCCTCCGCGATCAGATCGTAGAAACTTTATTTTCTTGTTACGATGATTTTCCACTTCACTCTGAAATTCTTTGAACTTTTCAAAAGTTTCAGACTTGTGTTTCATTAAGTAGATATACCCATATCTGCTCAAATCATCTGTGAAGAAAACAACGATACCCGCGGCGAGCCTCAATACTCATCGGACTGCATACATCGGTATGTATTATTTCCAATAAGTCCGTAGCTCACTCCATTGTTCCAGAGAACGGAGTTTTAGTCATCTTGCCCATGAGGCATGGTTTGCAAGCATCAAGTGATTCATAATCAAGTGATTCCAAAAGCCCATCAGCATGCAGTTTCTTCATGCGCTTTACACCAATATGACCTAAACGGCAGTGCCAAAAATAAGTTGCACTATCATTATTAACTTTGCATCTTTTGGCTTCAATATTTTGAACATGTGTATCTCTACGATCGAGATTCAATAAACCATTTATATTGAGTGTATGACCATAGAAGGTTTTATTCATGTAAACAGAACAACAATTATTCTCTGACTTAAATGAATAACCGTATTGCAATAAACATGATCCAATCATATTCATGCTCAACACAAATACCAAATAACATTTATTTTGGTCCAACACTAATCCCTAAGGTAGAGGGAGTGTGCGATGGTGATCTTATCAACCTTGGAATCACTTCCAACACACATCGTCACCTCGTCATTAACTAGTCTCTGTTCATTTTGTAACTCCTGTTTCGAGTTACTAATGTTAGCAACTGAACCAGTATCAATTACCCAGGGGCTACTATGAACACTAGTAAAATACACATCAATAACATGTATATCAAATATACCTTTGTTCACTTTGCCATCCTTCTTATCCACCAAATACTTGGGGCAGTTCCGCTTCCAGTGACCAGTCCCTTTGCAGTAGAAGCACTCAGTTTCAGGCTTAGGTCCAGACTTGGGCTTCTTCCCGGGAGTAGCAACTTGCTTGCTATTCTTCTTGAAGTTCCCCTTCTTCCCTTTGCCCTTTTTCTTGAAACTAGTGGTCTTGTTAACCATCAACACTTGATGCTCTTTCTTGATTTCTACCTTCGTTGATTTCAGCATCACGAAGAGCTCGAGAATCATTTTATTCATCCCTTGCATATTATAGTTCATCACGAAGTTCTAGTAACTTGGTGATAGTGACTAGAGAACTCTGTTAATCACTATTTTATCTGTAAGATTAACTCCCACTTGATTCAAGCGATTGTTGTACCCAGACATTCTGAGCATATGCTCACTGGTTGAGCTATTCTCCTCCATCTTGTAGGCAAAGTATTTGTCAGAGGTCTCATACCTCTCGACACGGGCATGAGTCTGAAATACCAATTTCATCTCTTTGGAACATCTCATATGCTCCGTGGCGTTCAAAACGTTTTGAAGTCCCGATTATAAGCCGTAAACCATGGTGCACTAAACTATCAAGTATTCATCATATCGAGCTTGCCAAACGTTCATAACGTCTGCATCTGCTCCTACAATAGGTCTGTCATTTAGCGGTGCATCAAGGACATAATTTTTCTGTGCAGCAATGAGGATAATCCTCAGATCACGGAACCAGTCCGCATCATTGCTACTATCATCTTTCAACTTAGTTTTCTCTAGGAACACATCAAAAATAAAACAGGGGAGCTATACGCGAGCTATTGCTCTACAACATAATTTGCAAATACTACCAGGACTGAGTTCATGATAAATTAAAGTTCAATTAATCATATTACTCAAGAACTCCCACTTAGATAGACATCCCTCTAATCATCAAAGTGATCACGTGATCCAAATCAACTAAACCATGTCCGATCATCACGTGAGATGGAGTAGTTTTCAATGGTGAACATCACTATGTTGATCATATCTACTATATGATTCACGCTCGACCTTTCGGTCTCAGTATTCCGAGGCCATATCTGCATATGCTAGGCTCGTCAAGTTTAACCCGAGTATTCTGCGTGTGCAAAACTGGCTTGCACCCGTTGTAGATGAACGTTGAGCTTATCACACCCGATCATCACGTGGTGTCTCGGCACGACGAACTTTGGCAACGGTGCATACTCAGGGAGAACACTTTTACCTTGAAATTTGGTGAGAGATCATCTTATAATGCTACCGTCAAACAAAGCAAAATAAGATGCATAAAGGATAAACATCACATGCAATCTATATAAGTGATATGATATGGCCATCATCATCTTGTGCTTGTGATCTCCATCTCCGAAGCACCGTTATGATCACCATCGTCACTGGCGCGACACCTTGATCTCCATCGTAGCATCGTTGTCGTCTCGCCAACTATTGCTTCTACGACTATCGCTACCACTTAGTGATAAAGTAAAGCAATTATAGGGCGATTGCATTGCATACAATAAAGCGACAACCATATGGCTCCTGCCAGTTGCCGATAACTCAGTTACAAAACATGATCATCTCATACAATAAAATATAGCATCATGTCTTGACCATATCACGTCACAACATGCCCTGCAAAAACAAGTTAGACGTCCTCTACTTTGTTGTTGCAAGTTTTACGTGGCTGCTACGGGCTGAGCAAGAACCTTTCTTACCTACGCATCAAAACCACAACGATAGTTCGTCAAGTTAGTGTTGTTTTAACCTTCACAAGGACCGGGCGTAGCCACACTCGGTTCAACTAAAGTTGGAGAAACTGACACCCGCTAGTCACCTGTGTGCAAAGCACGGCGGTAAAACCAGTCTCGCGTAAGCGTACACATAATGTCGGTCCGGGCCGCTTCAACCAACAATACCACCGAACCAAAGTGTGACATGCTGGTAAGCAGTATGACTTGTATCGCCCACAACTCACTTGTGTTCTACTCGTGCATATAACATCTACGCATAAAACCAGGCTCGGATGCCACTGTTGGGGAACATAGTAATTTCAAAAAAATTCCTACGCACACACAGGATCATGGTGATGCATAGCAACGAGAGGTGAGACTGTGTCCACGTACCCTCATAGATCGAAAGCGGAAGCATTAGCACAACGCGGTTGATGTAGTCGTACGTCTTCACGATCCGACCGATCCAAGTACCGAACGCACGGCACCTCCGAGTTCAGCACACGTTCAACTCGATGACGTCCCGTGAGCTCCGATCCAGCAAAGCTTCACAGGAGAGTCTCGTCAGCACGACGGCGTGGTGACGGTGATGATGATGCTACCGACGCAGGGCTTTGCCTAAGCACCGCTACGATATGATCGAGGTGGATTATGGTGGAGGGGGGCACCGCACACGGCTAATAGATCAATGATCAATTGTTGTGTCTATGGGGTGCCCCCTGGCCACATATATAAAGGATGGAGGGAGGAGGAGGCCGGCCCTCACAGGGGGCGCCCAAGGTGTGGAGTCCTACTAGGACTCCCTAGTCCTAGTAGGATTCCACCTCCCACATGGAATAGGAAAAGGGGAAGGGAGAAGGAGAAGGAAGGAAGGGGGCGCCCCCTTTCCCTAGTCCAATTCAGACCAGTCCATGGGGAAGGGGCGCAGCCACCCTTGAGGCCTTTCTCTCCTTTCCCGTATGGCCCATTAAGGCCCAATACGAATTCCCGTAACTCTCCGGTACTCCGAAAAATACCCGAATCACTCAGAACCTTTCCGATGTCCGAATATAGCCTTCCAATATATCGATCTTTACCTCTCGACCATTTCGAGACTCCTCGTCATGTCCCCGATCTCATCTGGGACTCCGAACAAACTTCGGTCATCAAATCACATAAACTCATAATACAAATCATCATCGAACGTTAAGCGTGCGGACCCTATGGGTTCGAGAACTATGTAGACATGACCGAGACACATCTCCGGTCAATAACCAATAGCGGAACCTGGATGCTCATATTGGCTCCTACATATTCTACGAAGATCTTTATCGGTCAAACCGCATAACAACATACGTTGTTCCCTTTGTCATCGGTATGTTACTTGCCCGAGATTCGATCGTCGGTATCTCAATACCTAGTTCAATCTCGTTACCGGCATGTCTCTTTACTCGTTCCGTAATACATCATCCCGCAACTAACTCATTAGTTACAATGCTTGCAAGGCTTATATTGATGTGCATTACCGAGTGGGCCCAGAGATACCTCTCCGACAATCGGAGTGACAAATCCTAATCTCGAAATACGCCAACTCAACAAGTACCTTCGGAGACACCTGTAGAGCACCTTTATAATCACTCAGTTACATTGTGATGTTTGGTAGCACACAAAGTGTTCCTCCGGTAAACAGGAGTTGCATAATCTCATAGTCATAGGAACATGTATAAGTCATGAAGAAAGCAATAACAACATACTAAACGATCAAGTGCTAAGCTAACGGAATAGGTCAAGTCAATCACATCATTCTCCTAATGATGTGATCCCGTTAATCAAATGACAACTCATGTCTATGGTTAGGAAACATAACCATCTTTGATTAACGAGCTAGTCTAGTAGAGGCTTACTAGTGACACTCTGTTTGTCTATGTATTCACACATGTATCATGTTTCCGGTTAATACAATTCTAGCATGAATAATAAACATGTATCATGAAATAAGGAAATAAATAATAACTTTATTATTGCCTCTAGGGCATATTTCCTTCAGTTTCCTCTTCATCTCCTTCATTGGTCTCATCACTGCAATCCTTCTTCTCACGGCCCCTGGCGGGTTTCCCTTGATTCTGAGGAGCCTTGCCGGAGCGACTTACTCCGCTGCCACGGCCCTTCCTGCCAGTACCATCCTGATTTTTCTCCTTATCACGCTTCTCGTACTCAGCCTCCTGCTCCCTAAGGACCTGCTCAACCTGATGGCACTCTTGAAGGTCATGGCCCTTGGTCCTATGGATCTTCCAATGCGGCCCCTCACCCTTCTCGGCCTCTCGGTAGCCGCCGCCGCCTGGCAGTCTGTGCACGCGACAACCTCCTTGCCGGGTGCTTCGGCCTTGGCCTTCTTGGCGGTACTTGTTGTGCTTGACCCTTCGACTACCATCACAACTTTTGCCTTGCGCTTCTTACTGTGGTTCTTGTTCTTCTTCCGGCTGGTGGCGTCATCGTCATCGTTTGAATCGATGTTGACGCCGTCCTCTTCGCCGGGAAGTCGCCTTCCCTCCTCTATGTGAGCACACCTATCCACCAGTGTGTATAACTCATTCATAGTCTGGGGCAGCCACACGTTCATTTTTGAACGTATCCGGCGGTTGCGCACATCGGACTGGAACGCGGCTATCACAGCTGCCGGGTGGATGTCTGGAATATTCCTGTGGACTCGGCTGAACCTCTGCATGTACTTCCGAGGATTCTCTCCTTCTTTCTGTGGGAGGAGCTGCAAGTCGCTGGGCAGCCCTTGTTCTTGATGGCTGCCCGTGAAGGCGCCAACGAACTCATGGCATAGGTCAGCCCAGGTCGAAATGGAGTTCTCCGGCAAGTGCATCAGCCAAGACCTCACATTTGGCTTGAGTGCCAAAGGGAAGTAATTGGCGAACACCTTCTCATCTCTTCCTCCGGTAGCTTGAACAAAGATGGTGTAGATGTTCAAGAACTCTGCCGGGTTCAGTCTTCCATCGTACTTTTCTGGTATCTCCGGTTTGAATGTGTAGGAAGATGGTCAACGGACTTGCCGCAGCTCGCGAGTGAAGGCGGGGCACCCAACCTCAAAAGGTAGGCCCCCACCCTCACCGAGCGCAGGTTCGTTGACGTTGGGCCGTTGCGCCGATCAGACTAGCGGCGGGTGTCGCAGCGTTGCTTGATGGTGACGCGCGCGCCTTCCCCTCGCCTGTCTTCCTGGGTTTGCCGATGGTCCTGACGCACTCAAGGGCCGGAGGAAGCCATCGAGATGTCGTCGGGTTCTTGATTGTGCGGCTCTGGTCATGGCCCTTGCGCAGGCTGCCGCGGATGGGACTGCACTGTGGGGGTGCCCCCCTCGGCATGACCAGTTGCGCGGGCCATTGCCGTCGCATTGCGAGGCCGTGGCGGGCCTGCTCGCTGTGATCCTCCCGCTTCGGTGAAACCAATCAGGCCTTGGATTGTGGCTCTCCACTCATCCATCTGATCGGCTGCTGGCGGAAATCTCAACAGCAGCTGGGCCCACACCATAGGCTCCGAAGCAGTTCTTGGCATGGATGATGACGTAGATCATTGTGTCGCCTGGCTCCTTACGGTGCCAGTAGTAGCTGCGCCATGTTCTCGCCGTCGTGAGCCCGCGGCCACGGCGACGTGGTAACGAGGTGGAGGTGCTTGAGGGGCAGCGGCTCCGTTGGGCGCATCGATTGGGTTAGCTCGCTCTGGGGGTGGCGCATGCCCTACGGACGCGCCCACAGCGGGGACGGCGGGAGGATTGCGATTCACCCCAGACCGAGTACCACCGCCATGGCTGTGCCCCTCGGACGGGCGGAGAAGTGCAGACAGAGTAATCTCTGTTCCCGTACCTCGTAGGGTGTGGCCGCTGGAATGTTGTTGGTGTTGTCCTTCTTCGGTGCCTCCTGCTCCTTTTTCGGCCACAGGGGAGGTGGTGACGACGACGCCTGCACCGACCATATCCCCCACAGCGTCCACATCCCCAGGTGTCCCCGTAGCCCCCACGGCGTCATTGGTCGCGTGCGGTGGGGCCTTCGAGGAGGACGGCTGGGCAGCGGCACCGGGTTTCTTCTTGGGCGCCATGGACGATGGAGTTGTTGATGAGGAAAATGATGATGAAGATGACGTGCTACATACGCTTCTCGGATTCGCGCAAGTGCTGCCCCCTACCTGGTGCGCCAAAGATGTCGTGGGAAACCACGGCCACCTATGGAGCCATGAGCCCCTTTTGGTTCGGCAGGGGGACTGCGCACATTGCACAAAGAGCGGAGAACAACACGCAGCACGGGAGAGATCACACGGGCAGTTTTACCAAGGTTCGGGCTGCCGCGAGGCGTAAAACCCTACTCCTGCTTTAGTGGATTGTGGTGGAAACGCATCGCTCTTGCCCGGAAGGGTTGCCTCGGGGCGAGAGCAGCTACGCGCGTATGAGTGTACAAGTGTCCCAATCCTTTCTATGGTTGCCAAGGGCCTCCTTTTATAGATCAAGGGGTCACCACAGTAGCAAATCAGTCATTGTGTATTGATTAGATAGCAAACAGTGCTATCATATCTACCCTGCAGACAGGGTAGAGCGCATTAAATGCGCCGCTTAGTGTCACATCATGGCCTGCCCGGCACGCCTCGTCGGGCTGTTCGGCCAACTTCTCTCCTGTCTGCATGACACGTCGCTGGACGGCTGTCATTTGGAGGCGATTCCTGTAGGAAATGGCTGCCATGTGGCAAAAGACAGCCACTTAGTTACTTTGGGGCTTGACACCGCACCAATCAATGACTTGCGTTGCTGTGAGGTGGAGCGGTGAAGCCTTGGCGGGGTGTTTCGCCTTCGTAGGACCCGGCAGGCCTGCCAGGGCAGTCTTGAGGCTTGCTTCCGGGGCAACCTTGACCTCGCCAGGCTCTCCTGCCCGACAAGGGAGGTTTTCCCTTAGTGGTATCTTGCTCCATGGCTTGACTTGGTCTCCTTGATCTACACTCTGGTTCTTCAAAGAGCTGATCTCTTATGCTTGGCGTTGTCTTGGATGTTGTAATCTTGATCTTAGGCTTGTGCATAGTCTGGGCAACAGACCCAGGGTTTGTTGCACCGACACAACGGATATCTCATTCATTGATGTATCTTTTAATTGATATCTTCCAAGTGATGATTTCTCCATTTGGTATCCTTTTCGCTTGGTTTTCCTTTTCATTTGGTGTTGGTTCTTGAATGTCGTTAGCATGCATATTTACTTCATGTTTTTTCTTTGGCATGCTTTCTTTCTTTGACCCAATATATAGGGGAAACTCCACCAAGTCTCAAATTGGATGAGATGTGCATGATATTTATTTTCATATCTATGTGCACATATTTATGTGGAGTTTGTCCTATGTATTGGTGTTTCTAACTCTTTGGTCCCAATGAGTTTGGGCACCATTTTGTTCATGTTGTTGTTCTAGGAACAATTGGAGATGCATTGGATGCTCGGCTCACTCACAAGGAAGGTGGTGTCACCATGTGCTTATTGGAGTCAAGCTAGGATGTTCAATGATCTACTATCTAATACTTTCAATTGGTATCTTCTACATCCTTCCAATGCTATCTCGGTAACAAGTATCTATTCATGCATTCCTCTCTTGCATTCAACCTTGTGTAGGTTGCATCTTGGCATGATATTCATTTCATCTTGTGATACTTGTTTCCTTTCTCAAAGCATCCCAACGATGATCTCTTGTTGCTAGTTGTGATGTCTTTTATGGAGGTGTGGTAGGAGTTCATTTATATACAATAAGACCATATCTAGCCATGTGCTATGCTTTCAAGCAAACATCTTATTGGTATATTTATTACTTCCTTGTGGATATCTTATTCTTTCCTCTGTGTAACTATTTCACGTGTTCATCCTTCTTTGTGGATTTATATCATCATGATTTTGAGCTACCTAGAATCTTATACACTTGAGAGAAGATACATCTCTAGTTGATATCCTTATTCTTTCACATCCACCTTTTTCCTTGGTGGTTTCGTGAAAGGATTTATCTTGAGTGCGGGTCTTATAGCGTTGCACCTTGATGTACTCTTTTGTGGTGAAGATTCTTTTTCTCTTGCTTGTCTTGACGAGGCTTTCCATTTCGTTGGTATCCCTCCACTTGACAAAGCCATCATTGTCTATCTTCACCATGGGTCGTCACAAGTTTTGGTTTTTAAGTTGCTTTTTGGAGAGATTGTAAACCCATTTGCTAGTTGAGTGTGTGTGTGGGAAGGACATGTCTTGCACCTTGTATCTCATTATTTAAGACTATGTTGATGCTTAATACTCATCCATATATTAGTCTTGTCAAGTGCTTTGCCATGACTCACACACATCCTTTTGGTTGAGCCCATTCGTAAGTTGCCTCTTTTACATGTTGCTCAACCATGTGCTTGTTGCAAGAGCTATGTCTTGTCTCTTATCTTAGCCCACTTGCACTTGTTGTGAGCTTCTATTGTTTTTGGGGAGTGATGATCCTACTTTGTGCACTTGGTATCATAATGCAAATATTCTAAGTAGTGCACAAATCATGGGGAGCTTCACTCGTGTCTTTAGAACACTCCGTTGCTCTCTTGCAAGTGTTAGGCTAAAATTTTCTATTTGCTCTCTTGCACTTGTCGTGACGTTCTAGTGATTTTGGGGGAGTGACGATCCTATTTTGTGCTCGTTGTATCCAAATACAAAACTAAATAATGCACAAAACATGGGGAGCTTCGCTAGTTTCTATAGAACACTTCTATGCTCTTATCATAATATCTTTTTTTCATGTGGCTCGTAGGATCAATGGTTTAGTTGGTTCAATTGGTATCTTTTGATTGCTTGTTTCAATTGGTGTCTTTTGATTGCTTGATTGCTTGTTTCTCTCTTTGTTATGTCTTTGTGGCATATCATCCTTTTGCGATCTTTGGATCCTCAATATAGTTTGTCTTCCTCCAAGTATTTATATTTGGTTATGTGTATTGCATTCTTCTCTTCTTTAGAAATACACAATTTATGGAGGAACATTTTTTATATTGGCTATCGGGGGAAACCACGGCCACCTCTGGGGCAAAGGGGCCCCTTGCTGGTTCGACAGGGGGGATGTCGCGTTGCACAAAGAGCAGAAGAACGTGGGGCAGCACGGCAGAGATCACACGGGCAATTTTACCCAGGTTCGGGCCGCCGCAAGGCGTAAAACCCTACTCCTGCTTTGGTGGATTGATGGTGGAAAAGTGGTGGTGGAGCGTAGTACACTTGCCCGGCAGGCTCGCCCTGGGGAGGCAGTGACTACGCGCGTACGAGCGTGGGGGTGTTCAACTTTCCAACCCCTGCTACGGTTGCCATGGGCCTCCTTTTATAGGTTAAAGGGTCGCCACAGTGGCAAAACAACCATTATGAACTGATAAGATAGCTAACAGTGCTATCATACCTAATTCTGCAGGCTGAGAGAGTGCATTAAATGCACCGCTCAACATCACATCGTTGCTCGCTCGGCAAGCCTTGCCGGGCTCGTCTTGCCAACTCCATGCCTGCTTGCTTGACACATCGCAGGACGGGTGTCATCTATAGGTATTTCCTGTAGAAAGAGGCCGCCATGTGGCGAATGGCTGCCACTTAGTCACTTTGCGGCTTGACACCCCATCGATCAACGACGTGGGTTGTGGTGAGATGGCTTGGTGAGGCGTCTTTGCCCTCGTGAGTCCAGGCAGGCCCTGCCGGGACGTCTTGAATGCTTTCTTCCGAGGGAGCCCTTGTCCTTGCCAGGTCCGCCTGCCCGGCAAGGGAGGCTTTTCTCCTGGTGGTGTCTCGCTTCTCTGTCTTGGTCTTGGCCTTCTTAATCAGCATGCTGGTTCTTTGAAGATCTTGGTCTCTTGTATCTTGACATGGCCTTGGTGTTGTAATCTTGTTCTCGTGCCTATGCACAGTCAGGGCAACAGACCCAGGGTTTGTTGCACCGACAGAAGCCCCCGAGCCTGCCCCGATCGCGCTGCTGGCGTCGTCGGGGTAGGTCCTAATAAGTGCACAGGCAGGGGCGTTGAAGAGGCTAATCTCTTGGAGTCTTCTTTGCTTCTTCATTAATCTTGACTCTAGGCTAGTTTCCGGTTTTCCCTCGCGTCGTTTAATGCCAATCGTGGTGGGGCCATCTTGGCAATGGCCCGTGAATGACTTTAACCCACAGGGTAGAAACTGCCAATTCACTCTTCCCACCACGCTCTTATCCTTAGCCATGTATGCGGCATGCATCGCGCGGGGTAGGTAACGGAGGCGCGTGGTGCGGGAGAGCATCAAGGCGAGGGCTTGGTCTTCTTGAATTGGTGGAGAGGGGTGGCGATTGCTTGTTGACGGAGCGGCTCCCTTTCTTGCTCTGGGTATAAAAGGAGGGGCTGAGGGAGAGCCGAGCCATCCATCTCTGGATCCTTTCTTCCCCTGTTTCTGCCTCTCGTTGGTCATGTTGAGAAGGAGAGCCTGGGGCCGAGCTCCGGGATTTAGTTTAGAATCCCCCATGGATCCGAAAGGGGTATTCGGGCGGCGCGGCGACAACGCCAGGGCTGGCGACTCCGGCGCGCTCGTCACCGGGTCGCCCGTAGCCTTGGTTCTAGTGGGTGGGGATGCGAACGACACCATGCCGAGGCCCGTATCAGGTGCTGGGCATGGTAGTCGATCGCTCCTCATTCTTCATTCCGTCGCGATGCTGGGGAAGAGTCATGGGGGGTGTTTGCCGGCGATGAAGGCAAACCTGACCCTTCCCGGGCGTCATCCTATCGCCATGCAGGAGGGCTCCTTGCTGCCACACATGTCTTCGGAACGCACAGTGGCTTCTGACATCACGGCCGTTGGGGACGACCATGCTCTCTGTGGGATATGCCAGAGAGCATGGTGTTCGGCGCGGCCGTCGTGCTGAGGTCTTCGGGTGGTAGCGATGCGGATGGCGGCGGCAACCCACGACGTGTCAACAACGGGGACGACCGTTCGGACAAGCCTTGTTTGCCGGTGACTCCGTGTCCCCCATCTGGTCCTCCGGCAGTGTCACCATCCGCGCCTGCCCTCCAGTTTCTTCCTCCTTGCCGAGGGGCGGGGCCACCCTGATCCTGGAGAGGCACCGAATCCCAGCTGGGTTCGCCACCGGCCTCCTCGACCTTTTCCTGAAGGAGATGGACAAGGGCAAAGGCATTACGGGGCACTTATCTTCTTTCAATCTTAAACTCATAGGCATTTGCCAAATTTTAGTTCAAATAATGTAATCTCTCGAGTCCATATCTGTGTTCTGTAAGGTTTGCACTTGTATGACCAGCATATTAATGAAAAAGTTGAACCTTGCCGGGAACTCGTGCATGTATATGTCCACGCAGAGGTGAAATGCCTCTTTATTTTAAATAAACGAGTGTTCCCCGGTAGGCTATCCTGCCGGTACCCTTTCTTCGTTGCCGGGGAACTGAGCCTACCGGCAAGAAATAGAGGGACCAGCCCCCCGCCAACTTCTTTTCATCAATGGCCACTACGACCATCCAGGCTGAAGCAATGTTCGAGCCAGGGATGGGAGCACCTAAGTTTCGAAGAGTGGCGTGGTTTTCTTATGCACAAGTTTTAGCTTACAGAACACTTATGGACAAGAGGTAGAACTTATCTGTTTGGTTCGCCAGGGATCGCAGCGTTGGTTCATCTCCCCATCTTCTTACAGAAACCGAGTTCTCGGCAGGAACCTGCAGCTTTATGCAGATGAGAATGATGCAGGATGCGATCCTATCTATATGCATATGCAAATGCTCATGAAATGCTTATGCAAATGCTCTTGGAATGCTTATGCATGCATGCAACTTGGTCGGGGGGCCCCCAGCGCTTCGTTTATTTCTCTGGTGCTCAGGGTCATCGCCTGGCTTTGTATAAGGGGTTACATGCAACTGAGGCAAGGCCTGTACAAAAGGGTGGCTGCCGTGCAGGGCTTGTCAGCCGCGCCTTACGGGTAGAACTTGCGGAGATGCTCAATATTCCATGAGTTTTGCAATTGGATGACATCTCCGGTCATCAGACGGACTGCACCAGGTCTGGTGACTCGTACTACCCGGTAATGGCCATCCCACTTCGGCGTCAACTTGTTTGTACCCTTGGTGGACTGAACGCGCCTAAGGACAAGGTCGCCTTCCTCAAAACACCGAGCATGAACCCTGCGGCTATGATAGCGACGCAGGGCTTGCTGATAGCGTACGGCACGCGTAGCAGCCCGGAGACGGTTCTCCTCGAGTAGCACAGCGTCGTCACGCCGGTGCTGATCTTGCGCTACTTCGTCGTAGGCAAGCACTCGAGGCGACCCGTAAATGAGTTCCGTGGGGATAACTGCTTCTGCCCCATAGAACAGGGAAAAGGAGTCTGCCCGGTAGCTCGATTTGGTGTTGTTCTGAGGGACCATAGAACTACCGGCAGCTCATCGATCCACCGCCTGCCGTGCTTCTGCAGCGTATCAAAGGTTCTTGTTTTGAGTCCCCACAACACTTCAGCCTTCGCCCTATCAGCTTGCCAGTTGCTTCTGGGATGTGCGACAGAAGCAAACGAGATCTTGCTTCCGAGGGCATGAACATATTGCATGAAGGCGCGGCTCGTGAATTGGGTTCCATTGTCGGTAATGATCCGTGCCGGGATTCCAAAACGACGCACCAAATCTTTCAAGAACTTGATAGCTGATTGAGCAGTCACCTCTCTCACGGCAGCAACTTCCAGCCACTTTGTAAACTTGTCGATAGCAACGAACAAGAATTCAAAGCTCCCGATCGCTCGGGGGAAAGGGCCGAGGATATCGAGCCCCCAGACCGAAAATGGCCATGATAAAGGGATTGTCTGAAGAGCTTGGGCAGGCAGGTGGATTTTCATGGAATGGAACTGACAGGCTTCACATTTGGGGACTAGCTCAACCGCATCTTGGAGGGCTGTGGGCCAATAGAATCCTTGCCGGAATGCTTTCCCAACCAGTGCCCTTGATCCAATGTGGGAGCCGCACATGCCTTTGTGTATCTCAGCCAGTAGTTCCTTCCCTTCTTCACGGCAGATGCACTTCAATTTCACACTGTTGGGCCTCCTTCTGTACACAGTGTCATCGACAAACTGGTACATACTGGAACTCCGGGCTACTCTTTCAGCTTCATCTTGGTTATTGGGGAGTTCTCCGGTTTGGAGAAAGTGGACTATGTGCCTTGCCCAAGTTGGAGCCTGGGGCTCGGCAACAAGGACTAGCGGCACCTCCTCAACTGCGAGGGCACATTCCTCGTTCGCAAGGACCATGGGTCCGGCTAGAAGGTGCGGTCCGGCAGGTTGTGAGGAGTTGTTTCCGGTAGGGTCCCTGCCAGGAGCAGATAGCTCTACCGGGAGAGGCTTACCGGAGTCCAGCTTTCTCCTTTTCCGGGCCATTGTTGCTGGGGATACGGAGGGCTGACAGTACAACAAGAACCCCCCTTCAGCAATGCGTCAATGCGTTGTCGTATGTCCATATGTTTGTTGCTAAGGTCTACACCAACGGATTAATATGCGTTGCCGTTGATGGCGTTGGAAGGGTCTACAGAAACGTATATACATGCGTTGGTAAACAATGTGAAGAAGCGTTGCAAGTTAGCAACGTATAGGGTTATAGCCTAATAACACTTCATATGTGTTGCAGTCGCACATATCATGTAAAGTAGCGGTGTTTTATATAATGCCAACCATAATGATAAGATCAATGGTGATAGTACATAGGAGGTGCAATATAAAAAAGGGATTGATCTCATATATTAAATTTACTATGTTGCATTACAAAGAGCATGGTCCAAAGTATACAAGATGTGATATTGGAACATGATCCAAAGATTACAAGATGTGATAGTAGTAGCCAAGTTATGGACATTGCAAATGACATCCTAAAACATAAGGTAAGACTATCCAGTAGTAGCCCCATCCTCGACCTTGCTAGTTGCTACCAACATTTGACCTTGGAATCAACATCTGAGCTGTGCATCATCAACTTATGTTAGCAATCTACAACAATAAAGAAATGAGATCAGTAACTTACGGTAGAAAAAAAGGTTAAAAGAGTAGGAAAATATAGAGCAACAAATGAACTACATTTGCAGATTTGCTAATATAGCATCAACTCGCACTGCATGTACCACTACTGAAGGAAATCTACAGTTCATTAGTTTGATAACCAAGTCTCGTCTCACAGAAGCAGTATGGCTCTTTTCACATGCACGAAAAGTGCTATTTTGTACTACCTCTGGAACTAAATATAAGACATTTTTCAGTTCAAATTGAACTGCAAAAACGTCTTATATTTAGTTACAGAGTTAATACAAATTGGGTGGGAAAAAAGAGAGGCCTATGATAGATAGGGAAAAATATTCATGGGTGCTATTAATAATCCAATTTCCCTTTGAACTGGTGAAGAATTGATGTAATATAGAACTACAATTAAAAATTTATACCTCGTAGCAGTTCCAACATGGCACCTGTAGTTTTCTAGTCCCTCCGATCCATAAAAAGTGTCGCAGTTTTGAACTAAGGTTGAACTAACCATAGTGCAAAACTGCGACACTAATTTTGGATCGGAGGGAGTAGTTTTTAGTGCCCAGAGTACTGATCTGGAACCAGTGGCGGCGCTAGGTGTCATAAGTTGTGATGTCGCAACTGTAAATTTGGAATATATGTACATAAACTGCACTTAAATGTAGTACAACACAAGCGACAAACATGTACCTTGTGTGGTCATTTGACTTTGCAGTCATTATGTACTGCCTGGAACAATCCAGTTTCTATAACCTGAGATTCTGCAATATGTATTGGTAATTTAGACCACCACACACCAATATTTCAAATGTACGCATACTGAAATTAAATTTGCTCCATAGACAGACTGTGATCTCCATAACCCAATACCTTGGGTAGATCGGAGAAGTTTAATTTAAGTTATGCACTTACAAATCACACAGTTGATCGGCTGCCAGTGATACGGTAATCTAGCCAAACGGTTCACCTCTGAATATGAACTCTCTAAGATAATTTGAAATACGGAGAAATTGATGGATGTTGGTATTACCAATACATTTTATTAACAAATAAACTTTGTCAGGAAATGGTTCAGTATTTCAAGTAAAAGATTACTGTCCAAATTGGCAAGCTAATTTTTCAATAGTAACTAGTGCAATTTCAACCAAAAAATTGTTGCAAAAGTCGAACACTGTGTAGCCAGTTTCATACATGTATAGGCATCTAAGTTTTCCAATTTTCCTCTTTGGCAGAACAACTATAGTAGTACAAAACAAATCACCGCAACTACACCTAGTAATATCTGTTCAACTTCTAGCTGTTGCATCTTGCATTATACCGTAGGAATAAGGCAAAGCTCATCGAAGGAAATTCAATCAATACAAATAAAAGAAACATGAGCCCATAGGGCAGCAAAAAAGAAAAAACTACAATAAGTGCCAACTAGTAATCCGAGATGAATCAATGTGAAATTAGAACTATGAACAGACAAATCAACTTAGGTGACTAAGCTAAGGGACTGGATTGGACGGGATGAGGCAAATGGCTAACCGGCCATGCTACAGTACGTACCATCACTATAGAGCCGCAGTTCTGCTGCTGTGCATCTGGGAGTCACCGCGCCGCCATTGTACATCTGGGGTGGCCGCACAACGATGTATGTCTGGGAGTCGCCGCGACGCCCTTGTGCATCTGAGAGTCGCTGCACTACCGCTGTGCGTCGGGGAGCTGCCACCAAACCTCCGATTTTTGGGCCCATTGAGGAGACAGCACCCTTGCCCCTGCACTGTTGATAACTAATCAAAATTCTTATCCAATGAGTGGAAACCATTGATGATGGACGCCTAGAACTGGGGGTCACACAGGACAATAGGGAAACAATGCAGGGGATATGCGCTAGGCAGAGGTTCAAAGGGGACTAGCCGCTTTGTATTTTTGTATCTATAATATTTTGTGTAAACCTGCAAGACCATAGTTCACTAAGTAGCAGCTTAAATTCACATACTAGTGCAGAATTAAAGATGTAGTGTGGAATCACACAAAGCATTTTTGTGGTCATGCATCCTTCTGATTTAAGAATCACTGTCAAAGGTTTGAAGAAATAATGCGCAAGCACCCCTGTTTCCATCGAAACTAAATTCTCTCCTGACAAGCATTAGAAGATACAAGCATTGATTTTTTTTTAATTTTTTTTGAGGATACAAGCATTGATATCTAAACAAGACTAGTGAATAATCATCTGAGGCAAAAACAGTTTCTTCTGCATTATAATTTGGCACTCTAGATTATGATAGACATCTAGAGAAATACATATGGATAGCATTCGTGCAAACACAATTATGGTCTGCACAACTAAAACAGAGGGTCACTAGCAAAAACATGCATGAAAAATTAGAGGAACCGGTTTCCTCAAAAAAGAAAAGAGGTTCAGTAGCCATGACATAAGTACAGTAGTACAACTATTCATGGACCAATTGAATTTTAAGGGGACAAACATGTTGTCCAATCTAGTACCTAATTGGTCCATCCAGGGAACAAGTGGAATGTTCCAGAAGTTGGGGCAATAAATACTGATGGAATTATAGAAGCCACCATTGAACATATAAACCCTCAAGAAGTGCTAGGCAGGACGAAGCCAGCCACGTCGCCCCGAAATCGCTATGAACAGTGCGCACCGCGATTTCAGAATGCGTGCTTCTGTCGACGAGAAGCGGGGGCGGGTCGCTCGTGGGCTGTGGCCGAGCGATCGTGGGCTGTCACGGCGTTCTTTACCGTCCTCGTTCGCACCCGGCGGCGGCGTCTCCGCTTCACCCGCGGCTGGCCCCGTCTGTCAGTCTCGTGGGTGCGCGTCGCTCTGGTCCTTGCTGGTCGTGTGTGGAGCTCCGCTCGGTCCGCTGGGTAAAAGAGGGTTTTCGGCCTCTGCGTGCTGCTACGCGGGGTTGGCTGCCCTCGTCTCGCTGCAGGTGGTCCCTTTCTAGCCTTGGTCCCATGCGTCGGGCTGGTTGGGTTTCTTTTTAGGTTTCTCTAGAAATTACAGCGCCTGGGAGAGGCGTTTCTGACCGAGTTCGTGGTTTCCTTCTGCTTCTCTCTGCCTCTCTGCCTCCTCTCTCGCCCCACTTCCCCCCGCCTGCGCCTCCTCATCTTGCTCTCATCCACCATCCAGCCGCCATTGTCACTCGTCTGGTAGGTCATCGATCGCCGGCAACTTGCTCGTTGCCTGCTTAGCCCGTCGGCACCTTGTTTCGTCATGGCTCCTCGCGCTGCTGCTGTTGCGTTTGGCTAGGGTGAGTTCTTGTTTTGTTTGGTCGATTCCTGCTGTTCTCATTGTAGATTGATCTCTGCTGCCTTGTTCTTGTCTGTTCCCTCTCTTTTCTCTTTGTTTACAGGGCTGCTCCGTCTCCTTTGTTGTCTGCTTGTGTGTTGCCTTGTTCCTTCTCTATCAGGTGAGGTTCTTCCCTGCTTCTCATCTGTTCGATGAAATGTGTGCCTGGGTTTTCCCCGGTTTGAATGGTTCTTTTATTTTGCGAGCCATGGATGACTTGAATGGTTCTTTTATTTTGCGAGCCATGGATGAATGTCTGTCATGTTAGATCCGTCCTGTGATGCTTTTAGGAGATGCTTGTCATGTTAGATCTGTCGCTGTGATGCTTTTGGTAGATGCTTTTACACTTGTTCCTATGCTTTGGTTGTTGTGCTTCCTGCACCTAGGGATTGGCTCTGTTAGTTTAGGTATGTTTTATTTGCGTCTTTGCCTTCGTCTCGCCTATGGTTATGTCTAGGCTGGGATGGCCATGGGGTCTGTTGCAGGTGAATTCTGTTTGGGCTTGTTCCTTGGTTGTCTAGGCTTTAATGCTCCTGGGCATCTGGTTTAATGCTTCTGCCTTACTGACTGGAGCTTGTGGTTCTTCATTAAATTTTTGTCTGCTCTTGTTAGGCATGTGTGTGCTGTGGCTGTCGTCCTTCTTTCTCTTTCTTCTTCCTGTTTGTTTGTTCTACGGTCTGCTCTGTCTGAGTCCATTCATATATTTATTTCTGGAGAATATAGATACTGGAAAGGGCTGCTCGCTGAGAGGCCAGCCCATGAGCTTGTGCTCCACTTTTTTCTCTGATGTCGTACCCCTAATTCTTTTGTAATATGTTCAGGCATTTACTGTAAATCAAACTATCTATGATTTATAATACTTGCCCAAATAACTTGATGCCCCTTATGTGGCGTGAACTGTCCAGTGCCCTTGCTAAATCTGTTTTGAAAGTTATCTGACCCTATGCTGCATCATCACAAAATATCTTCAATAAAGACCAATGCCTTACATTGAGAAAGTCACGCTGCTATTGCTCTTTACTATAATACACATTTTTTGTTTACTGTTCCGAGTATGGAATGTATGCAGTGAGATATATAATAGAAGATGGATTTTGCATTTGGCCATATCTATGACTGAACGAAAGTGAAACTTGGCTCAGCCTGAATAATTCTATTACTCATCGAAAGAACAGTACAAAGTTCCAACAAATACAAAACTCCTTGGCTTATGTTCGTTTGCTTTTCCATGTGCTGCAGGTCTTCCTTTGGGAAGTTTGGCTGCTTGGTCGGCTAATTTACTCACTCCCGGTTGGCCAAGCTTCTGCTGTGCTTCAGTTCACGTGAAGGCTTGCGCCCTGCCTTTCGTCTTGACAAGGTTCCACCTCTTTCCCTGGCTTATCCTTTGCTGCACTCCTTTCAAATTTAGCCTTCTGGTTGGTTCTAATCACGTGTGTTACCTGCGTTGTGTGGTTTTGTGTTTTTGTTTGCTGTTACTTGTTGTTCATTGTTCTTTGCGGCCCTTTTCTGCTTATAATTCTATCATTACTTTGCATGTCTAGGATGCCTGCTGTGGTGTCTTTTGTTGTGCCAATTCTAGAAACTGTGATAGCCCATTATGAGCTTCCTCTTGCCAGCTATCTGTGTGAGATTGATGGGAATGGCGATATTCTTGCTGGGGTAGAGGTCGAGGTTCCTGGGGACGGTGTACTGTCGATGCCACAGAGAGTTTTCTTTTGGAGCCCCACGTGTCTGGGTTCTGAAGAGTCGTACGAGCGGGCTGCTCTTCAGGCAATTAGGTTTTTGCAGGGATTGTATGGGTTTGTGGTTAGATATTATAATTATGAATGTGTCGTTGTCTATAGGAATTGTGGAAACGCTTCCGTTGCTGTTGTTGCATCAGCTGTTCGCTATGCAGCTTATTTGGAGAGGGTTCTCACTTGCACACGCTCATCCACCACAGACCCATCCAGAAGATTGTTCTGTGCCCCGGCACAGCCACCTCCAAATCTAGCGTTCCTGTATTCAGGACTTCTAGCGTCTGTGTGCTCTATTTAGTCAGTTCGGGTTGTTGTTATTGTTCCATTATTCTATTTAATTGATGATGATGTTGTACTCGCTGTTGCTGGGTTTAGTTCATGAATAAATTTGATTTTTCTTGTCGTGTCTTACTACATTGTCGATGGCGTTGTCTTCTATGGTTTGTAGACCGTGCTTCTCTTGTTTAGTTCTCACCAGGCCAACTTCAAGATTTTCTGGGTGTTTGTTTTCTCTTTTGTTGCAGCACCATGTTGTGTCTTTTCTCATGCTCTTAGTTCCTTTGCTCGCGATATGGCTTTGCGTCGTGATGTTCCTGCGCGATGTCCTATTCCTGCGCGATCTCCTGGTCCTTTGGGGAGAGCTTCTGCTTCGGGCCGTGCGATTGCCCCCCGCAGGGCTGCTCGTGCTGCTGCTGCTTTGCCTGTTGTCCCGGCTGGCCCTATCATTCCCCTTGTTCGGAAGAGGAAGCGTATGTTCTGTTCCACTTGTCCTCCTGTGAATTCTATTAGACAGGTGTTAATAACCAGCCCTTGTTTTCTTAGCATGCTCTCTCTTTTCTATATCCATTGGAGATGGCTTCTTTCCTTTCCTTTCTTCTACTGAGACTACGCGGAATCGTAAGAGGTGCAAGTTCTTGTTGAAAAGGCTACGCGCTCATAACAAGGGTGGTCAGTAAGTGTTTCCCTTGGTTGTTCATAGGTTTTTTCCTTCTTGTTATCTGGCGTGTTAGTATTTTCTTCTTATGATTTGCACAGAGCATACCCTTGCGTCGCCTCTGCATCCTGATTGGGTTGGTTTTTCTCCTGACGTGGTGGACATACTTAAAGGTATGCCTGTGTGTTGTTGTCAGCCATGCTACTTCCTGACTTCCCAGTGTCATCTATCCTTATTAGATACAGTTCTCCTACAGCTTTTTATCCAAAGAGGTCCTATTATGGAGGTCCAGACTACCGATGCGACCGCTGCCAGTCTAGCTTTAGGTGGCGCGAGAGGGTTAAGTCACAGTCTGCTATCACCAAGAGATGAGTTGTCTACAACAACTTTTGTAAGGCTGGGAAGGTCTTCGTTAAACCCTTTGAAAAACCACCACCGTTCCTAGCAGCCCTGCTTGATTATAAAGGCCCACCCCGCAGCCTAAAGTTTTTTAAGCAAATACGCCAGTACAATTGCCTATTTGCTTTTACATCCATGGGGGCAAAAATTGACCGCTCTGTAAATGATGATGGAGGTCCAATTTTTTTTAAGATTAATGGTCAGGTTTGCCATCATATAGGCTCGCTGCTTCCAAATGAGGGTGATTCTCCCAAATATGCAGAGTTATACATACATGACAGAGAAAATGAGGTTAGCAATAGAATTCAGGCCTTAAACCATCAGAGTGAAACTGGCACTGGGTTAGACAAGGAGATTGTGAAGGGTCTTATGCAGATGCTTGATGCGAATAATTCTTTGGTCAAAAAATTTCGTATGGCCAGTGAGATCCTGAAAAATAATAAACATGCGGTGATTTCAATACGGCTTATAGCTCCTGGTGAAAATGATAGCGCACAGTTTAATTTTCCTGCAACTGATGAGCTGGCGGCTTTGGTTTATGGTGAATTCACGTTGGAGGCACCATGTAGAGACCTGATAATACACAGTAAAGCAGACTGTCTTCGTCGTATTTCCTCTTTAGATACTGCTTACATGCCTTTGCAATACCCTTTGTTGTTCCCGTATGGTGAACGTGGCTTTCAGCTTGCTGTGCGCTACATTGATCCCAATACTGATGACCTGAACAAGAGGGTTAAAGTGACCATGCAAGACTTTAA
This sequence comes from Thinopyrum elongatum, assembly GCA_011799875.1. Taxonomy (NCBI): domain Eukaryota; kingdom Viridiplantae; phylum Streptophyta; class Magnoliopsida; order Poales; family Poaceae; genus Thinopyrum; species Thinopyrum elongatum. Next base: position 86,520,201 of record CM022303.1, on the reverse strand, counting down.
TTGCTTCTGCTCGCATTATAAGCCAGAGTAGCATAACCCATACCTATGTTGTGGCCTGTTGTCATCACAGGCTGCTGTTGATTTCCGAGCTTGCATCGATGAATGCCGGCTCAGTTTTATTCTTAAGTGTAATGACGACAGGCGGGCTGAAAATCTTCAGGGTGTGGTCGACGCGCTAGGCCAGGGTATGGTTGGTGGGTCAGAGGTTGGGAAAAAGAATATTATGCCGTCGTCTTATACTGGTGGTCGCCGGTACATGTATGAAAATTTTCATGATGCTATTTCTGTCTCGCGTGTTCATGGATCGCCAGATGTCTTCACAACTTTCACGTGTAACCCAAAGTGGGAAGAAATCCTTGATTCTGTTGAGCCTGGGCAAACAGCGACGGATAGGGCTGACATTGCTGTTAGGGTGTACCACATGAAACTTGTACAGTATCTTCATCGGATTAAAAAAGGAAACGCCTTTGGTCCCGTTGTTGCTGGTACTGCCCCTTGCAAGCCTCTTTCAGTTTCCTTTTCCTCCTCCTATTTATTTCTTATGGGTTTTTCCGTCTTTTCCTCTTGTTTTCAGTCCTGCACACTATTGAGTTTCAGAAGAGGGGGTTGTCGCATGCACACATCCTTGTTTGGCAAAAGAAGGAGGACGATAGAGTTGTCATACCGGCCATTATAAATTCTTATATCTCGGCTGAGATCCCTGATCCTGTACAGGATCCTTTGGGATATGCCCTTGTTGCTGAGTTCATGATACACGGCCCCTGTGGTGTTGATGGTCCAAAATGCCCTTGCATGAAAAAAGGTGTTTGCTCAAAAAAAATTCCAAAACCATTTCAGGATGAAACTTCCATTGATGAGAGTGGGTTCCCCTTATATAGGCGGCCTGACAATGGCCGTTTCGTGATGAAGAACAATGTCAGGCTTGATAATAGACATGTGGTCCCTTATAATATGCTTATATTAAAAAAGTGGTAGGCGCATATTAATGTTGAATGGTGTAACAAAACATATGTTATCAAGTATCTATATAAATATGTTACCAAAGGGCCACACAAGTCAAAAACCCTGTTTGAAAATATTAGGCGTGATGGCGACCAAGATGTCGATGAGATCAAAGAGTATTGGGAGTGCCATTATATAGTTGATTATGATTCTTTCTGGAGGTTTTACGGTTATGACATACACAACAAAACACCGTCTGTTGAGAGATTGCCTGTCCATCTCCTTAACATGCATATTGTACGCTTTCGTACACAGGCTACTCTTAGTTCAGTGATTGATGATGCCTGGCTGCAAAAAACAATGCTAACAGAATGGTTTGTGGCGAACAGGGTTCACCCTGCTGCTAGATCCTTAACTTACTGTGATTTCCCAACTAGATGGACGTGGATGGCTAAGGACAAAAGATGGAAACCTAGGACAAGAAGCGATAGAATTGGTAGGATATACTCTGTGCATCCAGCAACCGGAGAACTTTTTTATTTTAGAATGTTGCTTATGATTGTCAAAGGTGCAACGTGCTATGAGGATGTCAGGACTTACAATGGCATCGTATACTCGACGTTCAGAGAAGCATGTGGAGCAAGAGGGTTGCTTGGCGATGACATGGAGTGGTATACTGCTTTTGACGAAGCTATCAAGTGGGGTATGGGAAACCAGCTGCGCCAGCTATTTGTTACTATGATCCTTCACTGTGCTGTTAATGATGAAGCTGTTTTCTTTGAAAAACATGAGGTTTACTTAGGTGATGATATCCAGCATAGAATTCGGCTGTCTAAAAATAATTTTACATATGATGTTCCTCCTGTTGAATTAAGAGACATGCTGCTTGATGAATTGGCTGTCATATTTGCTAGGAATAGTGCATGCATCCTAGATCACAAATTACCATTAAAATCTGCATACGGTGATGCTTCGGTACAGAACGATATGCTTTCTCATGCGCTAGATGTTGATGTTGTTAGTCTCCTAAAAAAGGCAGAGGCCATGTATAGTAGATTGAATAGAGACCAGTTGCATGCTTACTCTGCTATAATTGATCGTGTTCAATCTGGAAAACCTGGTTTCTTCTTTGTCTCTGGGTATGGTGGCACTGGAAAAACATTCCTTTGGAATGCGCTCGATGCTTATCTTAGAGGTAGTAAGAGGGTGGTGCTATCAGTTGCGTCCTCAGGGGTGGCTGCCTTGCTTTTGCCTGCTGGCAGAACAACGCATTCTAGGTTTAAAATACCTATTGACCTGCCTGATTATGGCACCTGTGAAATTAAGCGGTCTACCATGCTCTCCACTCTAATTGAATCAGCTGATCTTATTATATGGGATGAGGCGTTGATGTCCCATCGGAAGTGCTTTGAGGCCCTGGACCGGTCATTTCGTGATGTCCTGTCGGCTAACGATCCTTCCTTAGCTAAAATTCCTTTCGGAGGCAAAGTTGTTGTCTTGGGTGGAGACCTTAGGCAAATATTGCCAGTCATTGAAGGTGGATCTTGAGTGCAGATTCTTGCTGCTGCAATCACTAACTCTCCTCTTTGGAATATTGTAGATGTTTTGCACCTAAACATTAATATGCGTTTGACTGCACACACAGATGATCCAGTTCTCCAGTCTAAGTAGATGCCTTTGCAAAGTGGGATCTCAGTTTGGGTGATGGCACGGCACCTGCTGTGGCCTGGGAGGGGGAGTTAGAGCCATCATGGATAACTATCCCTGATGAGCTTTTGATACATGCTGATGGTGATAAAATTGATGCCATTGTTCAAGCTGTATACAAAGAGATTCCTACTAGGTACTCTGATGTTGATTATCTAAAAGAAAGAGCAATCCTAACGCCAACGAACGAAGTGGCTGAAAAAATTAATGAGCGTGTTTTGTCTTTAGTGCCTACCAGTGAGAGAGAGTATCTGAGTTGTGATACTATAGGGAATTCATCTGATGCGGTTCGCAATCAGGATGCTTTCTATCCTGTCGAGTACTTGAATGGGATTAAGGTTAATAACTTTCCGTACCATAGATTAGTCCTGAAAGTAGGCGTACCCATCATGCTTTTGAGGAACCTGAACCAATCAACAGGCTTATGTAATGGCACAAGGCTTATAATCACAAAACTTGCTGATAAAATTATTGAAGCGACTGTCATGACTGGTTCAAACATAGGCAATGTTGTTTTAATTCCGAGGATAGGCTTAACCTCAAAAGATCCTAAATGGCCTTTCACTTTGCATCGTCGGCAATTCCCTGTTAGAGTGTCCTATGCAATGACCATTAACAAAAGTCAAGGGCAGACTCTTTCAAATGTTGGTTTATACTTGGATACACCTGTGTTCACGCATGGGCAGCTCTATGTTGCGGTGTCGCGTGTTACTTCAAATAAATCACTAAAGATCTTGATCAAAGGAGAGGATGATGAACCTGCTTCTCAGACAAGGAACATCGTGTTCCCTGAGATATTCCATTCCATTCGCTAGGCTGTGTTACCCTATAATATATACACAATGAATTTGCTTATGTATATTTTTATGGTTTCTATATTGTTCCTGTGATAAAACTTCAGCCTTTATATGTTCACCGCTTCTTTTGCCCTGTCTGTTGGGTTCTGCAATTTGCCAAGTCAAAAAAGCTTTTGCAGTCGTGTGTGGTGCTTTCTTTACCTGCTCGCTCTCTTTTTTTTGGTTGCTCTCTACCTTTCAGCTTATCAAGTGAGTTCATGTGAATAGCACCTTCTATACTTATAATAATTTGTGACTCTCTAGAAATTCCCACGTTAATTAGAAATTAGGAGCCGTTTATCTGGTGGGACCAGATTATAACGGTGTAGATCATCCGAAATTTTTTTTGGTCCAGTAAAAAAAAGTCCTGTGAAATTAGCTCATGTTCAAGGAAAATATGAAAAGGAGTAGATTAGAGGTGGGACCAGATTATAACGCCGTAAATCTTCAAAATTTGTTTTGGATCAGTAAAAAAAGAGACGTATGAGATTAGCTCATGTACGAGGAAAACATGAAAAGGAGTAGATTAGCTCAGGTATGTGGCGATGGAAAAAGTAAATAAAAAATAGCTCACGTATGTGGAACACATGAAAAAGGTGGAATGGTGGAAAGGAGACTGACTCACGTACGTGCACCAACTTTTAAAAGAATCACGGACATGCGAAACAGGAAAAGGATGAGATTGGCTCAGGTACGTGCACCAACTTAAAAAAACTCACGTACTTGCAAGACAAGAAAAAGAATGAGATTAACTCACGTATGTGGTCCCTTGGATCTAGCCCATTGGAAGAATTATTGTACATCTACCGGCCACTTTGTTTCCTTCTCAATTGTCTTCCGTTGCTTCGCCACCAAAGATCATCGTTCGTGTTTCCTCAGTATACCCTAATATCTAGGGTCCGCATGCCTTGATCTCTCTTATCTCTACGCTCGCAAATTTTATGCATGCCCCTCTATCAGTACCACACCTAATCCATCAATATCACATTCCGAGATGGGATCCAGCATTTTTTTTTCCGTTTCGGGTGATACATGGATGAACTCCATCAATGATAATTCCAGATGAACTCCATCAATGGTGATTCCGGTCGAACGGATACGTTAACTTATGTCGAATTCGTGATGCCTTGGTGGCCTCACCACATTACATGTCACCAGGGGCATGCCGCTGCTGCCATCATGACCCAGTGTCAATCTCAACGATGTAGCTGTCAGGTAGTAGCATCATCGCCACCACGACCCATCATGCTACCTGCGCAGGTCCTCAAACCTAAGGCCCACTGTTTGAGAGTACCATGCATGTCGGCTGTTGCACGATGCCTCACAAGGATATCCGTCAAGACTGGAGAGTCGAGCAGTAATGGCGTCAAACGTCCATGTTTTTTTATAATGTCAAATATCCACGGTTAGCAGTTGCACACTGATATGAATGTTTGGTTTTAGGTTCTGTACATTGGCGTTGGGCAGGAGCAGTGACGGAGTCCCAAAGAAATCAAAATAATTGCTGATGCAGTAAGTACTATTCTCATTGGAAGAAAAAAAACTTCTTCAAGAATTGAGATTAATCAAAGAATGGTGCTCGAGATGGTACAAGATGTTTCAATTCTCATATTGATATTCTCTTTTTTTGTTCAGATTTCTGAAAGGTCTATTTTTCTTCCCTGGAACAAAAGTGTATTTTTTTTTTGTTTTTTATAGATTAGTGTGTTGTTCTGTTTAAATTTCGGCGGATAGATAATTTTTTCCGAACCATGCAGGGGAGCTACATGTGTATTCATTAAGAAAGAAGATGATACAACGCTAAAGAAAGCATGACCAGTATAGAGCCAAAGTGGCACGACCCAAATGTCTAGATACATAATTCCTTGGAATGTTCCCACGCGGTCAGGATCTGAATTCAATTGAATGTATGTAGCTTAATAAATTTTTAGTACAACATTAATCCCTTTGTCATAACGCAGGTTGTCCGATCATGTTTATGACATTGTTGTATATTTAATTAAGGTAAACATTTTTTAGCATACTTAGTATATAGCACTATTTATCTTGATGCAACTATGACTGAAATAGTGCAAGCAGATGATCTATCTTATGCGAAAAGAGTAGGAGAGTATCCAAATGTATTAATATATTAAAATAGACAATATTACAAAAGATATTTACATTGGTAGGAACTAATGGAAAAAAGAAGAAACCAATTAAGCTATAAGTTGTGTTGTATCCATGCTTTGAACTAGGCTTTGAGTTGATTCAGGTGTTTCTTCTTGACTTTGCATGGGAGAGATCATATTTGATTACTCGCTTCCACTTTATCAAAGTCCTTTTGTCCTTAAAGATCTTGACATTCATATTATACATGATATATTTGATGTTGTTACAACAAATGACACATGGGGACAGGGTTCACATGACAGTGACTATAACAACACTGTTGTAATTAGCTTCTTAATTTCAGATATTAGGGCAAACACATTGTTACATGAAAAACCTTGGTCCTGATTAATTATACGATGATAGTTACACTTTACTTTTCTTTGTAATCACGTAATTCGTGCCCATTAAGATTTTTTACTTAAACCACGTCAAGAAGTCTGACTATTTGATAAGTACTTAGCATAGCATGATTCTTATACCGAATTTTAACTAATACTAGGCCGTGCAAGTGCACGGGTTTACGACTAGTTAGACTTAATCCTTCTTTCTTTCTTTCTATTCATCTTTTCAAGTTCTACTTGCATACTACAGATGTCGAACCAAAGGATCAGCCTTCTCTCGCAGATCAATGACAGAGAGCTGTTCTGGAATGCTAAGGTTCTGGTGTCTCGCATCTGGTACTACCGAGGTGGGACTGATGAAGGTGACATTATGCATACTGACATTATGGTGCTTGACAAAGAGGTTTGTTTTCTATTGCAACACCTATGCTCATACCGCTAATCTTACCCTTTGGCCCTAAGTTGCGATGGAAATGTGTAGGTCACCCACATGTATGGCCGAATTCCTGCTGAGCTGTCGGAACGGCTGAAAGATGTCTTGCAGGAAGGCGATGTTTATCTAATAAAGAGGTTCATGTGCAAACAATCAAAGCCCGCTTACAGGGCTGTTGATAGCCCGTATATGATGCAGTTCACTCGCTTTAGTACTATTGATCCTGTGGTGGGTGATGAAGAAGATTTCCCGTACTGCACTTACAGCCTCATGACTTTTTCGGATATCCCGATGCTAGGCCCGCACACTCCTCGCTTTATCGGTTAGTCATTCCATGCTGTCCTCATGTATGCCCTGTTTTCTCTTCGGCTTCCATCGAGTCATCTTACATTTGTTCTGCTATTTACAGATGTTATTGGCCGAATTATTGCGGTCACAGACATTGTTGTTGTCCACTCTCAGTATCAAGCTGAGCCTTCAGATACCAGGACTGTGATTCTCCAGGATCAAGCGTGAGTTCCTTGTTTATTTTTTATTTCTTTTTCTTGTCCTCCGCCCTTTCCCTTTGTTTACTTGCTCCTGCTGGGTTGCAGAGGAAATGAGATCAACCTTGTTCTCTGGGGTGCTCGAGCCCATGAGTTTGAGGCAGAAGAGGTCCGTGCTGCAAGTGAATCTGGAGCTGTCATTGCTATCTTTGTAGGAACACTACAAAAACAATACCGAGGTGATTGTTTGATCTACATCTCGCTTGCCCCATTGTTTATTCTGCCAATTTGATGCACATTTGTACCTTCCTGTGTGTCTCGATAGGTATTAAAGGACTGAGTGGTAGTTCTGCATGCCGCTGGTACATTGATGAGGACTTGCCAGAGATGAATGCCTTTCATGCTAGGTATTTTCTCTTTCTATGTGCTTGTCAGCCATCAAGGTTTGTACAGTTGCTTTGCTTGCGTTACAGTTGCCTGTCTTTCATCCAGCCTTGCAGAAGGGCTTCCTGCTATCACTGCTCACATTGCAGGAGCACAAGCGCTTGTTCCAGCACCTGTTCGTGAACCTCCTATTGAATTGAGTGTTCGGGAGCTGCTTGCCCTTGACCCGTTTGACAATCTGGTACCTTCTTTCTTTACTTTTTTTATGTCGTTCCTTTTTTCTTTTATGTCATCCTTCTCATCACACTTGTGTTTGTCATTGGACACAGAAGAAACAGTTTATAGTCAAGGTTACTATCACAGGCTTGGGCTCTAAAAATCGCTGGTGGTTTCTCTCGTGCCGGAAATGCCATAAGACAGCCTACATCTCTGGAAGGCAGTACCGTTGCTCAGACTATGGCTGTTCTTCTGTTGCAGCAGATCCCTCGTAAGTGTCTTTCCACAAGAGTTTATACACTATTTTGTCTACTGGATTGCTTCTGAGTCCATTTGCCTTGCAATGTCTAGATACTGCGTGTGTACTTTTGGAAGCGATGGCGCGGATGAGGCAAAATTTATGTTCTTTGACAGAGCTGCAAAATGTCTTGTTGGCAAGCCACTCATGACTTTGATTTACCGCAAGTACCCGGGTTTTACAAGTGCACTTGATCTTGCTCAAATAGGAGGTGCCGACGTAGGTTTTCCTGTTGAAATTTCCCGTCTTGTTACCCAGAAGTATAGGCTTGTCGTTTCTATCTCCACCAAGAGCTTTTAGCCTACAAGCACCCAGTTGTCCTTCCAAGTTGGTAGAATTGATGAAACCTTTAAGCCTGAGCTTGTTCCCTTTGCAACTACCGGTGCATCATGCGCCTCTAGAGCATCATCTTCTACTGAGGGCTCAGACATGGCGATGCCCGTTCTAACCTCTTTCCCTACAGGATCATCTACACTTGTTGTACTGCCTCTCGATGAGGTATACCTGCTGCTGGTATCCTCTTTCAAATCCTCTTTCAGTCGTTTAATTCCTGTGTTGTTTCTTTGACAGATGAACACTCCTATATCTGCATTCAAAGGAAAAGGACAGGCTATTGTGCCTAAAACTCCCAGGTATCGGCCCTTCGTTTGTCCTATCATACATTTTGAGAGTTCTTCCTCTTTGCTTATGACTGCTTTTTTTTTAAAGCAGCAAATCACCATGCCCAAAAAGTGCTCGCCGCAAACTTTGTCTTGGGCCCTCTAAATCTAAGGACACTGAACTATCTGCCTCTGCTACCAAGGTGGCTACCTAGACTGAAGAGGTTACTGCTGCCGGAAATGTTGTTCAGCCTACACCCATGCCAGATGTTCGTGCCTATGCTTAATATGCAAATATCATTTCTATTCTGCACAAATCATGCTTGATGTACAATAATCTGTGATGGCACCAAATTATACAGGTTGAACAGGAAACTAAAGGTACAGCTGCTGAGGATCCAAAGAACATCCTTCCTGACCCCTCTAAGCCCAGGAGGTAAAGACTCATAACCTGTTACATTTAACTACTTCAACACATATGACAAAGGCGTTGAAATTAGTTGCTACTTGCGCTGCCTTTTATGGAACAAACTAAGTTCAGATGTTAGATTATGGAATGGCTCCTGCTTTAATATGTGCATTTGATCTGTTGTGTTCTTTCTGATATAAGTTCTAGGGTCCAGTTATTGCTCCGCTTGCTGCTTGGTCATACCTCTTAAAAATTTACTAAATACAGGTTTGTTACCAGGCTCACTGGCTGTTCTGTAGCTCACTGGTGTGTGCAGATTAGTCGCCTGCCCATAAAAAAAATCTCAGCTTTTGACTGTTTCGTTGCTCACTGATGCATTGCAAGTTAGATGCCTATCCAGTAATATTAGCCTCTAATTTAGGAATCCGGTGGGTCTTTTGTTCTTTAAAATGAAAAACAGTCTTCCCTATGCATCTTGCCTATGTTTTCTTCTTCACTGATGCATGCAATGCCATTTGATCAGGCTTTCCTTTCTAGGACTGCTGTTTTTAGATTGATGAGAGGCTCAGTAAAACATTCCTTTACCTTCAGCATTTTTATATACGTTCTTATTTCTTTTTATTGCATGTGCATGCAAATTGATTACCTATAGAATTTGTTTCCTATGTGCTAAGGTTCAATGAGTCTTCTGCTGATTTAGGTTGTTATGCAGTTCCTATGTCTAATCTTTATGTTCTTATTGTTTCTCTAAAATTCTAAAGCTCTAGGCTTTCTCGCCGGGAACAGCATTATTAACATGTCTTTTATTTTTGCTAATTGATCAAATTCAGGACAAACAATACCAGCAAGGGGGCTAGCATACCAAAGAAAGTGAAGTAGTAGCTCTTCCATGGAGTAGTTCTTCCATGGCGTAATCTAAATATGTACATACGGTACGACTAGCACTTCTTCGGTTTTATTTATTCTGCAGCCATGATAGATGGTATGTTGCACTATGATAATAACTGTGATATCTCTTCTTTCTCAGGGTATCTTCTATGTTCTGCTTGCTTATCAAGTGAAGTCTACGCTGGAAGGGTGTCCTGCTGAACGGAGCTTCTCAGCTCTACTAAACCACAGCAGCGGTCTAGCCATCGGGTCTGAAGATCGTCAACTCAACGTACTTTTGTGCGTGCACTGGATTTATTTTGTGCAACTTTATAAGGCAGGGCTTTAACACCCGCGGAACTGTGTCGAGCCAGTGTCATGGCAATTCCTCTATTTATGTCCTCGACCAAATCAAGTATCATGTGTTGTAAATATCGCTGTTAGCTCTTCCTGTCTTATCTCCTTATGACAATTCCTATCCACTGTAAATGCCGCTCGATCACGATGCTTACTCTAAATCCTGTTGTTGTTCTTATACTATGTGTGTCTCCTTATGTCTTATATTTACTGCTAGCCTTGCTGATCTAAAAGCCCTCCTCTTTTGCTAATTTACCTCACAAGGTGAATATCATGTGCCTTCCGGTTAGTTCGCTCCTCCAGTTAACCGTTCAAAGTGTTTTTTGTGTTTGTTTGAATATCAATAGGAATTCGTCAGCTAATTAAATTTAAGAAGCACCAGTTAAAACTAATGTTTCAATGCCATTCGTTCTTTGCTTTACACCTGATATTGTTTGTTTGCTTTCTGCAAAGGGAATCTATGAACTTAGTTTCTTATCAGGCTAAGACTTTAGTTGGCTTTGCAGGTTTGTCACCTGTAAGCTACCTTGCACTGCTATATGCTTTATACCTAGGATGTTTCCTGTTGGACAAAAGTTATTGTGTACTTTCTATGCTCATATTGCTTCCCCTACCTTTTCAGTATGTCTATATAGTCCAACTAATAGTTGTTCATTCAATGCTTGTAAAATTTTGTAAAGGATCTTCAGCAAGTATATCTGCAGAAGATCAAACTACTGCTCTGTCGTATGCTTTTGAAACAACCATAATAAAGGAAATATATGCTCCTTCAAGTCCATATCCAAAGGCCTCTGCATGATTGTCTATCCAATCTAAAGAGAACACAAGAGTCCTTTCCTATATGACTTAATGCATCATTTCCAATCTTATGTACTTACTGCATATAGTATATGAGCTATTCTTTTCGAACAACAATATGTTAATGCATGCTCTTACAACGATTAGCTTACACTCGGCCTTTGCGCCATTGGCGCAACAGGTCATCTAGTGTTTTTAAATTACAGGGAGCTGATTGTTGGTGATAAGATAACAATCACCTTCTTGGGAGAGATGAGTCTTGGTGAGGAGTCAAGTAAGCCGTAGGCAACCAGGGCAGCCTACCTGGGAGAGAGTAGCTGCAGTTGTTAGTGTATCCAGTCATGAACCACAACTCCACGATATCAAAGGACAGAAAGGGTAAGAACAGAGGGGTGAAATGTCTTACTGAACCATAGACGTCGGAGTAGAGGTCGCCGACGCAGAGTAGTGCCGTAGAACGCGAGCCCGCAGCCACGTGTTCAAAGACGCGGGGTTAGTGGACTGACAAACAGGAGGTGCAGGAGCGCCGACGACCTGTGGTGCCTTGGTTTACCGTGGGGGGCGCGTGCAAGGGCGCGAAGGACGTCGCGCCGGAGGAGAGGAAGCTGGTCCGACAAGGGGCAGTGCAAGTGCAGCTGCTCAGAATCCGAGATGGTGGCGGCAGCATTGTTGTCGTTGACATGGAGCTCGGGTGAGAGATGTGAATTGGGGAAGAGAGGTGGTGGGGAATTTTTTTATTGCTTGTCTGGTTTTTGGTTGGTTGATATTTTCACGGAGGGGTGCGCATAAAAAGGTGGAGGTGGGTTACTGGAGGGTGGCCTTTAGTGGGGAGGTGAGAGGTTTGTTTAATCCAACGCTTGTTCCTGGTTCGTTGCTACGTATGCGTTGCTATAGTAGGGTTTTTGTTGTAGTGTGAGTAAGATGGAGAACAAAAGTTCCTGGTTCCACAGGAAGCTTTTGGGCAGCACACTTTGACAGGTGATCAGCTATGCTATTTTCCGCACGAGGTATGTGCTCTGTTTGCAACCCGTCAAAGCGCTCCTCCAATCTCCTCACTTCATCAACGTATGCCTCCATCAATGGACTTTGGTAATCCTTGTTGACTTGTCTCACCACAAGCTGTGAGTCTCCTCGAATGATCAGCTTCTTGATTCCCAATTCTGCGGCAATCCTGAGCCCGGCAAGTAGCCCTTCATACTCTATTGTATTGTTGGTTGCCTCTTCCCGGGCAAAATGCATCAGGACGACGTACTTGAAGTGTTCCCCGGAGGGAGCGACGAGAAGCATGCCGGACCCTGCACCTTGTAGGGAAAAAGCACCATCAAAATACATGATCCATTCTTGGGGCGCCTCCTTGCCGGGGATAATTGTTTCTGGCACTTCCTCATCAGGGGTTGGCGTCCATTCTGCAATAAACTCTGCCAATGCCCTGCTCTGGATTGTTGATGTGCTCTCAAACTTCAAACCAAAACTGGATAACTCCAAAGCCCACTCCACTATTCTGCCAGTAGCCTCAGGGTTCCGGAGTATCCTTTGCAACGGGAAGCGAGTGACAACCGTGATCTCATGGGCTTGGAAGTATTGGCGTAGTTTCCTTGAGACCATGATGAGGCCAATGATCAACTTTTGCACGCCAGAGTACCTCGATCTAGCCCCCATACCAGGGAACTGACGAAGTACACTGGGCGCTGCACCACTTTCTTCCTTGCCGTGTCCTTGGGGTTGTCTTCGCTGCCGTGCTTATCTCTGTCCTGATCCCTATCTGACTCTGCCGTTCTTTGCTCACTCTCTGTTTCATCCACTTCCCGCTGCGCCACCAAGGCTGCACTAACCACTTGATTGGTTGCCGCCAAGTATAACAGCAACGGCTCTTGCGGTTTGGGAGCAACCAAGGTGGGCACAGAAGATAGGTAGGCCTTCAACTCTTGCAAAGCCGCATCTGCTTCTGGAGTCCACTTCATGGGCCCTGCCTTCTTCAATATTTTGAAGAACGGCAAGGCGCGCTCGGCAGACCTGGAAATGAATCTGCTTAGCGCGGCAACGCACCCGGTCAGACACCTTACATCTTTGACCGTCTTTGGTGCTTTGATCTGTTCGATGGCTTGGATCTTGTCAGGGTTGGCTTCGATCCCCCGATGGGACAGAAAGTACCCGAGCAATTTGCCAGAGGGAACACCAAATACACACTTCTCCGGGTTGAGCATCAAGTTGATCTTGCGCAAATTGGCAAATGTCTCCTCCAAATCCTTGATAGGGGTTGATCTGTCCTTGGTTTTGACCATGATATCATCCATATAAGCCTCAATGTTTTTGTGCAGCTATGGCTCAAAACCAATCTGGACTGCCCTTGCAAAAGTAGACCCGGCACTCTTTAATCCGAAAGACATGCAGATAAAACAATACGTACCACACGGTGTGATGAACGAGGTCTTATCTTTGTCTTCCTTGGACATGAAGATTTGATGATACCCAGAATATGCATCCAAAAAGGAGAGCAAGTCGCACCCTGAAGTGGAGTCCACGATCTTGTCGATGAGCGGTAAGGGAAATGTGTCTTTCGGGCAAGCCTTGTTGAGATCTGTGAAGTCTATGCAAAGTCTCCATTTTCCATTGGCCTTCCAGACAACCACTGGATTTGCTAACCACGTTGGATGCAGCACTCCTCTGACCAAACCAGCTACCTCAAGTTTCTTGATCTCCTCTGTAATGAACTGCTGCCTCTCCAAGGCCTGCTTCCGGACTTTCTGCTTGACAGGTCGGGCATGTGGGCAGACAGCAAGGTGGTGCTCGATTACCTCCCTAGGAACACCGGGGATATCAGATGGTTGCCAGGCAAACACATCGATATTCGCCCACAGGAAGGCAACGAGCGTGCTTTCCTATTTGTGATCGAGGGTGGCGCTGATGGTGAAAGTACCACCAACGCTAGCCAGCCCTGCCGGGACCTTCTTCACTTTTGGAGCAGCAACCTTGGATCTCTTGCTGTTGGAATTCTCCGGCATGTCATCAACAGGCGAAGCGCACTCCGGAGAGGCGTGCTTCCCGAATTCCTTGCCGAAGCCCTTACTATCGTTCTTCTTCCCTCTGTTCTCCTTGGCGGGAACTGCCGCTGCTGCTGCCTCTGCCGCGACTGTGTCTTGGTACATCTTGTCCACACAAATGATTGCGTCTTTCTCATCTGATCGGACGGAAATGACTCCAACTGGCCCTGGCATCTTCAAGACGTTGTAGGCATAGTGGGATGCCGCCATGAACTTAGCCAGGGCTGGGCATCCAAGGATTCCATTGTACGGCAAGGGGAGGTCAAACACCATCTTTTCAGTCTGGTAGTTCAGCTCTCCCCCAAACGTCACAGGCAACGTGATCTTTCCCTTAGGATGACTCCTACCGGGATTAACTCCTTGAAACATGCCGGTGACTTTTAACTCATCCTCTACTATCTGAAGCTTGCTGATAACCTTTGGGGAAATCAGATTCAACTCAGCCCCACCATCCACCAACATCTTCGTGACCTTAAGGTTGCGGATTGTTGGAGAGACCAACAACGGCAAACATCCTACCGCGGTGGTGTGGTCAGGATGATCCTCTTCGCCAAAAATGATGGGCGTGCATGACCATTTGAGTGGTTTCCGGGCCCCTAGCGCTGGTTCCACGGCATTAACCTCACACGCCCACCGCTTGAGTTGGCGGTAAGAGGCGTGTAGGGATGCACTCCCGTCAATACACAGGGCGATAGTGGCCTTCTGGAACTCCTGCTCACTAGTTTCCTCTTCATCCCCTTCTTCACTCTCATCACCGCAGGCTTCCTTCTCTCGATCCCTGGCGGGTTTTACTTTGTTCCGACGAGGTCTGCCGGGGCAATTTACTTCACCGCCACGACCCTTACCGCCAGCAGCATTCTGTCCCTTTTCCTTGTCACGCTTCTCATATTCTGCTTTCTATCTCTTGACAAGCTGCTCAACCTGATAACACTCTTGAAGGTCGTGGCCCTTGGTCCGATGGATCTTGCAGTATGGTCCATCACCTTTCCCGGCCTTTTTGGCGGCCGCGGCCTCCCGGCAGTTAGAGCACGCGGCAGCTTCCTTGCCGGGGGTTTCGGCCTTAACCTTCTTGCCGGTACTAGGGATACCCGACCCTTCAACAGACATTACCGTCTTATCCTTGCGCTTCTTATTGCTTTTCTTGCTCTTCTTCTGACTGGTGGACTCATCATCATCCTCTGAATCAACATTAATGCAATCCTCCTCTCCGGGCAGTTTTCTTCCCTCCTCCAGCCGAGCACACTTATCCACCAAGGTGTAAAGTTCCTTCACAGTCTTGGGCAACCGTACGTTCATCTTGGAACGAATCTTCCGGTTGCCCACATTGGACTGGAAGGCGGCTATCACAGCTGCCGGATGGATATTTGGGATGTTTCTGTGGACTCTACTAAATCTCTGCAAATACTTTCGGACAGTCTCTCCTTCTTTCTGCTGAAGAAGCTGCAGATCGCTGGGCCGACCTGGTTCTTGATGGCCGCCAGTGAAGGTGCCAATGAACTCATGGCACAAATCAGCCCATGACGAAATGGAGTTCTCTGGCAGGTGCATCAGCCAAGACCCCACATTGGACTTGAGAGCCAAAGGGAAGTAGTTGGCGAATACCTTCTCATCTCTTCCCCCGGCAGCTTGAACAGCGATGGTGTAGATGCTCAGAAACTCTGCCGGGTTCAGCCTCCCATCGTACTTCTCGGGTATCTCTGGCTTGAACGTGCGGACGAACGGCCGACGGACTTGCCGCAGCTCACGAGTAAAGGCAGGGCAACCAACCTCAAAAGGTAGGTACCCACCAGTATTGAGCGCAGGCTCGTCGACGTCGGGACCGTCACACCCATTGGCCCGGCGGTGGGCATCACGGCGTTGCTCAACGACAACGTGCGCCTCTCCCCTCCGCCTGTCCTCCAGGGCACGTTGCCGGCCTGGACGCGCTCGAGGGTCAGAAGAGGCCGTCGAGACGCCATCAGGCTCTTGATTCCGCTGCGCCTGCGCTAGCTGCCGTGGCGGGGATTGTACCATGGGGGTGGCCCCTTCGTACGACCAGCAGCACGGGCCATTGTCGTCTCTTGGGGAGGTCGTGGCGGGCCAGCTCGCTGTGAGCCCCCAGCTTCGGCGAAGCCGAGCAGGCTCTGGATGGTGGCACGCCATTCATCCATCTGCTCGGCCGCTGGCGGAAACCTCAGCAGCAGTTGAGCCCGCGCCATGGCCTCCGCAGCAGTACTTGGTATGGGCAATGATGATGCAGATCGCGCCATCGCTCGGCTCGTGACGGGGCCACCAGTGACCGTATCACGTCCCCACTGTTGCGGGGCGGCCACCTGGATGGCATGGTGGCACGGTGATGGCGCTTGAGGGTCAGCATGTCCACTAGGTGCAGCAGCCTGGTCGACTCGTCCCGTGGGAGGTGCACGCGCTGCGGCCGCCCCCGTGGTGGGGGCGGCCGAAGGGCGGCGATTAGCCCCGGACCGAGAGCCATTGTTGCGGCTGTGCCCGTCGGCGAGGGGAAGGAGTGTGGATGGAGTGGCCCCTTCACCCGTACCTCGCGGAGCGTGGCCATCGGGGAGTTGCTGATGTTGCTCTCCTCCGGCGTCTCCTGCTCCTGCTTCGACCGCAGGGGAAGTGGTGATGGTGCCGCCTACCTTGACCACAGCCCCAGCGGCGTCCACACTCTCGTGCGCCTCTGCGTCCCCCGCAGCATTGGTGGCTGCGGGCGGCGGTGCCTTCGAGGTGGATGGTTGAGCAGCAGCACCGGGCTTCTTCTTGGGCGCCATTGCCGACGGCGCCGTCCAAGACGAATATGGTGATGAAGATGATGCGCTTCACATGCTTTCAGGTTCGCGCAAGCGATCCCCCTACCTGGCGCGCCAAAGATGTCGCAGGAAACCACGGCCACCTATGGGGCCAAGGGGCCCTTTGCTGGTTCGGCAGGGGGGATGTTGCGTTGCACAAACAGTAGAAGAACGTGGGGCAGCATGGCAGAGATCACACGGGCAATTTTACCCAGGTTCAGGCTGTCGCGAGGTGAAAAACCCTACTCCTGCTTTGGTGGATTGATGGTGGAAAAGTGGTGGTGGAGCGTAGTACACTTGCCTGGCAGGCTCGCCCTGGGAAGGCAGTGACTACGCGCGTACGAGCGTGGGGGTGTTCAACTTTCCAACCCCTGCTACGGTTGCCATGGGCCTCCTTTTATAGGTTAAGGGGTCACCACAGTGGCAAAACAGTCATTATGCACTGATAAGATAGGAAACAGTGCTATCATACCTAATTATGCAGGCTGACAAAGTGCATTAAATGCACCGCTCAACATCACATCGTTGCTCGCCCGGCAAGCCTTGCCGGGCTCGTCTTGCTAGCTCCATGCCTGCTTGCTTGACACGTCGCCGGACGGGTGTCATCTGTAGGTATTTCCTTTAGAAAGAGGCCACCAAAAGGCGAATGGCTATCACTTAGTCACTTTGCAGCATGACACCGCATTGATCAACGACGTGGGTCATGGTGAGATGGCTTGGTGAGGTGTCTTTGCCCTCGTGAGTCCCGGCAGGCCCTACCGGGACGTCTTTAATGCTTTCTTCCGGGGGAGCCCTTTTCCTTGCCAGGTCCGCCTGCCCGGCAAGGGAGGCTTTTCTCCTAGTGGTGTCTCGCTTCTCTGTCTTGGTCTTGGCCTTCTTAATCAGCATGCTGGTTCTTTGAAGATCTTGGTCTCTTGTATCTTGACATGGCCTTGTTGTTGTAATCTTGTTCCCGTGCCTGTGCACAGTTAGGGCAACAGACCCAGGGTTTGTTGGACCGACATTGGCCTTCTAAGCTTTTCGCCCATTTTGGCAATCGATGCCAATAGGGGAGAAGTTTCAGAGAGTTTTGTGCAGAAGTTTACAGAGTTATTTCTTCTTGCTTTGGTTTTGTTCCTTAGCATTTGCATCTCATACGCATGGATCATTGGTTGTTGCATTGCATGGTTGGTGATGCATAATTCCTTGTATAAACTCTCTTGAAAGTGATTGTCATCAATTACCAAAATGGGGGAGATTGAAAGAACATGCGGTGCCCCCATGTTGCACATGAGTTATATTTGTCCATAGGAATTTCTTGAAGTCCATTTGTTGGTTTCAAGGAGTTTATATGTTGGCCAATGTGCTATTCAAGGAATTATCCAAAGAGTGGTCATGTAGAAGACACGATACAAGGTTGATCAAGACTAAGTCAAGAGTGAATCAACTTGATCAACACACAAAGCGTACAAGATGTACCGAGAGGGTTCAAGTGATCCCATTGGATGGTAAGCATTTTCCGTTACACTTTGTGTACTAACCCATGATCTACGTATGAGTTCTATGTGGGGTTAGGTTTGTTTCCATGGTTTTGCATCAAGAGGAAGATATCATACAACACATGGAGGATGACATCAAGTGGTGATCGTCATCAAGATTGCGGTGTGCAAGTTCAAGTGGAGCATCACGAAGAGATCATCCTTGAAGCTTGTCGTCCATTGTGGTGTCAATGGACTTGTGAAGATGTGCCAAAGAGTGGCTCACCCATAGTGGAGTATGGGGGAGCAATCAACTAGTCTTCATCGAGCCAACGCAATCAAGACAGGTGGTCCAACTTGAGGGAGTCAAGATCGTCATCATCTAGCTCAAGTGGACTATGTGCAAGGCAGAGGTTTGACCTTGATAGGTTTTCTATTTTACCGGTCTCTTGGTCATAGTTGGGAGACCGGGTTATAGCATTGATTGCCGTACTATCAAGGGGGGCTCTCGATGAGTAGCTTGATTGTATCATTCGTAGAGAGCTCAAACCATTGCATCCTTTCATCATATTTATTGATTCTTCTCCTTGTGAGAATTGGAGCTTATGGTCATTTTCATGACAAGCTCGAGTTCATCAAAAATAGAGTTCACATGAATCTTCTATGATGTTTTCGATGTTGGGGTTTTTGTCAGTTCTCTTCGTGAGTCTTAGAGCTTATGGTCATCTTCATGACAAGCTCGAGTTCATGGAAAACGGAGTACACATGCATCTTCTATGATGTTTTCGATGTTGGAGGTTATGCTGGTTCTTCTCTTTTGGAGGTTTCACTCCTCTATATCTTAGGCATACCTACCCTGTCGCTTCTTACTATAATCAGTCGCTATTGGATGCTACTCGTCGTCATGTATCCAACAAGCTTGAGTTTGATCAATTCGGAGCTCATATGCAAAAGTTGTGGCAGTTTAGGCTTTATTGCATCCTCTGTTTTCTCTGTTGTGTTCCTAAAATCCTCAAGCGGTAGTACAGCTCTCTAGAGCGGTAGTACCACTTGTAAGCGGCAGTACCGCAGCCATGTGCCGCGCGTAGTACCACTGCTTCTGGGGACGCGTTTTTTCGTGTCGGGTTTCGCAGTAGTAGAGCGGTAGTACCTCTTATAAGCGGTAAGCGGTACTACCTCTCCACCCGAGCAGTAGTACCCCTGATAAGTGGTAAGCGGTACTTCGTCTCCACCCGAACGGTAGTACCTCTTATACGCGGTAAGCGGGACTACCTCTCCCCAGAGCGGTACTACCTCTCTGGCAGAACTATAGCTTGTGTTTTTCTCTCTCGTTGCGCTGTTTTGACCGTGCTAAGCAGTAGTACCGCTCCTCCAAGCGGTAGTACCGCTTGTGCATGACCTGAGAACATAACGGTTGGATTTGGGAGGTCCTATAAAAGGGGGTCTTCTTCCCCATTGAAGCTAATCTCTTTAGCTCTGGTTCTTCCCCCATTGTTGACCTTCTTCGAGCTTGCTATCTCTCAATCCCTCCATGGATTCTTGCTAGTGTTTGGGGGAAAAGAGAGAGGAGATCTAGATCCACATTTCCACCAATCACTTTCTCCTCTTTGTGTGGGGAACCCCTTGGATCTAGATCTTGGAGTTCTTGGTGTTCTCCTTCTTGTTCTTCCTCTCTTCTTCCTGCATAGCTTTCATTGCTTTGGTGGGATTTGAGAGTGAGGGACTTGGGCACTCCGTGTGCCCTTGCCATCGCATTAGTTGCATCGGTTTGAGTTCTCCACGGTGATACGTGGAAGTAACAAGTTGAGAAGCTTATTACTCTTGGGTGGTTGGTACCCTTGAGCTTGTTCCTCTTGGGTGCTTGGGCGCCCTAGACGGTTGGTGGTGTTCGGAGCTCAAACATTGTGGTGTAAAGCTCCAGGCAAGCGTCGGGGTCTCCAATTAGGTTGTGGAGATTGCCCCGAGCAATTTGACGGGTACCAGTGACCGCCCCCAAGGGTTGCCAAAGTGTACGGGTTTGGTGACCGCCCTCAAGGGTCCCTTAGTGGAATCACGGCATCTTGCATTGTGCGAGGGCGTGAGGAGATTACGGTGGCCCTAGTGGCTTCTTGGGGAGCATTGTGCCTCAACACCGCTCCAAAGGGAGATTAGCATCCGCAAGGGTGTGAACTTTGGGATACATCGTCGTCTCTACGTGCCTCGGTTATCTCTTACCCGAGCCCCTTTACTTATGCACTTTACTTTGTGATAGCCATAGTGTTTCATGTTATATATCTTGCTATCACATAGTTGTTTGTCTTGCTTAGCATAGGTTATTGGTGCACATAGGCGATCCTAGTTGTCGTAGGTTTTGTGCTTGACAAATTAACCTCTTGGTTTATTTCGCATTTGTTCAAGCCTAAACCGTAATTATTTTAAAGCACCTATTCACCCCCCCCCCCTCTAGGCGACATCCTCGATCTTTCAATAACCCATGCAGAAAAGGGTAGGATTAGCAGAGTCACAACTATGAATGGAGAATTCATCAAGAGCACTCTTGTTTTGATCTTTTGGTTCAAAAGATCTTCTGCCATAATGGTTCATGGTATTGGAAGAATGATATACCACGGGCCTCGAGGACTAGGCAATGTTACTAATCAACATAAAGGAGCTACAATCACTACCAGCAGAAATAAGCAGGATGAATCTCGGGTTCAAGAACCCAGAGACGGAATACCTACTAACTAAATGGCATCACAGGATGCTTTCGAGAATGATGGCCAGAATAATCACGGTGGGGATACAACACAAAGGCTGAATTTCTAGGTGGTTCACTTAACATAACATGGTTTCCTATTAACTTCAGCAGACATGTTAGGGTAATGGAATACCTCAACACAATAATTTGTGTGTTTAGTCTGGCCAAAATACACCAGAACAGGAAGGAATGCACTAGTGCAGAATTGGGATTTAGCACCGGTTCGTGAGGCCCTTTAGTGCCGGTTCTGGAACCGGCACTAAAGGGTGGGGACTAAAGGTCCCCCCCCCCCCTTTAGTCCCAGTTCAACACGAACCGCCACTAAAGGGCCACCACGTGGCACGAGCCCGCGCCAGGGGCTGGGAGACCTTTAGTACCGGTTGGTAACACCAACCGGTACTAAAAGGTTTAGGGGGGTTTGGGTTTATGATTTATTTTTCCTTTAATTTTGTGTTTTCCATTTAATTCTTTTTCATTTGCTGGTATTTTACGATACTACATATTGTACACGTTATGCATATATATAAATAAAATTTCTCGTAGAACCGATCATATATAAATATATCATCGAATGTTTCGCACCACCATTCACACATACACATGTATATATACA
The DNA here is from genome assembly GCA_011799875.1 of Thinopyrum elongatum. Lineage (NCBI taxonomy): Eukaryota > Viridiplantae > Streptophyta > Magnoliopsida > Poales > Poaceae > Thinopyrum > Thinopyrum elongatum. The sequence continues at coordinate 86,498,744 of CM022303.1, read as the reverse complement.
ATTTCTCCTACATATATGGAGGCATTACTGCGCAATCTATGACCTGGTCGAGCAAAAATCCCGCTATTTCCTCTTGAATTGCTCGTACGCAATCCATTGGTAGGAGCTTATCCCGCATCTCCGAGAACTTTAAAGAAGGAGATCAATATGCATGTATTAGTTGTGTGTATATATATTAGATAAGCTCCTTTCGGACGACATCATGCGAATGTTCTCGCAAACGTAATATGCACATAATTCAGTCCCCGGCGCCTGCTTCAGGGCCTTTACGAGAATAGAATTCAATCAGATAATAATTAATCAAGCATGATAATTAATGGTATTGAAACTAGAATTAAAGAGATAGTAGCTAGCTAGTACTACTTAATTAATTACCTTGGGTCGATGCCATTTCAGCTTTTATTTCCATTGACCTGGAACCTGTTTGATGAACTTTTCCCAAGCCCTGCCCACCGGCAAAGAAAATGAATAAAGGACTTATTAATTAGTTGATATCAGGAAATGACGAACTAAAGAGGCCGACATATAGTTCGATAATGATTGAAATTACCTGTCGACCATCCCTTTCACGATTGAGTACTCAGTATCTGGTTTAAGTAGTGAATCCAGTACTTCAACTTTTCCATCTTCAACTTGAATGATTAACAAGATCCAGTGGAAACTGCGTGAGCACATGTTTGCATGTATAAATTAAGCGGGCATGTGCATAACACTCATCAACTACCCTAAACCCTATACACTTTTTAACATCTAGCAAGTAAGCAAAAACTGAATTTGTAGTACAAGACAGTGTGACTCACTCAAAGTTGTAAGGAAGTAGTATATCTCGATTGGTATTTAGGCGCTTCAAGAACTCTAGCAAGGTTTTCTCTATGTCTTTTTTCGACCATTCTTGTGACCATGTCTGTTGATTAATGGTATTTGGGTCAATGAACCCAATGCCATAGCGTCCAACTTTTTTCATTTCATAGATCTTCATTCTGCATAATACCACCGAAAAGAATATAGTGAGGATAATTACATGCAATGATCAATGAGCACTGCAGCTAGCTTGAGACTTAAATTACAGAAAGAAATCACTTACAGACAGTAGCAACTGACGATAGATTTATCGAGTGCGTCTTGATTGAATAGCTGAAATAGTTCTGTAAACTCAACATACAGAGCATTCGCATTGTAGTAATGCTCTGGCTTGACTCTCACCATGAGGGACTCTCGATTGGTAGTCTTGGCAATTTTCATGTACCATTCATGCAATTCATACATTCTCATTGAGAACTTCATGACCTCCTCAGGCTTGACCAGAGGTTCGCCACGGGCATATTTCCGTTTTAGTTCGTGCTTTGTAAACTTTTCAATGGGCTCGATCTCTAGGAGTTGTTCTATAGTGCATCCGATCTCTGCAGCCTGCCTTCTATGATCGTCGGTTATTACCAGCTGATTGGCGCCGGTACTCATGCGTGTTGGTACAATGAGCGGGGGCATCGATTGCACCGCCTGTTCTCCCAGCTAGGGAATAGTTTTCCCGCTTTTTTTGGCAGCTGCTTGGCTCGACTCCTTCTTTTGTTGTTCTTGATATGCCTTCCTGATTTGGCGCTCATAGTCTAAGTCAATAGGCTTGGGAGCTGGTTCAGCAGCCATACGAATAAAGTGGTCAATGACATCATCAGGCACTTTCTCCTTTGGCGGCGGTGGCGGTTTCGGTCCAAAATGGGCCCTCAGTTGGGCTTGCACTTCGGCTTCATTTTCCTCCACAGTCATGTCATAAGGCCTCTTCAGAAGAGGCGTGAGGCTTGGACCAAATTGGTATCTTTTGCATCCTGTACTTGTACCGCTAGCCGCCATAGCTACGGCGGCTCTCTTCCGCTTTTGCTTAGGCAGCGAAGCCCGTTGAGGCGGCGGAGACGGCTGACGCGGTGCCTGACTTGGAGGAGTTGGACTGGGTTGACGCTGAGGCGGCGGAGCTAGCTGAGGCGGCGGAGACGGCTGACGCGGTGCCTGACTTGGAGGAGAAGGACTAGGCTGACGCGGTGCCGGACTTGGAGGAGGAGTGGGCTAACGCGGTGCCGGACTTGGAGGACGAGGAGTGGCCTGACGCGTTGGCGGACTTGAAGGAGCAGGACTCTGCTGAGGCGGTGGCTGATGACTTGGAGGAGCGGGAGTCTGCTGACGCGGTGGCGGACTTCGAGGAGGAGTTGGCTGAGGCGGTGTCGGTGGCCTTGGAAAGATGATGCAATCCTTTCTCCATAGAATCATACGATGTATGGCCTCTCCAAGTGTGTGCTCGTCGTCACCTCCAGGAATGTCAAGCTCTAGCCCCGAATATTGTGCCACCACATCATCAACCACGACACGAGCATAGCCAGCTGGAATCGGGTTGCAACGGAAGGTTGATTTAGGGGGATTTGTATAAGCAACGGCGTCCGCCACCTTCATGGATATGTTCTTCATTTTGAAGTGTAGCTCACAATTAGTGTTATCCATGATGTCATCCATAGGGTATCTATCCAGCAGTGCCTCATCGCCTGGGGCGGAACCGACGCTGCTTCTCGGCATGGATGGGACGGTGCTATCCAATGCTGGATCCGCTAGCTGCTGCCGCAGCTAAGACCCCCTTTCCTGGCTAAGTGAGTCGATCTGCTGCTGCTGCCGCTGGAATTGGAGTGCCAGCTCCGCGTGCCTTGATTCTAGGCCTTGAAGGCGTTCTGCTTCCTGCTTCCTCTGCTCCTCGTCCAGCTTCCTCTTCTTCTCCTCCTCCATCTTCTTTCTCGCACGGCTTCTGTAGTCGGCGTTCCAGTCCGCAAACCCCTCAAACCACAGAACAACGCCTTTGCCTTGTGTTCTTCCCGGGTGTTCAGGGTTCTTCAGGGCGCGCGTAAGCTCGTCGTTCTCTCTGTTGTGCGTGAACACCCCCGTTCGAGCCTCTTCTATTGCAACAATTATATCGAGGTCGGCTCCCTTAAGACTTGCCCGCTCCAAAACCTGGCCTGTCTTTGGGTCCAACGTCCCCCCATGCGCATAGAACCAAGTCCTGCACCTGGGGGGCCAGCTCAATGTAACTGGAATGACCCCTGCATCCATCATCTATTGCTCAGCCTTATCCCACTTAGGCCGGGCCACCGCGTAGCCACCTGGCCCCAGCCTATGGTAATGCTCCTTTTTCGCGGCATTGAGCTTGTTTATTCTCGACCGTTCCTTAGCTAATTCCGATTCCTTGAATTTCACGAACGCGGGCCAGTGATCTCTTTGCTTCTCAAGTGTTCCCGTGAATTCTGGAGTCTTCTTTCCTCCTTCGACGTACTTGGCCCATATACTTTTCTTGTGGTTGTTGAATGCAATCGCCATCTTCCTAAGAGCAGCGTCCTTGACTTTCTGCACATCTGCATCTGTGAAATGATCTGGTAGGGTGAAATGTGACATGAGAGATTCCCAAAGCAGATTTTTTTCTCTTTGGTCAACAAAAGTAAGATCTGGATATTCCTTTGCTTACTTTTTCCATTCTTGAATGGAGATCAGGATTTGGTCCTTCACAAGAACTCCGCACTGACGAACGAACTTGCCCGCATTCTTCTTAGGCTCGCTTGGTTCGCCATTAGGTTTGATGGCATCGATGTTGTACTTTACGCCATCCTTCAACTTTTTGGCCGGGCCTCGCACTGTCCTGCTGCTTGTAGAAGATTTGCTCGATCCGGAGGGATGAAAGAAGAAAGATCGATTCATTAATATATATATACAAATCAATTAAAACATGTGATGATCACCAGATGCCTGCTTTATATAAATATACATCGCCGGTCTTTGTTATTTCAAGATCAACATTTTCTTTGTCATCATAGTTCTGGACTTCATCTATTCGTTCTCCTTCATCAAATATCATACCCTCACCGGTAGGGTTCAGATATTGCGAGCCGTCATCTTCTTCAAACTCATCTGGGCTAGGGGATGAGCGTATGAGGTTGAACAGGGCCGCCTCTCCTTCTCTGCCGGTATTGTCCATAGCTTTTATTTAACTAATCCAGAATAAATATAAAACAATTTAGTATTCAAATTAGAATGCATGCATGCAATCAATAAGGAAAAACTGAATCATAGTACATAATATATGCATCATCGAATATAATCTCGAATACATGGTCTTGAATATTATCGAATAATATATATAAACTCGAATACATCGTCTCAAATATTATCGAATACATCACTGGCTAGCTAATACAGATCGAATACTATCGAATTATGTAGTTCACTCGCGGTTCCTAAGGTGCGGGCGGTGGACACCCAAAGAGAAGGAACCATCACAGGATCATAGCTCGGGTGAGATCCCCGAAGAACCTGCCAGGTATTGGAGAACCTGACGTCCAACGCAGCCATGTAGCGACGAACGTGCTCGTCCTCCTCCCTGACACGGCGACGTACCACCTCCGGCGGGGCCGGCTCCCTCGCCACCGAAAGTGGCCCACGCGAACGCCACCAAAGGAGCTCCGGGTCGACGACGGGAACCGGGTTCCTCACCAAGCGGCGCGCCCCTGAAGGTAGCATCTCCCAGTGCCAGCCCGGCGGAGCCCAGTCCCGGACATGGCTCCTCTGAAGCAGGATGTCGTCGCGAACGGGTCGACGGCGAGGATGCGGGCCGGGCATATCGTTGACGTCGATAACAAATTCGATCTATATGCAAATGTAACATTTTTTAAATGATTGGTGATTGTGATTTCTTATATACAAATTCTATATGCAAATTCTATATGAAAATGTAACATAACGGATTCTCTTGGGGACATTCTTGATAAATCTATGTCAAAAGTCAAACTTTGACATATGATCAAATATTGCATATGTCAAAATTCAAACTTTGATAGATGATATCTAGCTAGCTAATTCATCTAACATTAATATCTATACCTCTATACCTATACTAATTATGCACTTCCTAAAAATTCCCACGTTAATCAGTAATTAGGAGCCGTTAATCTGGTGGGGCCTAGTTATTACGGTTTAGATTAGCCCATAAAATAATTAGTTACAAATTACCCACATGTGCCATCGGTTTATTTGCACGTCATGTAATAACGAAAGTTATTCGCCTATGCAATCAGGTTGTTTGCACGTCATGTGTTATCGTAACAAACAAAAGTTATTTCTATTTATCTGTTTCATCTCAATGGACCACCGAGAATTAAAAAAAGAAGCCCAGCGAGAGGCTGATGTCTTCACGTCATCTCTTCGGAATATATAACCATCCCTAAAAAAAATCTCCAGAGATGAATAATCCCAATTGATCAGCTAAAGAAAAGGCCCAGCGAGGCTGCCGGTTTGCCGTCCTCATGTCGCCGCCATGCCTGCCTTTCAGTTTTGGTCAGGCGCCATCTGTAGCAGCTTCATCTCGGCAAGCTCAAGCGGTTGATCCACTCTTCTCCTATGCCATCATGGTATCCTCACAGACTCGCGTTGCCCTATTTGCCCTGCAGCTCCATCCACCCCCTCTTAATTGCCAATCTACGGATCATACAGAGAAGGCCGAGTAAACGGCCCAGCGTCGGAGGCCAACCGATTCCGGCGTGGATTCTAACCAAACGCGATGAACATGTATCAGGTTTGCACTTCATCCTTGCCTTTATGTGGCTGGGAGTATGATTTCTGCTTACAAACAGATTGTACAGAGAAGTTGCAGTAAACAGCCCAGTGCCGGTGGCCAGCCGTATTCCGGCGAGGAATCCACCCAAATGCGATGAACAACTATCAGCAGGTTTGCACTGCATCTATGCCTTGCAGGGTTGGATTACGATCTGCTTGATAAAATAAATGTCTTTACTAATGTTCAAGATGTGCAGGATGATGCTTAGTTTAACAACGAGAATTTGTTGTCTTTATTTCAGAACTTATTCCCTGCACTCAGACTCTGTAGCAACTGATCGATAACCTGCATGTTGGTTTCTGTAGTTTTATATAGCCTGGACGTTCTCCCTAACCTCTTGGTGGAATTTGGTTTGTTTCAACCATATCTTGCAAAAGAAAACACATTCCATTTACTTTATCCCACTGTTTATAGACAATCGCATGATACCTTTGTAGTTCAGTTGAAGCTGGCAACAGCAGCACCGCTTTGTCCGGCAAGCCCTGTTATAGTTCTTCCTATAACCAAGAAATCAAGAGCAATTTATACAAGAGGAAAATCCAGGGCACTCATCCGGGCACATCATGGAAGTAAGTTTTTGCCACGTATGTCCATCATCGATGTGGTCCATAAGGAAATCTCACACATCCCTTTTGACATAAATTATTAAATTTGTTCACATTCTCTCTTTCCAGTATATATGCATAGTTTGCCAGTCAAAAAGTCAACCAATGATATGTGGTTGGATGTTCACCAGAGTGACCAGTGTCGATGAATCGATGCATGCAGCAGCGTCATGCGTACACCGGTCAAGACTCAAGGCCATGTGTCCCATTGCAGGTATGTAAATACACATAATTAGCATGTTTTACATTAGACAATTCGAAGCATATGGAGATGCATTAACGTTAATCAGGGCTGTGTTGAGGTTGTTCAAGCCGTGTCCATGTATTTTCTCTTATTAGCTCTCTTAATTACCAATGCTACCTTCATGCAGTTTTGTGAGGGTTTGTCGCCCAGCTCATTGTGCCTGATAATGAGCGTCTCAAGTAGAATAGCTACTGATGTTGATGAATTAACAAATCAATCTGGTGGTCTTCATCTCTTTGACAACATGTGGAGCATATATCATATTATCAAGTGCTTTTGTTAGATCAATTTTTATCGAGTACTTCCAATCCATTGTCTTTTTTTTGGTCTCTTTGCTGTATTCTTCATAAGGAGATCTCACACATCCTTTTCATATAAATTATTAATTTCTTCACATTCTCTCTTTCCAGTATATGCATGGTATGTCAGACAAAAATTTAGCCAGTGATCTATGGTTGGATGTTCGTGGAAGTGACCAGCATTGCATCAATCAACGCCTACAGCAGCGTCGTGCATACACGGGTTGACTCCAGGCCAATGTGTCCAACTGTAGGTACTGTAAAGACACATAATTAGTAGATTTACATTAGGCATTTCTAAGCATATGGAGATGTCTTAGCCTTCATCAGGGCTGTGCTGAGGTTGTTCAAGCCGGCTATATATTTTCTCTTCTTGGCTCTCTTAATCACCACTGCGACCTTCAATTGAGACTGCAACAATATGTGCTAAAAATCCATGTCTTTCCAATGTCTCCTTAATTTCTCTCATCCCCTATCAGCATATATGGGTGATGGCGCACACAATTTTTTTGCTTGCACTATGTCGTGGCCAAGGATGAATACACGACATGGCGAGGATCGATGCTTGATGAGGTATGTGTTCGTATTTAATGTTAGATATGAAAATTAATATTCTTTGTCTTTGTCTCTGTGTTTTGGAAAGAATAGAATGAATAATTTCTCTGATTTGAGTTGGTCTTTGGAAAACGCTTGCCTATGATTGTAATCCATAAGGAAATCTCACACATCCCTTTTCATATAAATTATTCAATTTGTTCACATTCTCTCTTTCCAGTATATATATGCATGGTTTGTCAGTTAAAATTCAACCAATGATCTATGGTTGGACATTCGCCGGAATCGCCAGCGTCAACCAATCAACACCTGCAGCAAGGTCATGCGTACACGGGTCAAGACTAAAGGGCAATGCGTACAACTGTAGGTACGCATAGACATATAATTAGCAAATTTACATTACACAATTCTAAGCATATGGAGATGCGTTAGCCTTATTGCATACTACAGAAATGTGACAAATAATAATATAAAACGTATTTCCTTATATTTAACAAATTATATCATGTTATCTTAACACAAGCTATTTTTAGATGTCATTTCATTACTTATTGTGGTTGCATCCAACTAACACATTTATGAAAATACAATCTCCAACAAATCCTCAGGTTTCAAATCTTCGAGGTTTGAGTACATGGATCATTCATATGTTATTTTATAAGACATGATGCTAGGCGGTAATAATATAGATTAGAATACAATATTGATTAACTAGCCCGTGCGACGCACGGGTTGGCGACTAGTATGTAGCTAATTCATCTAACATATTTGACAAAAGAATAAAAAACTAATTCGATCATCTAACATTAATATATCTAATTCATCTATAACTAAAAGTATAAAAAACTAATTCATCTAACATTTCTATCTAATTCATCTAATTCATCTAACATTTAACATTAATCTAACATTTTCTATCTAATTCATCTAACATTTGACATTAATATATCTAATTCGATCATCTAACAATTTGACATTAATCTAATTCATCTAGCTAAAACAATGACATTAATCTAATTCATGTAGCTAAAACTTTGACATTAATCTAACATTTACATAACTAAAAGTATAAAAAACAGAAAACAGAAAATAATTAAGAAAAATGTGTGTGTGTGTAGTGTGTGTGTGTGCGTACAGTGTGTGTATGTGTGTGTGTGTGTGCGGGCCGGCTCGATCGGATGATCGAGGGCGCGGCCATGGCGCAGGGGGCTCACAGCGCGGGGCGACTGGGGTGGCGACGGAGGGCGGCGACGGGGCGGCGGCGACAGGGCGGCGGCACAAGATGGCAACGACGGGGACAGGCCGGGGCGGCGACGGGGACGGGGGCGGCGACGCCGACGGCGCGCGACGGGGGCGGCGACGGGGACGGCGACGGCGCGCGATGGGGGTGGCGACGGGGGGCGGTGGCGATGTCGAAAGCAGAGACGAAGAGGGAGATGAAACTGCAAAATTTTGAAGTGTTGTATATATAGGATGGACCTTTAGTACCGGTTAGAGCCACCAACAGGTACTAAAGGTCTGTTTTGGCCAGGCCAAGCGGCGGGAAGCGCACCCCTTTAGTACCGGGTCGTGGCTCCAACCGGTACTAAATACCCCCCCCCCTTTAGTACCGGTTGGAGCCACGCCCCGGTACTAAAGGTGGTGCGCTGGCGCAGGTGCGGTGCGGGCAAGTTTAGTCCCACCTCGCTTGCCGAGGGGCGCCCGTACCAGCTTATAAGCCCCGCCGCGGCTTCTGCCACGAGTTCCTCTCTAATGCAGGCCTTCTGGGCCTACCTCTGCTGCGATGCCCTGTTGGGCCTACTGGGCTGGCCGGCCTGCATCCTGGCCCAACTATAGGTTGGGTTTCTAGTCGTATGCAGGCCGCTGTGGCCCAGTAGGCAGGCTTTTTTTTCTTTTTTTTTCTTTTCTGCTTTATTTATTTTCTTTTATTTATTTCTGAGTTGTTTTTTGCTGTCTTTAGAGTATCTTTGTGAATATTTTTGCTTTAGGTACAAAAAATTACAAACTTTCTGTTAGTGCCAGTAGTTTTCAAATTTGAATTATTTAAAATTTGTGTGAATCACTAGTTTGTGAATAACTTTACTTTAAAAAAAGATTTTTCAGTGATTCTTTTTTCTTATGTTTAATATTAGTGTGTTTTATCATTATATTCAATTTGGTAATACTTAGGTTATTTAAAAAAATGAAATGCCTTTGTAACAGATGAGTTTTCGTCCGAAACCGTGATACTTCGAAAGAGATTGTCCAATTTGTACACGAAGTGGATCTAGTTTTTGCCATAACCCTCTCAACTTTTTAGAACATGCTATGTGGGTGAAATGATGATATCATGCCAAGTTTCAACCTTTTCAGAGTTCATTTGTAGTGCTTTTCAATTTCAGGGTCATTTAGCTCAAAAAAATTAGTAAATGCATGAAAAATAGCAAATGAAGTCAGAAAGGGTTGAAAATTGATGACGCGGCTTTGAATGGTGCATACTGAACACACAAAACGTCTGGAGTTGAAATAAGTTTAAAAAAATGAAATGCCTTTGTAACAGATGAGTTTTCGTCCGAAACCCTGATACTTCGAAAGAGATTGTCCATTTTGTACACGAAGTGGATCCAGTTTTTGCCGTAAGCCTCTCAACTTTTTAGAACATGCTATGTGGGTGAAATGATGATACCATGCCAAGTTTCAACCTTTTCAGAGTACATTTGTAGTGCTTTTCAATTTCAGGGTCATTTAGCTCAAAAAATCAGTAAATGCATGAAAAATAGCAAATGAAGTCAGAAAGGGTTGAAAATTGATGACGTGGCTTTGAATGGTGCATACTGAATGCACAAAAATTCTGGAGTTGAAATAAGTTTAAAAAAATGAAATGCCTTTGTAACAGATGAGTTTTCGTCTGAAACACGGATACTTCGAAAGAGATTGTCCATTTTGTACACGAAGTGGATTCAATTTTTGCCATAACCCTCTCAAATTTTTAGAACATGCTATGTGGGTGAAATGATGATACCATGCCAAATTTCAACCTTTTCAGAGTTCATTTGTAGTGCTTTTCAATTTGAGGGTCATTTAGCTCAAAAAATCAGTAAATGCATGAAAAATAGCAAATGAAGTCAGAAAGGGTTGAAAATTGATGTCGTGGCTTTGAATGGTGCATACTGAATGCACAAAAAGTCTGGAGTTGAAATAAGTTTAAAAAAATGAAATGCCTTTGTAACAGATGAGTTTTCGTCTGGAACCCTGATACTTCGAAAGAGATTATCCATTTTGTACACGAAGTGGACCAGTTTTTGCCATAACCCTCTCAACTTTTTAGAACATGCCATGTGGGTGAAATGATGATACCATGCCAAGTTTCAACCTTTTCAGAGTTCATTTGTAGTGCTTTTCAATTTCGGGGTCATTTAGCTCAAAAAAATCAGTAAATGCATGAAAAATAGCAAATGAAGTCAGAAAGGGTTGAAAATTGATGACGTGGCTTTGAATGGTGCATACTGAACGCACAAAAAGTCTGGAGTTGAAATAACTTTAAAAAAAATGAAATGCCTTTGTAACAGATGAGTTTTCGTCCGAAACCCTGATACTTCGAAAGAGATTATCCATTTTGTACACGAAGTGGATCCAGTTTTTGCCGTAACCCTCTCAACTTTTTAGAACATGCTATGTGGGTGAAATGATGATACCATGCCAAGTTTCAACCTTTTCAGAGTTCATTTGTAGTTCTTTTCAATTTTAGGGTCATTTAGCTCAAAAAAATCAGTAAATGCATGAAAAATAGCAAATGAAGTCAGAAAGGGTTGAAAATTGATGACGTGGCTTTGAATGGTGCATGCTGAATGCACAAAATGTCTGGAGTTGAAATAAGTTTAAAAAAATGAAATGCGTTTGTAACAGATGAGTTTTCGTCCGAAACCCTAATACTTCGAAAGAGATTGTCCATTTTGTACACGACGTGGATCCAGTTTTTGCCGTAACCCTCTCAACTTTTTAGAACATGCTATGTGGGTGAAATGATGAAACCATGCCAACTTTCAACTTTTTCAGAGTTCATTTTGTAGTGCTTTTCAATTTCAGGGCCATTTAGCTCAAAAAATCAGTAAATGAGCTGAAAAATAGCAAATGAAGTCAGAAAGGTACACGTTTGTCCAAAGCACAGAAGTACACATTTCAAATGGCAAAACACATAAGCACCCTAACTATTACAAAGATTCCCAAATCAGTAAACATGTCGATTGCAGAGCGGACCTCTAGGTCTTTCCAATAGGGTAGGTCCCAAAATATAGATTTCTTCTTCCACATGGGTGCGCGTCCGTCAGCGCCATTCGGAACAGATTGCCCACCAGGACCCTTTCCAAAGATTACCTTAAAATCCTTCACCATATCATGTACATCATCACCAGTATGGTGGCGAGGCTTCGTCCGGTGATCTGCCTCACCTTTGAAATGCTTGCCTTTCTTTCTTACGGGATGCCTGCTCGGAAGAAATCGACGATGTCCCAGGTACACATTCTTCTTACAATTATCCAAATATATACTGTCGGTATCATCCCAACAGTGCGTGCATGCGCGGTATCCCTTGTTTGTCTGTCCTGAAAGGTTACTGAAAGCAGGCCAATCATTGATGGTCACAAACAGCAACGCATGTAGGTCAAATTCCTCCTGTTTGTGCTCATCCCATGCACGTACACCTTTTCCATTCCACAGCTGTAAGAGTTCTTCAACTAATGGCCTTAGGTACACATCAATGTCGTTGCCGGGTTGCTTAGAGCCTTGGATGAGCACTAGCATCATAATGAACTTCCGCTTCATGCACAACCAAGGAGGAAGGTTATACATACATAGAGTCACAGGCTAGGTGCTATTTTTATTGCTGCTCTGCTCCCCAAAAGGATTAATGCCATCTGTGCTTAGACCAAACCATACGTTCCTTGCGTCACCTGCAAAGTCCTCCCAGTACTTTCTCTCGATTTTTCTCCACTGCGACCCGTCAGCGGGTACTCTCAACTTCCCGCCTTTCTTACGGTCCTCTTTGTGCCATCGCATCAACTTGGCATGCTCTTTGTTTCTGAACAGACGTTTCAACCGTGGTATTATAGGAGCATACCACATCACCTTGGCAGGAATCCTCTTCCCGGGGCGCTCGCCCTCAACATCACCAAGGTCACCTTGTCTGATCTTATACCGCAATGCACCGCATATCGGGAATGCATTCAAATCCTCGTACGCACCGCGATAGAGGATGCAGTTATTAGGGCATGCATGTATCTTCTGCACCTCCAATCCTAGAGGGCATAGAACCTTCTTCGCTTCGTACGTACTTTCGGGCAATTCGTTATCCTTTGGAAGCTTCTTCTTCTCTGTGCCATCGCATCAACATGGCATGCTCTTTGTTTTGGAACAAACATTTCAATCGTGGTATTATAGGAGCATACCACATCACCTTGGCAGGAATCTTCTTCCTGGGGCGCTCACCCTCAACATCACCAGGGTCATCGCGGCTGATCTTATAGCGCAATGCACCGCATACCGGGCACGCGTTCAAATCCTCGTACTCACCGCTGTAGAGGATGCAGTCATTTGGGCATGCATGTATCTTCTGCACCTCTAATCCTAGAGGCAGACAGCCTTCTTTGCTTCGTACGTACTCTCGAGCAATTCGTTGTCCTTTGGAAGCAGCTTCTTTAACATCATCAGCAACTTTCCAAATCCCTTGTTAGATACACCATTCTCTGCCTTCCATTGCAGCAATTCCAGTGTGGTGCCCAGCTTTTTCTTGTCAGCTTCGTAATTCGGGTACAACAATTTCTTGTGATCCTCTAACATGCGCTGCAACTTCTTCTTCTCTTTTTCACTTGCGCTGTTTCTCTTTGCATCGGCAATGGCCCGACCTAGATCATCAGCGGGCTCATCTGATGCCTCTTCTTCAGCTTCTTCCCGCATTGCCGGCTCAGCTTCTTCCCCCATTGTTGTACCATCGTATTCAGGGAACCCATGGCCAGGATAGCTGTCGTCGTCGTCCTCTTCTTCTTCATTGTCTTCCATCATAACCCCTCTTTCTCCGTGCTTGGTCCAAACAATATAGTGGGGCATGAAACCGGACTCAAACAGGTGGACGTGAATGGTTCTTGACTTAGAGTAATTCCGATCATTCTTACAGCCAGCACATGGACAAGGCATAAAACCATCCGCCCGCTTATTTGCCTCAGCCGCAAGCAGAAAAGTACGCACGCCATTAACGAACTGGGGAGAGCATCGGTCATCGTACATCCATTGCCGTCTCATCTTCATTACACAGCACCGAAAAGACCAAATTAATACAAGTTCATACAACAGTTATTCTCATAAAACAACATACAAATAACTCTCCAGCTAAAGCATTTAAATGCAACAACAAATACGATCAAGATCGCAACTAAGGTAACAATTGATCCAACAGCATAATGATACCAAGCCTCACTATCGACGGCATATTTTCTAATCTTTCTAATCTTCAAGTGCATTTTCTCCATCTTGATCTTGTGATCATCGACGACATCGGCAACATGCAACTCCAATTCCATCTTCTCCCCCTCAATTCTTTTCAATTTTTCTTTCAACTACTCGTTTTCTTTTTCAACTAAATTTAAACTCTCGACAATAGGGTCGGTTGGAATTTCCGGTTCACATACCTTCTAGATAAAAATATCTATGTCAACTTGATGGGCATAATTTGTCATAAACACGAAATGCAACAAATAATTTTAAAAGAGAATATACCACATCCGAATCATAACCCGGACGAGGGCCGACGGGAACAGATATAAAAACCATGGCACTATGTGTAACAAACAACGTACGGGCCGGGTAAGATAATTATACAAGTAACTATATATATAAATCACACAAACATGATTTTTTTATATCAAAAAGATAAGAACAAGAGGCTCACCACATGGTGGTGCCGGCGACGGGACGGTGCGGACGATCGACGGTGGTTAGGACGGAGACGGGAAGGCACTAAGTAAACCACACCTACATATGCAAACTAAGAGTTATTTTGACCTCAAATTGCATATAAATCAAATAAACTACCACATATAATTCCTCCCAAACTAAAAAACTCACAAATCACTATACTTATAGAGCATGCAAGAGCTAATCTAGCAATGAGAGATAAAAAGGACAAAGTTGCTAACCTTTGTGATCACTTGGACGGATGGGGGGCCTTCAAATCTTCACAAATTTTGGCAAAAATGGAGGTGAGCTTGAGCAAGAGGGGAAGAAAAACAGAGAGGAGGGGAAAAACAGAGCGCTTCGGCTCGGGCTGGACGAAGCACTATATATAGTGATATCTTTAGTCCCGGTTGGTTAGACGAACCGGGACAAAAGGTGCATCTCTAGTCCCGGTTCGTGGCATAAACCGGTACTAAAGGTGTTGGTGGGGCCCCAGCCTGACAACAGCCTGCCACCACCTCTTTAGTACCGGTTTATGGCACGAACCGGTACTAAAGGTTCGCCACGAACCAGTACTAATGAGCGCCGCCCGCCTAGCCGTTGGAACCGGCACTAATGGTCACATTAGTGCCGGTTCAATTACAAACCAGGACTAATGAGCTTCACATTAGGACCTTTTTCTACTAGTGATGTTTTGAAAATGCATGAGACTAATTAGAAACCTTGGATAACTCGGACAGCATAACGGCGGTAAATGTTCAAAAAAGATTTTGAGACATCCTGCAAAATGGTAGCATAACCACTCAACATCACAAAATCAAGGTTCCAAGACCAACTGTTAACACACGGAAGTACTAGAAACTGAACTGAGACTTGAATCCATCATTCCTACGAGTCTACGGATTATGAGCATGTTGCACAATCTTGGGAGAGGATGAAATTGATGATACAAAATTGCCCTACTCATGGTTTGAATTTGTGGTTGATTATATAAATTTTTTATGCCGGATTGAATTTTGCTTCTAGAAATCTTTTAGATTTGGCCGCGGGAGGCACTTTTATGGAAATTACTTTAGGAGAAGCTACTAAAGTCCTAGATAATATTTTGGTTAATTATTCTCAATGGCACACCAAAAGATCTTCCACTAGTAAAAAAGTGCATGCAATTGAATAGATTAATGTTTTGAGTGGAAAGACGGATGAACTTATGAAATTGTTTGCTAGCAAGAGTGCTTCTTTTGATCCTAATGATATGCCTTTGTCTACTTTGATTGAGAATAATAATGAATCTATGGATGTGAATTTTGTTGGTAGGAACAATTTTGGTAATAACGAGTATAGAGGTAATTTTAATCCTAGGCCGTTTCCTAGTAATTCCTCTAATAATTATGGTAATTCCTACAAAAATTCTTATGGAAATTATAATAAGATGTCCTCTGATTTTGAGAATAGTGTTAAAGAATTTATGATTTCGCAAAAGAGTTTCAATGCTTTGATTGAAGAAAAATTGCTTAAGATTGATGATTTGGCTAGGAACGTGGATAGAATTTCTCTTGATGTTGATTCTTTGAAACTTAGATCTATTCCACCCAAGCATGATATTAATGAAACTCTAAAAGCTATGAGAACCTCCATTGATGAGTGCAAAGTAAGAACCTCTAAGATGCGTGCTAAACGAGATTGGTTTGTAAAAACATGTTCTTCTAGTTTCCATGAAAATAATGATGAAGATCTTAAAGTGATTGATGTGACTCCTATTGAATCTTTGTTTTCCAATATAAATCTTGATAAATATGGGACTGGAGATGAGTCAACTTTAGTTAAAAGGCGTCCCAATGATTCGGAGTTTTTAGATCATGACGCAAAAATTGATAAAAGTGGGATTGGAGAGGTCAAAACTTTAAGTAGCAATGAACCCACTCTTTTGGATTTCAAGGAATTTAATTGTGATAATAGTTCTTTAATAGATTGTATTTCCTTGTTGCAATACATGTTGAATTCTCCTCATGCTTATAATCAAAACAAAGCTTTTACTAAACATATCGTTGATGCTATGATGCAATCTTTTGAAGAAAAGCTTGAATTGGAAGTTTCTATCCCTAAAAAACTTTATGATGAGTGGAAACCTACTATTAAGATTAAGATTAAAGATTATGAGTGCCATGCTTTGTGTGATTTGGGTGCCAGTGTTTCCACGATTCCAAAAACTTTATGTGATGTGTTAGGTTTCCGTGAATTTGATGATTGTTCCTTAAATTTGCATCTTGCGGATTCCACTATTAAGAAACCTATGGGAAGGATTAATGATATTCTTATTGTTGAAAATAGGAATTATGTGCCCGTAGATTTCACTGTTCTTGATATAGATTGCAATCCTACATGTCCTATTATTCTTGGTAGACCTTTCCTTAGAACGATTGGCGCAATTATTGATATGAAAGATGGAAACATTAGATTTCAATTTCCGTTAAGGAAGGGCATGGAACACTTTCCTAGAAACAAAATTAAATTGCCATATCAATCTATTATGAGAGCTACTTATGGATTGCATACCAAAGATGACAATACCTAGATCTATTCGTGTTTTATTGCCTAGCTAAGGGCGTTAAACAATAGCGCTTGTTGGGAGGCAACCCAAATTTTTTTTTGGCTTTTTTTTCCTATTTTTCTTTGAATAATTCATCTAGCCTCTGGTTAGATGTGGTTTTGTGTTTTAATTAGTGTTTGTGCCAAGTAAAACCTTTGGGATGGCTTACGGTGATAGTTGATTTGATCTTGCTGAAAAACAGAAACTTTTGCGTCCAGTCACAGAATTTTAATAATTTACTGGAGCGTTGAAAAACCCTGAATTTTTTACACGACATTGATATACAAATTTTCTAAGGTATTCTCATGTTTCAGAATTTTTGGAGTTACATAAGCATTAGAACAATTCGGATCTTCACAGACTGTTCAGTTTTTGACAGATTCTGTTTTCTTTGTGTTGTTTGCTTATTTTGATGAATCTATGTGTAGTATCGGGGGGTATGAGCCATGGAAAAGTTGGGATACAGTAGATATTACACCAATGTAAATAAATAATGAGTTCACAACAGTACCAAAAGTGGTGATTTATTTTCTTATATTAACGGAGCTTATGAGATTTTCTGTTGAGTTTTGTGTTATGAAGTTTTCAAGTTTTGGGTTAGGATTTGATGGACTATGGAATAAGGAGTGGCAAAAGCCTAAGCTTGCGGATTCCCAAGGCACCCAAAGGTAATATTCAAGGGCAACCAAGAGCCTAAGCTTGGGGATGCCCCAGAAGGAATCCCCTCTTTCGTCTTCGTCTATCGGTAACTTTACTTGAGGCTATATTTTTATTCACCACATGATATGTGTTTTGCTTGGAGCGTCTTGTATGATTTGAGTCTTTGCTTTTTAGTTTGCCACAATCATCCTTGCTGTACACACCTTTTGAGAGGGACAAGCATGAATCGTGATTTATTAGAATACTCTATGTGCTTCACTTATATCTTTTGAGCTAGGCAATTTTGCTCTAGTGCTTCACTTATATCTTTTTAGAGCACGGCGGTGGTTCTATTTTATAGAAATTGTTGAACTCTCATGCTTCACTTATATTGAGAGTCTTTAAACAGCATGGTAATTTTATTTGGTTATAAATTTAGTCGTAATATGATAGGCATCCAAGAGGGATATAATAAAAACTTTCATATAAAGTGCATTGAATACTATGAGAAGTTTGATTCCTTATGATTATTTTGACATATAGAGATGGTAATATTAGATTCATGCTAGTGAGTAATTGTAAATTTGAGAAATACTTGTGTTAAAGTTTGTGATTCCCGTAGCATGCACGTATGGTGAACCGTTATGTGATGAAGTCGGAGCATGATTTATTTATTGATTGTCTTCCTTATGAGTGGCGGTCGGGGACGAGCGATGGTGTTTTCCTACCAATCTATCCCCCTATGAGCATGAGTGTAGTACTTCGTTTCGGTAACTAATAGATTTTTGCAATAAGTATGTAAGTTCTTTATGACTAATGTTGTGTCCATGGATTATACGCACTCTCACCCTTCCACCATTGCTAGCCTCTCTCGTGCCGTGCAACTTTCGCCGGTACCATACACCCACCATATACCTTCCTCAAAATAGCCACCATACCTACCTATTATGGCATTTCCATAGCCATTCCGCGATATACTTCCATGCAACTTTCCACCGTTCCGTTTATTATGACATGCTTCATCATTGTCATATTGCTTTGCATGATCATGTAGTTGACATCATATTTGTGGCAAAGCCACCGTTCATAATTCTTTCATACATGTCACTCTTGATTCATTGCACATCCCGGTACACCGCCGGAGGCATTCATATAGAGTCATATTTTGTCCTAAGTATTGAGTTGTAAGTAAATAAAAGTGTGATGATCTTCATTATTACAGCATTGTCCCATGTGAGGAAAGGATGATGGAGACTATGATTCCCCCACAAGTCGGGATGAAACTCCGGACTAAAAATAAAAAAAAAGGGTGAAAAAAAATGAGAAGGCCCAAATAAAAAAAATGAGAGAAAAGGGAGAAGGGACAATGTTACTATCCTTTTACCACACTTGTGCTTCAAAGTAGCACCATGATCTTCATGATAGAGAGTATCCTATGTTGTCACTTTCATATACTAGTGGGAATTTTTCATTATAGAACTTGGCTTGTATATTCCAATGATGTGCTTCCTCAAATTGCCCTAGGTCTTCGTGAGCAAGCGAGTTGGATGCACACCCACTTAGTTTTCTTTTGAGCTTTCATAAACATATAGCTATAGTGCATCCGTTGCATGGCAATCCCTACTCACTCACATTGATATCTATTGATGGGCATCTCCATAGCCCGTTGATATGCCTAGTTGATGTGAGACTATCTCCTTCTTTTTGTCTTCTCCTCAACCACCATATTCTATTCCACCTATAGTGCTATGTCCATGGCTCACGGTCATGTAATGCATGAAAGTCGAAAAAGTTTGAGAACATGAAAAGTATGAAACAATTTCTTGCCTTGTCATCGGGGTTGTGCATGATTTGAATATTTTGTGTGATGAAGATGGAGCATAGCCAGACTATATGATTTTGTAGGGATAAGCTTTCTTTGGCCATGTTATTTTGAGAAGACATAATTGCCATGTTAGTATGCTTGAAGTATTATTGTTTTTATGTCGATATTAAACTTTTTTTTGAATCTTATGGATCTGAACATTCATGCCACAATAAAGAAAATTACATGGATAAGTATGTTAGGTAGCATTCCACATCAAAAATTCTGTTTTTATCATTTACCTACTCGAGGACGAGCAGGAATTAAGCTTGGGGATGCTTGATACGTCTCCAACGTACCTACAATTTTTTATTGTTCCATGCTATTATATTATCTATTTTGGATGTTTTATATTCATTAATATGCTATTTTATATTATTTTTGGGACTAACCTATTAACCTAGAGCCCAGTGCCAGTTTATGTTTTTTCCTTGTTTTTTAGCTTCGTGGAAAAGGAATACCAAACGGAGTCCAAACGGAATAAAATCTTCGCGACGATTTTTCTGGGACCAGAAGACACCCACGAGACATGGAGATGAAGTCGGAGTATCCACGAGGCGGCAACAAGGGTGGAGGGCGCGCCCCCTACCTTGTGGGCCCCCGTGACCCTCCTGACCTAATTCTTTCGGCTATATATTCACATATGTTCCCAAACCACCCGAAGCATTCACGAAAACACTTTTCCACCGCCGCAACCTTCTGTACCCATGAGATCCCATCTAGGGACCTTTGCCGGCACCCTGCCAGAGGGGGATTCGATCACGGAGGACTTCTACATCAACCCTATTGCCCTTTCGATGAAGCGTGAGTAGTTGATCTCAGACCTACGGGTCCATAGCTAGTAGCTAGATGGTTTCTCTCCTCTCTTTGATTCTCAATACCATGTTCTCCTCGATGTTCTTGGATATTTATTCAATGTAATACTTTTTTGCGGTGTGTTTGCCGAGATTCGATGAGTTGTGGATTTATGATCAGATTATCTATGAATATTATTTGAATCTTCTCTGAATTCTTTTATGCATGATTTGATATCTTTCTAATTCTCTTCGAACTATCGGTTTGGTTTGGCCAACTAGATTGGTTTTTCTTGCAATGGGAGAAGTGCTTAGCTTTGGGTTCAATCTTGCGGTGTCCTTTCCCAGTGACAGTAGGGGCAGCAAGGCACGTATTGTATTGTTGCCATCGAGGATAAAAAGACGGGGTTTACATCATATTGCTTGAGTTTATTCCTCTACATCATGTCATCTTACTTAATGTGTTACTCTGTTCTTCATGAACTTAATACTCTAGATGCAGGCAGGAGTCGGTCGATGTGTGGAGTAATAGTAGTAGATGCAGAATCGTTTTGGTCTACTTGACACGGACGTGATGCCTATATTCATGATCATTGCCTTAGATATCGTCATAACTTTGCGCTTTTCAATCAATTGCTCGGCAGTAATTTGTTCACCCACCGTATTATTTGCTATCTTGAGAGAAGCCTCTAGTGAAACCTATGGCCACCGGGTCTATTTTCCATCATATAAGTTTTCGATCTACTATTTTCCATCATATAAGTTTCCGATCTACTATTTTCCATCATATAAGTTTCCGATCTACTATTTTGCAATCTTTTACTTTCCGATCTATAAAACAAAAATACAAAAAATATTTGCTTTATCTTTTATTTAGTTTCATCTATATCTATCAGATCTCACTTTTGCAAGTAACCATGAAGGGATTGACAACCCCTTTATCGCGTTGGGTGCAAGTTGTTTGATTGTTTGTGCAGGTATTCGGTGATTTGTGCGTTGTCTCCTACTGGATTGATACCTTGGTTCTCAAACTGAGGGAAATACTTATCTCTACTTTGCTGCATCACCCTTTCCTCTTCAAGGGAAAAACCAACGCAAGCTCAAGAAGTAGCAGAGACCACCTACCTCCTGTGCTAGATGAAATGGCTCCTGAGGAATCTATCGAGCTAATGGGCACTGGTGAAATAGTGTCAAGTGAAGAAATAACTGAAGAAGAAGTAATCATTCCTCGTCCAGAAGAAACTGCTACGCCTAGAGAAAATGATTCTGAGGAAAATGCTCAACCTCAACAAGGCCCTTGTCCAGCTCATCCTCGAGTGGCGAATGAAGTGCAGATTGAGAAGATCCTTGACAACATCATTGCACCTGGTCCCCTCACACGCTCAAGAGCTTCACATCTAGCTAACTTTTGTGGGCATTTTGCATTTATCTCTATCACAGAGCCCACCAAAGTTGAAGCATTTCTGGAGCCTGAGTGGATTCAAGCCATGCAAGAAGAATTGCAACAATTTGAGCTCAACAATGTGTGGGAGCTTGTGAATCGACCAGACCCACACAAGCACAATATCATTGGCACTAGGTGGATCTACCACAACAAGCAAGAGGAAAATGGCCAAGTGGTAAGAAATAAGGCCCGTCTTGTAGCACAAAGCTAGACACAGGTTGAGGGTATTGATTTCGGTGAAACATTTGCACCTGTTGCTAGGCTTGAAGCTATTCGTATATTTCTTGCATATGCTAACCATCACAATATTCTCTTATATCAAATGGATGCGAAAAGTGCATTCCTCAATGGTAAGCTTGAGGAAGAAGTATATGTTGCTCAACCACCTGGTTTTGAGGATCCAAAGCATCCGGACAAAGTCTTCAGACTAAACAAGGCTCTCTATGGCCTCAAGCAAGCCCCACGGGCTTGGTATGCGGCACCGAAGGAATCGCACCACCAGGATGTGAAATCAATTCTTCGATATTTAGCTCACACACCAACGCTTTGATTATGGTATCCCAAGGGCTCATATTTTGATCTAGCTCGATTTTCTTATTCTGATTACGCTGGAGATCGTGTGGATCACAAGTCTATATCAGGCACATTTCTGATTGTGATTTGCGTTGGTTTTTTCCCCGAAGAGGAAGGGATGATGCAGCACAGCAACAATAAGTATTTCCCTCAGTTGTGAAACCAAGGTATCAATCCAGTAGGAGGATCGACCAAACTATCTACGCATTACCTCCACACAAATAACAAAAACTTGCAACCCAACCCGTAAGAGGGGTTGTCAATCCCTCCTCGGTATTGAGATAGATTAAATTATATGAGACTGGATAAATAGATCTAACAAGAACACAAAATGAAATAAAGAAAGAAAAAGTGATGCAAGGTATTTTTGGATTTTTGGATTAATAGATCTGAAAATAATATGATAGGAAATAAACCAAGGGGGCGTAGATTTAACTAGAGGCTACTCTCAAGAAAATAGGTTACAGTGGGTAAACAAATTACAGTTGGACAATTGATAGAAGAGCAAATAATTATGACGATATCCAAGGCAATGATCATGTATATAGGAATCATGTCCAAGATTAGTAGACCGACTCCTGCCTGCATCTACTACTATTAGTCCACACATCGACCGCTATCCAGCATGCATCTAGTGTATTAAGTTCCTGCAAAAACGGAGTAATACAATAAGAACAATGACATGATGTAGACAAGATCTATTCATGTAGGAACAGACCCGATCTTTTTATCCTTAATAACAATGATACATGCGTGCCTCGCTACCCCTTGTGTCACTAGGTGAGGACACTGCAAGATCGAACCCATCACAAAGCACCTCTTCCCATGGCAAGAAAAATCAATCTAGTTGGCCAAACCAAACCAAAGTTTCAGACAAGAAATATGAGGCTATAACAATCACGCATAGGAGAGTTCAACAAAGACCCAAATAATATTCATAGATAGATCTGATTATAAACTCACAATTCATCGGATCCCAACAAACACACCGCAAAAAAGAGTTACATCAAATAGATCTCCAAGAACATGGAGGAGAAAATTGTATTAAATATCAAAAGGAGAGAAGAAGCCATCTAGCTACTGCCTACGGACCCGAATGTCTGTGGTAAACTACTCATGCATCATCGAAGGGGCAAGGGTGTTGATGAAGAACCCCTCCGTGATCGTTGACCCCTCCGGCAGAGTGGCAAAAAAGGCCTCTAGATTGGATCTCGTGGTTTTGGAACTTGTGGAGGCGGAAACTCTGATCTCTCCGATCCCCTAGGGTTTTTGGGATTTTAGAGTATTTCTAGAGCTGATAGGTGGTGGAGAGGGGGTCCCTGGGCCCCACAACCCACCAGGGCACGCCGGGGCCTCTAGCGCGCCCTGGTGCCTTGTGGGCTACACTGACCTCCCTTCGGGCACTTCCTTGGCTCCCAAATTTTCTTCTGTCCATAAAAAAATCACCAAAAAGTTCGTGGCATTTGGACTTCGTTTGGTACTAATATTCTGTGAAGTAAAAAACAAGCAAAAAACAACAACTGGCACTGGGCACTATGTCAATAGGTTAGTCCCAAAAAATGATATAAAGTTGCTATAAAATAAATATAAAACATCCAAGATTGATAATATAACAGCATGGAATAATAAAAAATTATAGATACGTTGGAGACGTATCACACATGCCATCTCCTCGGATGATCTCTTTTCTGTTGGTCCTCAAAGAAGCAGACTAGCGTGGCTCTATCCAAAGCTGAGCCTTAAAACATTGGCCCTGGTACCTGCTGCTCATAGTTGCTTTGGATGAAGCAAACCCTCAAGGACTGTGGCGTCACCGTGAAGAAAGTCCCTCTCTTCTGCGACAATGATAGTGCTATCAAGATCGCCCACAACCCTATTCAACATTCCCAGACGAAGCATATTCACATTCGTCACCATTTTCTTCGTGATCTTGTGCTAAAGGGAGACATCGTCATCGACCACGTGAAGACTGAAGACCAGCTTGCCGATATCTTCACTAAGCCCTTTGATGAAAATAGGTTCTGCAAGGTGCTGTGTGAGCTAAACATCCTAGAATCTTTTAATGTCATCTAAAATGGACACACATCCTAACGCTTATTCATTTTTGATGACTTTGATGCACAACACACGAAGTAACATTTTTTTCAATCAATGAAAACTAACCCTCTAAGTTTGAAGAAATTAATGAAGAACTTGACTCTCAGAACGCTACGACAATTGTACGCGGTGTCTGAAGTCATCAAAGTTCTTATATAGTGTGTAACCCACCACCTCTCTATGACATTCTTAAAATTTGAGTTTTTTGTCATTTGCTGTTTCGTCAAACTTTTCGTCAAACTAATCCTTGATGACTTGTATGCTGAGTAATGCCACTACAAAAACGATACACTTCCGTGATGATACGTGTTTGTCATAGTAGGTCATGTTTTCTGTCATGCATGTACATGTAGGAGATATGCCCTAGAGGCAATAATAAATGTTATTGATTATCTCCCTGTTCATAATTAGGTTTATGTTCCATGCTATAACTGCTATGGTTCTCGAGTCTACAATAACCACGAGGCTCGGAGGAAGACTCATATGCACGTGTGGAATAATAAACGGTAAAATGTATTCCTAGTCTGGCATCTGAGACTAGCTCAAGTGTTGCATGATGGTTCTGTTTTCCTGATCATGGGCATGACTATGCCGGCAACTTTGAGGGCACAATGTTAGAAGACCATTTGTGTTGAATCGACCTGAATTGATGTTATGCTATGGGATACTTTCGTCACAAGTTAATGGTTAATAACACAGAGATGGTTAACGTTTGCATGATTCCTTAGACCATGAGAGTATCAAGTTTCTTCATGCTTGATTCATGAACTTTGGGGTTTGTTAAACGTCATCCGTAAATGGGTGGCTATTACGGCGGCTTACGGGTTCATGGAAAGGTGTGTCAAGTAACTTGATAGCTCGAGATTGGGATTTGCTCCTCCGACGATGGAGAGATATCTCTGGGCCCTCTCGGTGTTACGGTATCCATCATCGTCTGGCCAGACACTTTGTGATTTGATCACGGGGATGCCGGAACTCGGGAACGAGAAAAGAGAACAAATACCGGTAACGAGGTAACTGGCATAGTGGACAAGTTGTTGACCCACGGGGATGCCATCATGTCTCACTTCGGGTATTTCTAACATATCGCGAAGCAACAGGAATAGCACACGGCAACTGGAGGTTCACTCGAATATTCATTCGTGTGGGTATAGGGGTCAATATGGGTGTCCACGACTCCGATGTTGATCATTGATCGGAAGGGGTTCCGGGTCATGTCTATACTTCACCGAACCTATAGGGTCACACGCTTAAGGGTCATCTATCTGCTGAATACTGGACAGGGAGTCTGAGAGAAAGTTTTCGGAAAAAGTTTTCCGGAGACAGCGGAAAAGTTTCGACGAGAGAGGTCACCGGATGAGTTCCGGTGATACTGAAAAGTTGTTTCAGAGGATACCATAAAGTCAAATTGGTTTCGGGACATGCCTGATAATTCTTGGAGTGTGCCAGAATCATTCTGGAAACTTTCTGGAATTTTCGGAGATGAAATCCGGATATGTTCCGGAGCTGCCGAAACCGCTTCAGATGCTTTTCGCAGATGAAATCACTAAACTAGAATTGTTCCAGAACGCGTTGAAAATTATTTTAGTGGGTACTGGAAATGTTCTAAGCCCACATAAATATTTTCAGTTCGAACGGACGCTGAAAAATGTCATCGTGAATAGTGAAAGTGCTTTTTTGGATTTTTTATGGAAAGCACCTTTTCGGAAATTTCCCAAAAGGCTTCTAGAAGCCTTGGGCACTAAGGAAGCCCCCTTGGGGGGGCCCCCCCAAGGGGTGGCCGGCCATGGAGGGTGGAGCTCCACATGGCACTCCTTTTTGCTTTATTCTTTATGTAAATGACATAAAGTGGGGTTACTTTTGGTATTTGTGAATGACTACTTTACCCCTTGGCTTTCCTATAAATAGAGGACAGTGGGCTGCCCACAAACTTCATCCCTTCTCACATACAAGTGCCATGCAATGATCTGGCTTCTCTCTCCCTCCCACGAAAAGAGTTTCGTAGAGCCGAAAGGCTGTCTGGGTTCCGGTGGGAACTAGTTCTGGACGGCGAAGCCCTGCCGGATAGATGACAACGTATGTGTGCAACTCTGTAGAGAGGTCGTAGTTTCAATCTTAGTGCCCGAGGGGCTGTTTGTGAGTGCCTCCCGAAGGGCTGTCCAAGTGACGGTCCAAGTTCTGTGAGTCCTCCCGAAGGGCTGTCCGAGTGACCGTTCGAGTTTCGAAGGTCCTCCCGAAGGGCTGTCCACGACACCGTCCGGGGGACTGTTCGATCGCCTCCCGGAGGGCTGTCCGAAGGGAAGACGAGGGTATACATCCTCGCGGTTGGGAGGTTGTAAATCCTAGCTGCGGGGATCTGCACCGCCGATCGTCATCGACTCTACTTCCGCTGCGCTACGAGTCGGTAACGAAAATGATCAAACCTTGTATGCAGTCTCCATAGTGGTCCTGGGCAGGTGCGTAGGTCGGAAAATTTTTGTTTTCTGCTGCGTTACCCTACAGTGGCATCAAGAGCCATGCTATGCGTAGATGTAGGTTGCGATATAGAATACATAGTGATGTATGGGTGTTGCACAATATAATTAGGTAGTAGATGAGTTCTATTACTGAAAATTATTTGTGCGGGTAGCAGATGAAATCTGTTACCCGATATTCTTGTTGCTTCCCTGGAATTTGCATATTTCTGATCTTGATAACAGCATGGTGGAGTTTCAATGTTCTGGCAATCCGCGATCCTGATTGATCAACGAAGTGCTAACAGTTCATTGAATTCCATCGTAGTTAAAAAGAAAGATGAAATTTCGCAGATGAAAGGGCAATGCAGAAATGATCTGCACGGGGGTCATGCGTATGACGAAGTTTAGTATGGGGCTCGAGATTTTATTATCTCGGTTTTCATACACCCTGGAATGTTAATCTAGCGACTTGAATTATCATACTTGATGATGGACGTTGGTAGCTTCGGTTTGTTTCGAAACCTTAGAAGCCACGAAAAAGTAGTTTTTTGCATGAACCAATTAGAGGCGTCTAACTTGGTTTTGCAGGAGGGTTTACATGTGCATGTGATGTGGTATAGCGGTGCTCATAATAATTTGATTATGTATGAGATGACTATATAATGTAAATTGATTAACATGACTTGCGTGTCATGATTCGGCATGATGGCTGGAGCCATATGATTGCACTTTAAATGACATGTGTGTCAACCTTGTGTAATGCATTATTTTATTAGCTATAGAGATAGCAATATTATCTGCTGCATCGACAAGGTGGTGGCAATCTTCGCGAAGGTGATCACCGACGCGAATGCCGAAGACGAAGAAATACAAGACTTCTCCGTCAGAAAGGGCTATACCATATAGGGTATTATGAATTGCCTGAGATGTTTATCCCTTATGTTGCACCCTTCTTGATTGCGCGGTAGTCGCTTTTATTACGGTGATCTCTCACAAAAATATCAAGTAGTTAGTGTTCTCCCAAGTGTAGCACCGTCACGGCACCTTACTTTTCGGGGTATCACATGCTAACATGGGTACGAACGATTAGGGATGTGTGAGGCGGTTGAGTTGAGACCTCGCAGCGAGATCACTTGGTTGTCTTGACGTTCAGGCATGAAAGTCATGAGTTCGGAACACACGCATCGAAAGATGAACAAGAGTCACATAGAGATGTGATTGGCAAGTTTGCCTACCGATTGAGATTTTCGTCATCAGTGATGCTACCATCAATGGCGTTGAATTGAAATGCGGATCTTGAATCACTCACAATCAATTATGAGAGATATTGATTTGAGTGGGAGCGCACTGTAGAATTAATTCTATTAATTCTTAGTGCAATTAATTTTGAATAGTGTCTAAGTGTGATTTGCATAATAGTTGTAGAATAATGGCTCACGTTTCCACCTTCCCTGTTAAAATTGAATAACTGTTAAATATCTGGTTAAAACTTTACGGTTGGTAACGTAATGTGAGAATTGTCCTCAAGAGTGCCAAGAACGACTTTGTCCTATCGCATACTTTCGGTATTCTCTCGCTTATGCTATGGATCATGTGACTCTCATCCTTCGATCCAAAAGCTAGAATTCCGTTTCATTCAAGTACAATATGTTTGCTTCCATGAGACCCAAACTTCGAAAGTTTGGATAGTTATGTGATATTCATGGAATCTGAAAATCATTTTCAGAGACAGCCAAAGGCTAAAAGATATGAGATATCCAAAGAAATGTTTGTTTGCAAACTATTAGTAAAGGTGTTTACTATGCATTAGACTGATAAGAGAGGGATCTAGAAGAACGCCTGTCATATGATGAAACGTGAATAAAACAACAACTTAAAGAGAAAGGAAGTGTCTGAAGGGTGTTAGTGAAACTTTCACGCCTAGGAAGTCCGGGGCTAACGCCACTCTTAAGTTGGGTGCTTCTTCTGGAAGTAGGAGAAATACTAAAAGTTAAACTGTTAGAAGTATAAAGGCAAAAAGAAAGTAGACTGGAATATCCAGCTCATGTATGAATGTCATACAAGTTTTTAATGTATATAAGGCTGGTCAAAGATATAGTCCTTGGGAATTATGATTAAATTGTTAATCACTGATTCATGGGTATTGTGAGTTAAATCACAAAGATACCCGCTCGATTGCATTCTGTTGCAACTCGATTTAAGAACTACTACGGCCTGAAAGACTAGCCAGGAATGAGGTTGAGATACACACATGGAACATAGTAAATGTTACTATACCTTCCATCGGTGTATTACCTATGTATTTACTTTCATAATTCATTTTAGAGTTTCACACTCTAGGCCTTTGCATAAGGTATCTTGCAAGAAGGTTGTTCATAAGAGAACTTTTTATGTTCGATGTTATGAATAACATAAGGGCCATACTTTCATTGAGAATGAGATGTATGTTATGAATAATGATAATAATATATTACCTCTGGATTTACTTTCATAATTCATTTTAGAGTTTCATACACTCTAGCCCATTGCATAATGTTTGTTGCAAAAGAGTTGTTCATAAAAACAACAATTGTTGTTCAGTATTATGAATAACATGAAGGGCCATGCTTCCATCCAAGATGGGACGTATGTTATGAATATTGATGGTAATATGATACATCCATAACACTGACGCTAAATGTCATAAGACTAAAAGAATACCACACAAGTGTGGCACTGCATTCGGTCACATTGGAGAAACCCGCATGGAAAATTCCATTATGATGGATTTTTGAAGTCCTTTGATTTTGAATCATCTGACACTTGCAACTTTCCTCCGAAAAGTGAAGTGACTGAAATACCATTCACAGGCCATAAGGAACGGACAACAAACTTATTGGTGATCATACATTTGATGTGTGTAGTCTGATAAATGTTGTTAGTAGTGGATTTATCTATCTTCAGAAATGACTCACGTAGATTTGTGGATATTTACTTGATGAGACGTAAGTCTGGATCTTTTGAATTCATTCGAAAGTTTTTCAAAAATGATGTAGAAGTTATTGTAACAAGAAAATTATGTTTCCACAATTTGATTGCAGAAAGGAATATTTGAGTTACAAGTTTAGCGAATGTCTGATGAGTTGTGAAAGTAGTTTCATAACTTACACCTCCCGGAACACCACTGCATGTGGAAAGTCCGTGAAGATGTAATCAAACCATTTATGACATGGTAAGATCAAAGATGACATATATAAATTTGCCATTATCCCTTATAAAGAGTGATACTTTAGAGACTACGGCTTTTACACTGAAAAGAGCTCCATCGGGTCTGTTGAAATGACGCCATGGTATGGTACGCCCAACCATGTTATATCTTTTCTTAAACATTTGGAATATGGGGCTTGTGTAAAAGGTTACAAACATATTCCAAATCAGACAAGTGCTACTTTGTAGGTTATCCCAAGCAATTGGGTATTCCTCCCTCACTATACCGAGGCAAATAGGTTTGCCGCAAAGAACGGTATGCTTTTTGAAGAAAATGGTTCTTTCAAAAAGGTGAGTGGGAGAATAATGCAACTCGACGAGATAACCAGTATCTCCGTCATCAGGTCAAAGGAAAGAGACCTTGGAAGTAATTCCAGAGTTTCCTACTACGACTGATACGGAAGTCTCTACAATAAATGTACGGACTTTGGTCGAACTTGCAGCTGAACCACGTAGGCAAGGCTCGTGCAAACCTCTCAGGTGCGCAGACGAGATATTGTTTTTAGACAACGGTATACCTATGATACACAAGGAAGCGTTGATGGGCCCTGACTCCGGAATTGGCTAAATGCCAATACAATCCGAGATAGTTTCCATATAAATGTTTTAAGATTAAAATCTTGATACACCTTTCGGAAGACTTAGAGTATAACGAATTTTATGGAACTAAAAACTGATACGGATAAAAATGTTTTATCCATAAAGCTCGACTTGTTGAAATAACAAGTTCAAGGAGTTGACTAAGATGAGGTTGTTTCACCGTAGCGATGCTTAAAGTTGGTTCGGGTTGAACTAGCAATTGATACATATTTCAATCATGAGATATGAAACATGGATGACAATAGGATTTCCATCTGATGGAAATGAAACCAAGGACTTCCATGTGTTACAGTCCAAGGTATTTTGTCAGTCCAGAGGATGCTAGTAAGTATGCAAACTTCAGAGTTCCAGCAATGGATAGAAGAGAGCAAAATGGAGTTGGAATCTTTGTGTTTTGATGAAATAGTCAAAGGGGTTTGACTTCATCAATGGGTAACGAGGATGCTTATGATTCAAGAAAGTAAGTGGGAGCATAATAAAATTTCTAAAAAACGTTGTGTGCTTGACACATTGTTAATTGGAAAGAAATTTCTTGACACGAATTAGGACTTCATTTGAAAATAGTTTTTCGATGAAGTGCTTGGGCTAAATAGCCTTTATATTAGGCATGATGATCTATGAAGATAGATTTACCTAATGGGGCTGAGCAAAGATACATATTGACAAGATGCTAAAACCTTTTAGCATTAAAAACGTCAAGGAGTGATTCTTGCCGAAGTCACATGGAAAGAGTTTTTGCAAGACTCGGTGTCCCAAAACACTGATGAGCAAAATACATGATGGAGATTCCACACACTCTTGTGTTTGGATTAATCATGTATTCCATGGTATGTAAAAACAACCAGATATGTCCAATATTCCCAAAGTTGTTGCGAGTATAGATACCAAAGTGATCAAAAGTTCTGATCATGGGACAACAGTGAAAAAGGGTCATTGAGTACTATAGTAGCACCGATGACATGTTTTCTCGCAAGCGGAGATCATGAAGAGTTCGTTGTAAAAGGTTACATCGATACAGTCTTCATCCATGCTCCAAGCGATTTTCGATTTAAATTGAGGGTTTTGTGTAACACACAATATGGTGGCACGGTAGTTGGAAATTGTTCCAAACAAGTTACTGTGGCGAATTCTATAACAGAGGCGAAGTATGTTGCCGCTTTTAAAAGCGACAAACAAGATGTTGAATCATATAGTTCTTTCATGAACTTAGTATGGTTCCAAGAAGGCTTTGGTCAATGGGACACTACTGCAGGTAGTTGCTCCATAACCCAGTCTGAGGAATCCAGGTTCGACCTGTGATTCACTTACATACGAAGCCAAGTCCACACAAAATATGAATTTTGTGAAAGCGTGAAAATGCGAGGATACACAAAGATACACACGGAGCTGAAGTCATCAGATCCGTTGGACATCAGACTATACCACATGCAAAGCATATTTACACCGGTGTGCCACAGGTGTAAAGTGCATTAGCATTAACTAGATTATTGACTCTAGTGCAAGTGGGAGTCTGTAGGAGATATGCCCTAGAGGCAATAATAAATGTTATTGATTATCTCCCTGTTCATAATTAGGTTTATGTTCCATGCTATAACTGCTATGGTTCTC
Organism: Thinopyrum elongatum; assembly: GCA_011799875.1. Classification (NCBI taxonomy): domain Eukaryota; kingdom Viridiplantae; phylum Streptophyta; class Magnoliopsida; order Poales; family Poaceae; genus Thinopyrum; species Thinopyrum elongatum. Next base: position 86,466,577 of record CM022303.1, on the reverse strand, counting down.
GAGTCTACAATAACCACGAGGCTCGGAGGAAGACTCATATGCACGTGTGGAATAATAAACGGTAAAATGTATTCCTAGTCTGGCCTCTGAGACTAGCTCAAGTGTTGCGTGATGGTTCTGTTTTCCTGATCATGGGCATGACTATGCCGGCAACTTTGAGGGCACAATGTTAGAAGAACATTTGTGTTGAATCGACCTGAATTGATGTTATGCTATGGGATACTTTCGTCACAAGTTAATGGTTAATAACATAGAGATGGTTAACGTTTGCATGATTCCTTAGACCATGAGAGTATCGAGTTTCTTCATGCTTGATTCATGAACTTTGGGGTTTGTTAAACGTCATCCGTAAATGGGTGGCTATTATGGCGGCTTACAGGTTCATGGAAAGGTGTGTCAAGTAACTTGATAGCTCGAGATTGGGATTTGCTCCTCCGACGATGGAGAGATATCTCTGGGCCCTCTCGGTGTTACGGTATCCATCATCGTCTGGCCAGACACTTTGTGATTTGATCATGGGGATGCCGGAACACGGGAACGAGAAAAGAGAACAAATACCGGTAACGAGGTAACTGGCATAGTGGACAAGTTGTTGACCCACGGGGATGCCATCATGTCTCACCTCGGGTATTTGTAACATATCGCGAAGCAACAGGAATAGCACATGGCAACTGGAGGTTCACTCGAATATTCATTCGTGTGGGTATAGGGGTTAATATGGGTGTCCACGGCTCCGATGTTGATCATTGATCGGAAGGGGTTCCGGGTCATGTCTATACTTCACCGAACCTATAGGGTCACACGCTTAAGGGTCATCTATCTGCTGAATACTAGACAGGGAGTCTAAGAGAAAGTTTTCGGAAAAAGTTTTCCGGAGATAGCGGAAAAGTTCCGACGAGAGAGGTCACCGGATGAGTTCCGGTGATACTGAAAAGTTGTTTCAGAGGATACCATAAAGTCAAATTGGTTTCGGGACATGCCTAATAATTCTTGGAGGGTGCCATAATCATTCTGGAAACTTTCTGGAATTTTCGGAGATGAAAACCGGAAATGTTCCGGATCTGCCGAAACCGCTTCAAATGCTTTTCGCAGATGAAATCACTAAACTGGAATTGTTCCAGAACGCGTTGAAAATTATTTTAGTGGGTACTGGAAATGTTCTAAGCCCACATAAATATTTTCAGTTTGAACGGACGCTGAAAAATGTCGTCGTGAATAGTGAAAGTGCTTTTTGGGATTTTTTATGGAAAGCACCTTTTGGGAAATTTCCCAAAAGGCTTCTACAAGCCTTGGGCACTAAGGAAGCCCCCTTGGGGGGGGCGCCCCAAGGGGTGGCCGGCCATGGAGGGTGGAGCTCCATGGAGCTCCACATGGCACTCCTTTTTGCTTTATTCTTTATGTAAATGACATAAAGTGGGGGTACTTTTGGTATTTGTGAATGCCAACTTTACCCCTTGGCTTTCCTATAAATAGAGGAGAGTGGGCTGCCCACAAACTTCATCCCTTCTCACATACAAGTGCCATGCAATGATCTGGCTTCTCTCTCCCTCCCACGAAAAGAGTTTCGTAGAGCCGAAAGGCTGTCTGGGTTCCGGTGGGAACTAGTTCTGGACGGCGAAGCCCTGCCGGATAGATGACACCGTATGTGTGCAACTCTGTAGAGAGGTCGTAGTTTCGATCTTAGTGCCCGAGGGGCTGTTCGTGAGTGCCTCCCGAAGGGCTGTCCAAGTGACGGTCCAAGTTCTGTGAGTCCTCCCGAAGGGCTGTCCGAGTGACCGTTCGAGTTTCGAAGGTCCTCCCGAAGGGCTGTCCGCGACACCGTCCCGGGGACTGTTCGACCGCCTCCCGGAGGGCTGTCCGTGTAGGAGATATGCCCTAGAGGCAATAATAAATGTTATTGATTATCTCCATGTTCATAATTATGTTTATGTTCCATGCTATAACTGCAATGATTCTCGAGTCTACAAATAAAACGAGGCTTGGAGGAAGACTCATATGCACGTGTGGGATAATAAACGATAAAATGTATTCCTAGTCAAGCCTCTATGACTGGCTCAAGTGTTGCATGATGGTTCTGTTTTCCTGATCATGGGCATGTCTATGCCAGCAACTTTGAGGGCACAATGTTATAAGAACATTTGTGTTGAATCGACCCGTTTGATGTTATGCTATGAGATTCATTCGTCACAAGTTAATGGTTAATAACACAGAGATGGTTAATGTTTGCATAATTCCTCAGACCATGAGAGTATCGAGTTTCTTCATGCTTGATTCATGAACTTTGGGGTTTGTTAAACGTCATCCGTAACTGGATGGCTATTACGGCGGCTTACGGGTTCATGGGAAAGTATGTCAAGTAACTTGATAGCTCAAGATTGGGATTTGCTCCTCCGACGATGGAGAGATATCTCTGGGCCCTCTCGGTGTTACGGTATCCATCATCGTCTGGCCAGACACAGGGTGATTTGATCACAGGGATGCCGGAACACAGTAACGAGAAAAGAGAACAATACCGGTAACGAGGTAACTAGCATAGTGGACAAGTTGTTGATCCATGGGAATGCCAACATGTCTCACCTCGGGTATTTGTAACATATCGCGAAGCAACAGGAATAGCACACGGCAACTGGAGGTTCACTCGAATATTCATTCGTGTGGGTATAGGGGTCAATATGGGTGTCCACGGCTCCGATGTTGATCATTGATCGGAAGGGGTTCCGTGTCATGTCTATACTTCACCGAACCTATAGGGTCACACGCTTAAGGGTCATCTATCTGCTGAATACTAGACAGGGAGTCTGAGAGAAAATCACCGAAAAAGTTTCGGACACCGAAAAAGTTTCGGACAGCGGAAAAGTTCCGCAGAGAGAGGTCACCGGATGAGTTCCGGTGAAACTGAAAAGTTGTTTCAGAGGATACCATAAAGTCAAATTGGTTTCAGCACATGCCCGATAATTCTTGGAGGGTGCCAGAATCATTCTGGAAACTTTTGGGAATTTTCTGGAAGAAAAACCGGAAATGTTCCGGAGCTGCCGGAACCACTTCAGATGCTTTTCGCAGATGAAAATCACTAATCTGGAATTGTTCCAGAATGCGTTGAAAATTATTTTAGTGGGTACTGGAAATGTTCTAAGCCCACATAAATATTTTCAGTTCGAACGGACGCTGAAAAATGTCGTCGTGAATAGTGAAAGTTCTTTTTGGGTGGCTTCTTGGAGAAGCCACCTTGAGGGTCCTTTGGTATTTTTCCCCTTGGCTTCTTGGAGAAGCCACCCTTGGGCTTGGCCTATAAATAGGGGTGGAGGGGGCTGCCTAAAGACTCACTCTTTCTCACATATACATGCCATTGCAATGATCTGGCTTCTCTCTCCCTCCCACGAAAAGAGTTTCGTAGAGCCGAAAGGCTGTCTGGGTTCCGGTGGGAACTAGTTCTGGACGGCGAAGCCCTGCCGGATAGATGACACCGTATGTGTGCAACTCTGTAGAGAGGTCGTAGTTTCGATCTTAGTGCCCGAGGGGCTGTTCGTGAGTGCCTCCCGAAGGGCTGTCCAAGTGACGGTCCAAGTTCTGTGAGTCCTCCCGAAGGGCTGTCCGAGTGACCGTTCGAGTTTCGAAGGTCCTCCCGAAGGGCTGTCCGCGACACCGTCCGGGGGACTGTTCGACCGCCTCCCGGAGGGCTGTCCGAAGGGAAGACGAGGGTATACATCCTCGCGGTTGGGAGGTTGTAAATCCTAGCTGCAGGGATCTGCACCGCCGATCGTCATCGACTCTACTTCCGCTGCGCTACGAGTCGGTAACGAAAATGATCAAACCTTGTATGCAGTCTCCATAGTGGTCCTGTGCTGGTGCGTAGGTCGGAAAATTTTTGTTTTCTGCTACATTACCCTATAGTACATCCATCTTTATTTTATGACATAATCAAGATAGTCATACCTGTGCTGTCATAGAAGTGTTCCATGACACTACCAAAATTATCATCACGGAAGTGTCCACTTCCATGACTATAAGTGCTGCGTCATGGACCTGCTTTCGTCAAGGGTAACAGACACATGGCATCCACCATAACGGTTCGCCGTTAAGCTATCAGGTCCAGTTTTGGATCCGATAACCCGCTAACAGCCATGACCAATGGCGATTTTCCACGTGTAAAATTCTAATTGGCCGACGAAACCACGTGTCAGCTCCGTGTTGGCACAGATGTCACTCATCCAATGTGCGAGATGCGCCTATGATATGTTGACACGTGGACCGGCCCAAAAGTGGCCCATAAAGATTAAATCGACTGGCCCAGCTAAAGGCCCACAAGATTTTGCACACCATAATGGACCGGCCCAGCTAAAGGCCCACAAGATTTTGAAGACCCTAGTGGGCCGGCCCGTTAACAGGCTACCATGTTTTGGGCCAAATGTCGGCCCATATTTGATTCGGTCCATTAAAAGCCTGCTACGTTCTGGGCCTAATAAGGGCCCATATGAGATCCAGCCCTTTAATAGCCTACCATGTTCTGGGCCATATTACGGCCCATATCAGATCCAGCCCTTTAAGAGCCTTTCATTCTTTGGGCTAAATTATGGACCATATCAGATTCGGCCCATCAACTGGACGTTGTGCTTTTGGGCCCACTCTAGGCCCGGTTAGGATTCCTATTTGCTAAAGGCCCATTTAATAGTACGGCCTGATATATAGTTTCGGCCTGTTAAAGGGCCGTTTAACATTTCGGCCCTATGTTTATTTCGGCCTGTTAAAAGCCCGTCATATAGTTCGGCCTAATTATGGCCCGCTTTGCATCCGGCCTGCTCACAGCCGATAATCTGATTGGTCCAAACAAGGACCGAGACAATTTTGGCCTGTTAACGGCTCGTGATGTGATTGGCCCGATCATGGGCCGGGGTCTATTTCGGCCTGCTGTCGGCCCGTGAGCTGTTCGGCACGTTTCAGGCCCAAACCACTTTTCAGCCTACTAAAAGCCCATTGAATTTTCTTGCCAAAATAGGGCTGGTGGTTTACTCGTCCTATTAAAAGCCCAAAACTACTAGTGGGCCATTTTACATTTAGGCCTATTAACGGACCAAGATGACTCGGCCCATGATGCGGCCCATATATAGTGATTTGCATGACGGCCCGATTATGTACCGTAATTTTATGGTTTGGCTGGTTTACTTTTCATGGAGCAAAGACAGGATATATATATATACAATAAAATAACTGCAGCATCATCAATAAGAAAAAACCTAGACTATACAATAAAGAAATTATGGCATATTACCTCCACTGGGCATCAAAGTATGCCACTATGATAATAAAGCACAAGCAGACAGCAGATTACATACACTGGGCATCAAATATCGCCACCAGTGCAAATAAACATGCCGACAAAATAATATACAAAACTGACAGCACTTCAATAGAGTTCAAGAAAGGTTAGCCCTGCTCGGGAGCTACAGCGCAAGCAGCTGTGCAAGCTGATGAGACTGCGCTTGTTTGACGCTTATATCCTCCTCACTCTGAAAGAGAAACAAGCAGACAGATGGTAGGTTTTGCACATATAAGTATCAATGCTAACAATTCATCACATTTCTTAATGGCGAATAAAGAGACACAGTTTAAAATAGCATTAACATAATATGGTATTGTTCAGGTTAAGACATGGCAGGAAATGATATTGTGAAGGAGTTGGCAGCTTCAGGACACCACTGGATTACAAATCAAGAACTCATAATTATCAATGGTTAGTGTGTTGTCAATTTATCCCATTTTAGATTGGCAAATAAAGAGACGGTTTAAATAATAGTAGAATGATATGACATTGTTCATAGTTAAGACATTGCAGAATATGACATTGTGCTGTAGTGAGTAGTTTCACCACACTACTAAATTACGGATCAAGAACAGAAGCATACATGTAGTGCAAAAGAAGATCACTTGCTCTGTATAGTTTAATTTACATGGTATGAAGAAGGAACTTGGTTGTACAACTGAAAACTTAAATTGAGAAGGACAAACTTTTGTTTATGCACTTCATAATAAACTTTAAAGATGCAATTTGATGCAAACACCAAAAATAAACAGTTGTTGCAGTCATGCCTAACCAAATATACACAACAAAGTTTGAAGGCTTGAGAAGGACAAACTTACATTAGTGGTGAAGACCGGCTCAATAAAGCCCTTGTCCATGCTGATTGGGGGGGGGATTCAAGATGTTTACCATAGAATCTTCTTCATTAGCATTGCCTTTATTCTACATTTTGTTAAGAGTAAATATAGATGTGATAATATAAGAAAAAATGGAGAATATTTAAGATAAGATGAAGAGTGATGCCACATAACCAAGTAGCTATAAATGTAAGTACAGCGATACAGGCAAAAGGTACAGCCAAGAGCAATGCAGAGCTAAACTTCTTCAGTACCAATGGTTTTGTCCAACCTTATGGTAAGAGTAAATATAGATCTGATGTGTAGAAAATGGAGGGCAAAGGAAAATAAGCTACAGAGTGATTGTACATGAACAACTAGCTGTCAATATAAGTACACTAATAAAGGACAGTAGGTACTTACAAGAACAATGGAGAGCTAAACTTTTTCATTGGCATTGCGTATATTCTACATTAATGTAACCATTAATTCAGATCTGATAATTTAGAGCGAACAATTGATAAGCAAGCTATCATGCATACTGTTGTCACATAATGAACCAGGTATGAATGCAAGTACAGTGATACAGGACAACAGGTACTAACAAGAGCAAAGCAACGGGCAGCATATTTGCGAGATCATGTCGTCCTTTTCAAACCGGAATTCTTCTTCGAGCAGATTTCCTGCAAAAGAGATCCGTAAGGCACATGCAGAAAAGTAGAAGTTCAAATTGTCATGTGATATCATAGACAGTACCTCGTCCTGGGAACGAGACCAGTGCATAACTAGGTTTTTCCATTCAATGGCTTGTAAATTTAGCACAGGAGACTTCACCGGAAATTCATTTATAAACTTGCCATCAAAGTGTGTTTTCCTCAGGTAACACCGATACAGCTGCAATGCTTCCTTGAAAAGCGCAAGCAAGCTTTGCTATCATGACTATCTAGATTGACCCTCGCCTACTTACAACAATGTAATGTACATCATTGATCTGTTCAATCAGCAGAAAACAGGAAAATAATCACCATGAATAATAGCACTTACACGTAAGTGGGACTGGAAGATATGAAAAAGGTGTTTGTCTTCACTATAATCTTCCCATGATGGGAATATATGCACGTAGTCCTAACAACATTGAAAGCATTCTCTTTTAAACTGGGAATAACTGGAATAGGGTTCCAATCTACAGGAATTTGCCATCTCTGCAGTTGGGATAGGTCTTCGGCCGGTGGACTTGCTGTAATTTTTGCTGGAGTGGGATTTTTCTGTGGTACGGTGATATGTCTCCAATGTATCTATAATTTTTTATTGTTCCATTCTACTATATTATTTATTTTGGATGTTTTATATGCATTAATATGCTATTTTATATTATTTTTGGGACTAACCTATTAACCTAGAGCCCAGTGCCATTTTTTGTTTTTTCCTTGTTTTTTAGCTTCGTGGGAAACGAATACCAAATGGAGTCCAAACGGAATAAAACCGTCGCGATGATTTTTCTTGGACCAGACGACACCCAGGAGACTTGGAGATGAAGTCGGAGGAGCCACGAGGCGGCCACAAGGGTGGAGGGCGCGCCCAGGGGGTAGGGCACGCCCCCCTGCCTTGTGGGTCCCCCGTGACTCCCCTGACCTAATACTTTCGCCTATATATTCACATATGTTCCCAAACCACCAGAAGCATCAACGAAAAGACTTTTCCACCGCCGCAACCTTCTGTATCTGTGAGATCCCATCTAGGGACCTTTTTCGGCACCCTGCCGAGGGGGGATTCGATCACGGAGGGCTTCTACATCAACCCTATTGCCCTTCCGATGAAGTGTGAGTAGTTCACCTCAGACCTACGGGTCCATAGCTAGTAGCTAGATGGCTTCTTCTCTCTCTTTGATTCTCAATACCATGTTCTCCTCGTTATTCTTGGAGATCTATCCGATGTAATATTCTTTTACGGTGTGTTTGTCGAGATCTGATGAATTGTGGATTTATGATCAGCTTATCTATGAATATTATTTGAATCTTCTCTGAATTCTTATACGCATGATTTGATATCTTTGTAATTCTCTTCGAATTATCGGTTTGGTTTGGCCAACTAGATTGGTTTTTCTTGCAATGAGAGAAGTGCTTAGCTTTGGGTTCAATCTTGCAATGTGCTTTCCCAGTGACAGTAGGGGCAGCAAGGCACGTATTGTATTGTTGCCATCGAGGATAAAAAGATGGGGTTTACATCATATTGCTTGAGTTTATTCCTCTACATCATGTCATCTTACTTAATGCGTTACTCTGTTCTTCATGAACTTAATACTCTAGATGCAGGCAGGAGTCGGTCGATGTGTGGAGTAATAGTAGTAGATGCAGAATCATTTTGGTCTACTTGACACGGACGTGATGCCTATATTTCATAATCATTGCCTAGGATATCGTCATAACTTTGCGCTTTTCTATCAATTGCTCGACAGTATTTTGCTCACCCACCGTATTATTTGCTATCTTGAGAGAAGCCTGTAGTGAAACCTATGGCCCCCGAGTCTATTTTCCATCATATTACTTTCCGATCTACTATTTTGCAATCTTTTATTTTCAGATCTATAAACCAAAAAACCGAAAAATATTTACTTTATCTTTTGTTTAGTTTTACCTATCTCTATCAGATCTCACTTTTGCAAGTAACCGTGAAGGGATTGACAACACATTTATCGTGTTGGGTGCAAGTTGTTTGATTGTTTGTGCAGGTGCTAGGTGATTTGTGCGTTGTCTCCTACTGGATTGATACCTTGGTTCTCTAACTGAGGGAAATACTTATCTCTACTTTGCTGCATCACCCTTTCCTCTTCAAGGGAAAAACCAACGCAAGCTCAAGAAGTAGCATACGGCTGGTGCTATGGCAATTGAAATTGGCATACCTTTTGCTGAAGTGCAGGTCCTGTGTGGTGGGGCTAGTGGTGTGGCCAGTGAAGTATGGGTACAGTCTGCTAGAGTCGGTCCTACGTTTTGTGTCATTGGTTGTAGAGCCAATATAAGTGGGGTGCTATCTGATTTCTCTGGCACCACCACGTTTTTCAAGGACTTTGCTGGTGCTCCTTCAGGTTCGACAATCACCCTCTTCCTTTTTGATGTTTGATGCACAAGAACAGCATTTGAGTGGAAAAACATGGTATGATGATAGATGGAATATGTATTGATAATGGATGGGCATGGCATATTGACATATATGATGAGTAAACTAAGCAGATGGTGGTGCAACAAAGTAGAAGAAATGCAAGACACCTTATGCAAGATACACGCAATCAATAAAACCTTGCCAAATTACAATAGGCACCTTGATGGGTGAACAGGACAGGCCATCTGCCTTCGACTCCTTGAGGTCAGAATAGTCATTAGGATCATATTCTGAACAAAAATCTGCAGGTGGGGATCATATGAGTTTCATTGCATCCAGAATGGAACTCAATGCCTTGGTGCCAATTTTGTTAGTCATTGCAGTGTTCCACAATATTCTTCTGATGCGCGCATTCTCATATTCATTGTGATTATGTACAATATCTGAGAAGCATGAAAACATAAATAGTAGTGAGATTATCTTTGTAGTGCAGAGGATATTCTAATATAGGGGCTCCCTGTAAACCCTTGTGTGCTATCACTGGATTCTGATGAGAGAGCCCATGTGTGCTGTAATATGGTGCGTGCATTAATATAATCTGGCATAAGTAGACAAAAAATAGGTTCTAGAAGTAAGGATAGTTGGCAGATGATAGGTTCATAATATACTGTATAGAGAGTTTATTGCCAAACCATGATAATAAGAGCACACAACAACTAGGCGGATCATAGATTACATAAAAGGGGTACACCATAACTAGCATATATAAATCGGGAAAGTGGAACTGGCTGGAAAATACGGTGTTGTATTGCCGCTACTAATTGAAAGCCTATCGATCATGTATAGGCCAGCTCTATCAGTTGTTGACTGCAGATGTCCCTGCTCCCCTTCCTGACAAGGAACATACTGTATGTACTAAATACAGAATAACAAAAGAGGAACATGTTAAAGAACACAAGAGGAAGCATATACTTGAGATTCCGCATCTTTCCATACAATGTTGGTTGCCCACTCATGATGGATCACAGTGCCCAAAGAAATGCAATTCCATGCTGTCTCTCTATATGTGGCCACATGCATTTGGAAAATCAATTGGGAGCATTAGCTGACCAATTAAATGTGTGTCTGTTAACTACTATCAGTATCATATCACAATTCGTATTTGAAGAAGTAAGCTTTGGACTTATGATTGGTGTGTTGTTTAGCTTCAAGAGTGGACTGCTGCTAGTGCGACACAAAGCAGCTACACAGATCATAGTGTAGATATAACAGGAAAACCGTAAGCATCACAAGTAAAATCAGGAAAGTGGAACTTGCTAGAAAATATGGGCTACTATTGCCGGTACGGCTAGAAAGGCTTCGGATACCAGCTCTCTTCAACTGAAGGTGCGGTACTGTTAATATCGGTGTAACTATCAAAGGCGACACAGCTCCCCGCATTTCCTTGCTAATCTTATCTGATTCAAGTGGGCAGGCAACTACAATTACTATTCCTATGTTTACAAAATCCTACAAATCAAAGAGGCCCGAAGAGTTGAAAGTGTCCATCACAACCGACCGAATAGACCTGTACACTGCAAATGTCCCTGCTCCTCTTCACTACAAGGAAAATACTGTACTAGTACTATACTCCCTCCGTTCCGAAATATAAGTCTTTGTAGAGATTTCCACTATGGATCACATACAGATGTATACAGATACATTTTAGAGTGTAGATTCACTCATTTTGCTCCATATGTAGTCCATGGTGGAATCTATACAAATACTTGTATTTAGGAACGGAGAGAGTACTTATTAAAGAAGAATAGAAGAGGAACATGCTAAAGAAGAGCAAGCAGATTTTGGATAATAAAATGTTCGTTGCGCACTGCCCACACATGATGAACCAGAGCACATTAAATATGAAACTCCCTGCTGTCTCTCTATATGCGGTGCACGTGCTTTTCAAAAGTAAAGTAGGAACATTAGCTGACCAATTAAATGTTATCTGTTTTAGTAAGATCAACATCATATCAGATTCGTATTTGAGCAACAACTTTGGAATTATGAGTGGCACGTTGTTTAGCTTGATCGATTGAGGAGCAGTGCTAAGCAGCTACGATAATGGTACTAAATATAAAGGAATGTCTGCATGCATGTCACGTGACTTTCCTCATTTGGGTCAATCGAGTATTTCAGGCGGTTGGATGAAGATCCTACGTCTCCTAACCCTTCTTCTTCCTCGTCTCTGATTCTTCCCCTATAGAACACCGCATGGGCTGCCGGCCGAACCACCGGCGCCGACCCCCCCCCCACCCTCCCCTGAAACTCCCCCCACCGCCTGTGTTCCTCCGCCACCCCCACCCCCCACCCCTGCCCCCACCCGCATCGAGTTTTTTTCTTTCGGTGAGGCCCCAACATCGCCAGGCCACCGCCCCCACAACCACCGTCCCCACCCGAGCCCATTCCTTCCCTCCGGCGAACTATGATGAGCTCTCAAAAATCGACTGACCCAATTTTGAAATTTAGTATACTGTCATTTAACTAGTGTGGAATATAAAAGGGGAAAACCATAAGCATTGCGAGTATAGTGTTGAGCGTGCCATGGCGGATCTGAAGGTGCAAACCGGACAAAGGCAACTTCGCAACGAATGTTTGCTTTCAACTAACAAGTAAGATCCTAAGTGATGGACAAGAAATCACAGTAAAGCAGTGGTGATCTATTTTCTTGCTGCGATAAATAAGTTGAGCAGATACGAAAGAGTACCGCCTCTGGTGCGGCACCATGTATGCATCTGCTGAGAATTTGACGGTGCTGCGGTGGCGATGGCTGTCGGTGGCATGGAAGCAGATCAAGGAGGGTAGACGATGGCGGCGGGGGAAATATCCTGGCGCGGTGGACGAGACGGTCGTAGGAGCGGCACCGGCAAGGTGGACGACGGCGGGGATGAAGCGAGAGGACGGGATGCAAGGATCCTGGTCCGAAGCCGTGGATGAGAGATGTCGATCTCTTGTAATGGACGATGGCATCGGGGTATCAGATGTGGCATGGTGGAGGAGGACGGCGGTGGATGGGGTGGCGGACGGAGGAGGCTGGGGTGGAGAGGGTGTTTTGGTGCCCACGGAGTACGAATGGGGAAATGGAGGGATAGAGGTAGGGGGAACCATGTCTTTGGGACACGCTTGTCTCGAGTGCAGGGAAGGTTAACAACTTATCCCCCGTTTAAAATTTTAGACATCACAGGAATATTGGGCTGCTGGGGATAGGATGGTAATCTCACATACACCGAATATTTGCCGACGAAGATTTCGGCCGAGGAGAGTTTGTTTTGGCGCCCACCGTGTATGAATCCGGGTGAGAGGCGATTTCGGCCGAGGAGACACTGTGTTTTGACGCCCACCGTGTATGAATCCAGGTGAGAGGCGGTTATGTCATGTTTGAGTGAAATTACAAACCTGCCCCTATCAAGACCTATTGAAATCGAGCCGACATGTGTTGCATGTCAGGGACAGGCAGTAATTTCCATCTCCCATATTTTGGTTTCGGGCGGTTACTGCGAGTTTCGCCGCTTCGTTCATATTTTTGAGAAAATGCTTGCACGTTTACCATGCCAAATCAATTCCAATCCATTTTGTATTATTTTTCTTTTGGGCATGATCCATTTTCGATTCGAATAAAATTCTATATACATCATTTTTTTATATATACTTTCAAAAGCACAACGAAGAATTCTGCTCCTTTATATATATAATATGATTTACAAATACAATGATCTCAAAATCATAAGGTTGAATTCAAAAATTTTAAACCAAATTATGTTCTACTCAAATGTATGGATCAGTAATATCTAGATATTAAATAACATAGATGCGCGCGAATTTATATGAGTATGTATGTTTGCTAGATCAATTTTTGTTTGATAAAGAATTACATGTATCATAATCTCGAATTCAAGTATTTGAATTACTTTTTATGTTGACATTTTCTATACACGCAACTAAATATTTGAATCTCCTTTCACACCCATCTCTCTCACGTGCTCCTTTATAGCTATCACTCTCTTTTCTCCAGCTCACCCGCACGCTCACTTCTTGTTTCTCCTATTTTCGCAAACATGGTCTCTCGCCGTCTCCCTTGAGAAGTGTCACACTCTCCCTATCGTTATACATTACACGGTTTTCATTATCTTTCACATCTCTATCGTTCTATCGTATCACTAGGTACCTGAGCTTTCTTTTTCACAACCACACACACACTCTCACTCGTTTTTCACTTTGTCTTTCTCTCTAGGATTCTCTCACGCACAGTATATCTGTATAGATATGACTCCTACCACTAAAATTACTCTCTCCCGCACACACAACGTTTGTTGGGGCCTCCTTTCCGTCTTCATCTCAGTTATAAAACTTACTTTATTCATTTGTTTACCGACCAGACAAACTCTACCCCCCTTTCTCTCTCTCACACACACACACACAACTCCTGCTTCCACTCCCCCTCCCGACTATCGTCTCTCTCTCACACACACAAAACCCTCGCTTTCGCACCTCCGACTCGTATTTCTCTCACAAACATTGATCAACCAGCCTCCAGATAGGTTTATACATCCGCACACTCTTGCTTCCACTATCTCGTACATGTCTCTCTCGCGCTCCTTGTATCTATGTAGATTTTTCGTCCCTTCTTGAGACACGCCCTCTCGATCGTGCATACACACACTATCGCCTCATTTTATTGTGATACCTCTCGCACACACACTCTTTGTGTCTTTGTCACACACGCACTCCGTCCTCCTCCTCTCTCCCTCTCTCTCACAGACACACCACACACACACACACATGGGCTTTTTGCAACAATATACCACTTCTTGAATCTTGACACCAACCACGTTCCTCCCTTATCTCGTCAAAACCGCCAAAGGAATATATTTTGAGTGAAACATAACATATTTTTAGTGATATACGTATTTCAAAACTAGACCCTTTTCTATCAAATCGGTGAATATGTATTAATCTACTTTGAACTTGTGGCAACGCATTGGCACATTGCTAGTTATTACTGTATAATTTTTTGGACACCAGACAAACAGTGGAGTACATATACGAAGAGAAGAGGCGCACGCGCGCAGTCGGTCCTCGCTGTCTCGAACACATGAGAGTTAAGTAAAGGCACCGTAAACAAATAAACAATGGGTGCACGATTGCTGCATGCGCGGGTACCGGCTACGTGATGGAGCGCACCTTTGTAGGAATAGTCTGCTCGCGTGATAATTTGATCCGTAGGAGTTGATGGTCGGGACCACGGGTGAACGACCTGGAGGCGGTGGCTCGCCAGTTGCCACTGATCAAGTTGCCACGTTTAAAATATCATTTTTTAGTGGGGTAAGAGTTCCGATTTTCAATGGCGCGTTATACTAGTTTTTAGAACGATTGGTGTGGAGTGAAAATGGAATTCATAACTACTACATCTATCTTGGTTTACTAGTCCCCATCGTATTTTGGGTCAAAGTTTGTCTACGAATTTTACTTGTAAAATGTGAATGGAAAATGAGATTTTGTTATACCCAAACAAAAAAGGACCGGAGGGAGTGATTGCTCTGACACGGAAGCGACCTCTCATAGCGCAGGCATTGAACCAGCGCGCCGGCCAAGAGGGCCCCACTTGCTGCACGCCAGGCTAAACACGCCTCCTCGCCGCATGCAACCGGTTTCAGACTGCCCCGCCTGCCTCCATTGAATCCGCGCGTGTGCCAGCAACATGTCCTTCCGCGAGCCGGCCGGCATTTTAGAACACAATATCGGTTGGCTCCTCTCGTCCGCCTGCTATTTAAATGAGGCCAGATGCCTGGCAAGAACCGCACCACACCGCCGCTCCCTATATCCTCCTTGCACCATTTTCTCCACACTCTCATAGCATCCGATGAGCAGGAAGACGAGTTCTCCGGCATAAAAGCCGGCTGGGTGCCCTGACGAGCTAGGCAACTCGCTGCCCCACCTCCCTCCCCGCCCCAGGCCGTCAGTACCACGGGCGAGGCTGCAGGCGGGCAACCGGAGGAGAAAGCCGCCGCTCCAAGCTGGCCCCTGGTGCATCAACTCGACGCTCCAGGCCTGCTCGCAGAGCAGTGGCCAGTTGCTGCACGCCGGCACACGGGGGACCACGGCGTCCAGTGCATCGTGGTTGGACGCGCCATCCAACGCAAATGTTGGCGGAACCACGGCATGCTAGCGGAGGTGGCCAACACGTCCGCGGCCACCGCCGACACCGAGGAATAGTAGACCACGTGACCCTCCGCCGCTTAGAACCCACGAACGCTACGACCACCGCGTCGCCGGCATAGACACCTGGTGTGTTGCCCGGTTTGGCTCAAAACATCATGGACCCCAGCCGCGGCCGGCATTAGAAATTATACCTGCTTCCAGAAGTTATTTGCGTTTAGTCAAAAAATGTCCAAAATATAATTAATTACATATGGTCTTAACTTGTTGTGCTCGCACTGGTAGAAGGAACTAGAGATTTTTCTTTATTTATAACTCTCCTCACATATTTTTTGGCTTTGAAATGAATCATGGTTGTGGACATTATCTATGAATGTGCATATATCTGTAAGCATGAGATTGATGTGGAAGTTGAACATGGAATGTTGGGCTTGCGTGTGAACTATACCATGTCCAATGGTTCGTCTTTTATTTTTTGGAAAGTAATGGCTGCTATTACATGACCCGAAAAAAATTTATTTTGTGCCACATCAGTAGATGCACGGACATCACAACAGGCATGCTGACTGGATAAACATTTGAACCTAGCTATTATGAAGGAAAATTTGTATTGACAACAGTTTTAGATAGCAGGAGACACCTAGCCTGCTCTGCCTCTGCTAGCTTCTTTCTGGCTTCTTCCATCTCTTCTTTGGCTTGGGTGAAGAGAGCATCTGATTGCTCTTTTCGCTTCTTCAGGAACTCAGCTACATTCTCAAGGGATGCTGCACGCTTTCTTTCATCCTTTACTAGAGCCACGAGGACACAAACAGTTGACGACTCCACCTGGCTTGTGTGTAATCCAACATCATCTAGGAATTTGCACCTTCTGTCTAATCCAGCATCATTAGGGAATGGGCACCTTGTGTGTAATCCAGCCTCATTTTGGAAACATGATCTCAAGGTTGACCATAGTTGCCTCCTCGCAGGAACTGCATCCTGACATGAAGTTACTTCTTTTTTAGATCAATAGAAAGAGCTACCCAGATCCATTAAGTAGAAGCCAGATAAACAGGACTCGGAGAAGTGAATTCAAAAGGAGAAATATAAAAACAGACTCCAAGGTGAGAACACCCACTTCCTTCATCAAGCTAAAAACGAAAGCATTAGGACGATTAATACTCTTCTTATTACACATCGAAGAACACGAGTCGAAGAGAAATAGAAATTACAACATATACACATCGAAGAACACGAGGTTAAACGAAAGTAATTGAAAGGGTGTTACTTACCAAACCTCATTTTACAGGTTCGGTCCAGCTCCTCTTTAACTTGCCACGCTCCTTGAAGATGTCCCCAATATCCCGTGTTTGGTCTTCATTGCTCCTGTGCATGTTTGCATTCGTAGTTTTAAAATCTCAACATGGCAAGAAAAATATAGTAATACTCACGCATCTTGTGGGCAACATTAAAGCACTCATCTGCCATGTTAGAGCATCTCCAATAGAAGCGCAATGCGCGGCGCATTAAAAAAGCGTTTACAGCACCGGAATAGCCAGTTTTTGCGGTCCACGGAGTGCTGGCTCCAGCGGCCACTACAAAAAATTCTGCGCGCGCTCCGCTCCAGCAGACGCGCTATATTTTTTCTCCTTTCTACTCTGACTCGATACACATTCGACTCCAAGTCGATACTGGCATAGATAGATACATAGATAGTTCTCAAGATAGATATAGCATAGATAGATAAAAAAATAGATAGTTCAACTACTCCTCGTCGTCCGACTCCGCCTCGGTGATGTCCTCCTCCGATGTCTAAATGTAGGCGTCAAGATACCGATCGTCGTCGGAGTCCCAGGGCGACGCTGCTCCAAGCTTGATGTTCAATTGAGCGACCGACTTCCGCGTACACCTGTCCTCGCGCTAGGCGGCTCGCTCCGCCCTCCTCTTCTCCCTCTCCACCCTCCTTTGCGCATAGAACTCGCGCTCGTTGATGATGTCCTGCGGGAAGCGTTGGCACCACAGCGCCATGGCTTCCACATCCATCTCGGCAATGCCGAGACGGTGCTCCCGCCTCCGGTTGTCGCGACGATCCTTGTCGGTGATAAGCCGCAGGGGAGGCACGAGCTCCTGCGCCCGCTCCCGCGTCGGCATGTTGGGGAAGGTCATGTCCCCACGAGGCCGCCGAAGGCGCCACGCCACCGCGTCGTACGAGCGGGCGGCATCGTGGGCGGTGTCAAAAGTGCCGAGGCCGAGGCGCATCTCGCCGAACCGGATCTCGGCGGAGAAGCCGCCAGAGGGGCGGCGGCAGCGAGGCGAGAAAGAGCGGCGGCAAGGCGAGAAAGAGCAGGGAGAGAGTGGTGGCGAGGCACAGAGCGGTGGGAGGGCGTTGGATTTTATAAAGCGCTCTGGACGCCGCGTGCCAAAACTAGCGCGCGCCCGGCCAGTTTTTCCCGCGCGCGCGCGATCCTTTCCTGACGTCCCTGCTATCTCTACTCTTATATATATATTATATATTTATTGTATATTTATATTTATCTCTACTCTTATATATTTTATAAAAAAAGAGTTGGTGATGATGGTGTGCCTGCCATCCTGCAATATAGGCCGTCCGATTTATATTTGACGGATAGGAAGGAAACTATGGCAATTTCACCTAGAGATACCCACACCCCTCTCCACATTTGCAAATAAGGCCTTCGCTCGTTCATCCTTTTCTCCGACAAGATAAACTACTCATACAAATGCATTTGATATTCCGTGCAACGCAGGGCATCTTGCGAGTTCTAAAAAACTTTCCATCATTTGCCACACTACTGGTTGCAGATGAAGAACCTACCCAAGCACAGCGCAATACAGGAGCGACGCATAATTACAAGGTGATATTCTATTGGACAATGCAAGCTGTAACCAATTATTTTTATGAGAACAATAGCACCCAGGAAGTTTGAAGGGTAGGTATGAAAAAAATTGGAACTGCCCAAGTACTGCTAAGAGATTGAATATACACATTACCAATCGAGGAGGAGTACAATGGTCGCGGCGGCGTCTATGCATCATGGTCGGCAACAGGAGTCAGTTCATTGTCCACGACGATGGTGCTTCTGCACTTGGCGTTGGCTTCCGGGAAGCAGATCGGAGACCGTGGAAGACGGTGCCGGGGAAGAGGCTCCGTGTACGACGACGACGGTGGACCGGCTCCAGTGTGGCGTACGACGTCATCGATGAGGCAAATGCGCTGTGGTGGATGAGTGCACCGATGTAAAAGGGGAGGAGCACGAAGGCTGCGGTGCCGTGGAGAAGTCTATTTTGCCGTGGGGATAGAAAATGGGGAGTATTCAGGTGTACTACTCTGGGTGCCGGGGTGGGGTTGGCTGGGTAGGGTGAACCTAAAGTTTCCAAAACAGCCCCCTACCCACCAGCATCCGTAGGCCTGCTCTGAAGGGTATGATGGTAACTTCGCACTGCTCGAATCAGGGTCGCGGGAGGTTTTCCCGCCGACCTCAAAATTTTGTAACAATAAACTCCCCGTCTGGCATGTTGGGTGATTGGGCTAAGCAACGAGCGAGTAGTACTAGTAACTGCTAGTACTCCCTCCATTTTTATTAACTCTGCATACTAGGTTTGACCGAGGTCAAACTTCCTAAAGTTTGACCGAGTTTATAGAAAAATGTAAACATTTACCAT
This sequence comes from Thinopyrum elongatum, assembly GCA_011799875.1. Lineage (NCBI taxonomy): Eukaryota > Viridiplantae > Streptophyta > Magnoliopsida > Poales > Poaceae > Thinopyrum > Thinopyrum elongatum. Next base: position 86,447,491 of record CM022303.1, on the reverse strand, counting down.
AACAAATATGTATGATGTGAAAGTACATTCAATAATGAATCTAATGGTATTTATTTGTTATTGTATATGTTAATATTTTTTGTTTTAAACTTTGTGAGAGTTTTCAAAACTTGACTTTGACCAATGCTAATACGCGGACTTAAATAAAAATGAAGGGAGTACACATTTGTTTTCTAAGTTTGTAGTGGAATTAATCATTTGTTGTAATTGTGAAATAAATATATTAAGCTACTGACTTCGAATGTAATCGTTTATACAATTCAATAGTTAGAATCATTGTTGAATTCCAAGATGTATACCAGGTCTACAGTACTTCACAATATGCTCAAACTCACATAATCCCAATCAAATGAAAATCTAAATGCATTTCATAGTTATTACTTTGTAGGATGGAACAAAACCAACCATAACTCTACATGATCCATTATAAAGCAACATTTTGAAGACATCCCAATGTGTGAATGAAACATGTAGAGAGAGCTTGTGAAGATGGAGCAAATAGGGCGGGAAAGATTGTATGTATGTGGGCGAGAGAGTAGGAGACAAACCACACGAGAGAGAGAGAGGTAGAGAGAGAGAAAGGAAGAAGTTAGGTCTGTGAGAAAGATGGAGACATGTAATATACGTGAGATGCGTGTGCATCCGGATTTTTTACACATGGAAGGAGAAGAGACAACGGGTTTGATGAGAGAGCTGGAAAAATGTGGACGAGAGGGGAAGGATCTCGTGGGTTGAGGGATTGATAATTTTGTGCGGGAGAGAGAGGCGGGGAGGAGTCAGTCAGCCGTCGTCACATAATCCTGCTTCCAAATGGCCCCGCATTCTCTAGTGCAGTGTGGTCGCCATCTTTGATCTCCTCGATGCCCTCTTTGAAGATTGAGGTGGTGTGCATGCTGGGGTGCAGAGAAGCACAAGCGAGAGTGGTCACCATATAACCTTGGATGGGGATGAATTATGTGCTCGGGGGGAGTGTGTGTGCAGTGTGTGTGTGTGTGTGTGTGTCAGATATTGAGAGAAATCAAACCTATGGAGAGAATGTGTGTGTATGTGACGGAAAGCTACATGCTAAATAGGGTTTTCATGAAGAGATTGTGCGTGCGTGATAGAGAGCGATGTGCGGGCCTTGAGGCGGGCAGGGGCCGGGTGAGGGTGTCAAAATGTGTGTGCTGATGCATGTGTTACATGCGATCGTGCGAGGGACGGACGAATCGAGAGAGATGGTTGTTGTGTTACTGATGCTCCTCTCTTTCTCTCTCGCACACACACAAGTACAAATAAAAGACCGTTCTCTCATCTATACATAACATATCGGCATCTCTCTATGTCTCACTCATGCATGATCATTTGCACATTCACACCTCTCTATGTCTCTATCACACGCACACCGTCTCCACATTGCCCTTCCGCCACAACACACATATGGACACATACAAGCATTCTCTCTCAGTCACACACACAGAATCAGTATTAAAAAAAATGTCTAGGGCGCACCTCAAACGTCCAAATCCAAATAAGCATGAACTGAAGCTAAATTCAAATAGATGGAAATATTGTAGCGTGAAGAACTTTTCCAGGAAAAAAAAGTAGAGTAATATTCGGGCATTGTTTTCACACACACAAAAATTTTTGGTGGATGTCCTTCGAGCGCGACACGGTGACGCATCGTTCGATCGACCACGCGGCCGCGGTGCACGCGCTTGCACATGATCCTGTATCGATGCCGTGCTAACTAATGTGGTAGTATAAGCGCTGCCTCAGCCTACTGTTTACATGTACAAGTACGGTGTTCTTTTAAGTTTGACCAACCCTATATAAAACTAAACTAAGCTCCCATACACGCAATCATCAATGTGTCGCCGCCGCCGTTGCGCATGCCGGCGCCCGCCTGCTCCGGCCGACCATTTCTCGCCCATCACCGCCGTCTCCCGGCCATCCCTGTGCCATGAAGCCGAAGGCTCGCCCGCTCACGTCACCTGCAGTCCCTCCTTGCGATGCCGCTTCGCTGCCAAGCACGCGAGAAGGTGGAGCCGCGTCTATGCCCGTAGTGTACAAAGAGGAGGACGAGCGTGTGCTCCAGCATGCCGGCGAGGAGGAGCTAGCGTGTCATTGTCGTCTCCGCCCGCGCGGAGGAGGCGCGCATGGTGGCTGTCACGGCGGAAGCTGGTCGCGCCCGCGCCGAGCCCGCAAACCGGGTGCGGACATGGAATCTACCTTCGAGACCTTGAATGCCACGTGGATCCTGCAATCTGAAGGAACAATTTGGGTCAATCGATTCTTTTGAGCCATTGGATGCAACATCGACGGCCAGAAGGGCTTCTTCAACCTCCGAAAATGATGCATTGTTCATCTTCTCTCTCAGGCATCGAGCCGCCAGCCCGCCACAGGCCTAACCGCTTGCCGCCGCCGCCCCGCCCTCCCCTGAACTGCCTGCCACCTCCATGCTCCCCCCCACCCTCGCCATCCGTTTAACCCCGGGCACGATCCATTTTTTCCGGCGAACTGCATTCCACACCCAACACTCATCAGAGAGATCATGGTCACCTTGCCACCCTAATATAGATACTGAGGTAGCTTCTCTGCCGTCTTCTTCCTTTGCTTCGTCGAACTTCTTTCACAAATCGACTGACCCAAATTATAATACTACAAGTACAAGAAGATACGAGTAGTAGTACCAACTACAAGAAGAACAATAGTAAGACATACTAGTACTACTGTACGTACTAAAGAGTTCAAATAACGAGAAAGAACATAACATAGTTCTGCTAGGGGCTCAGCACAACACACCCCTGAAATAAAACTAAGCAACTAGTCCGCTTGACACTACAGTATAACCAGCATGAGCAACGACACTGCCACCTTACTCGGAGTCTGAGTCCACGTCCTCGACTTCGTCCTCGTCCCTCTTCCTCTTCCTGTTCACGGATAATTCTTTGCTTGAACCGGACATTGGGCTCTGCTTCTTCATCCAACCCATGTAGATATTTAAACAAAGGTAGGCATCCGTTGCTGCGTACCCGATGTGATCTTCATCTATTGTCTTCGACTCCCATGCATGATGAATCTCCGGGTGAGGTTTCTTCAGTTGAGCATACGAAGGATCAATCATGGTTGCTGCCAGGGTTGGCATTGAAGGCTGACAGGATGACAGTAGGCTTTCCTTCTGGACATTGACGGGCTGGCTTACAACGAGGCCTATCCGATCCAGGACTCTCCTATCATTGGTAAAGTCTACAGTAACGAATTTTACTCTTTTGTCCTTGAGGAAGAACACAAAATCCTGGCACCTAACGTCAGCATGGCATATGTGGTAGACCAAGCACATGTTATGTACGCAAACCTGGATCACGGCGGGCTTCTTCATCTCTGCCACCTTTAGAAGCTTCTCCTTTTCTAGGACTGTGGTGTACTCAACATCTAACCCAGCGACCCACTCATCCTTTGAACTTTTGAACATGTGTAGAAAGCAACAAAGGCAGGCTTCCACCGTCGCGGATCTACGGGTGTAGATGACGATGAACTCATCGCCGGTGATGGTTCTAACCTTGTACTCACCACCGATCATGGAGATTAGTGAGGCCATGGATTTTGGAGGCGGGTTAGGAGAAGTGGAACTGGTGTAATGTGAAAGGACGGGATGACTGGGAGCGAATTGTTGCAAGGTAGAAGACGGGGACGAGTAGGGCGTGCGAACGGCGTGGGGTGGTGGCTTGCCCGGTGGATAAACGACTGCATGCCCCCAAAGAGTTCTCGAGTACTATGCGGGACCCACTAGATGTCATGTCTACTAGACCCACATCGTAGGCCTGATGGTATAGCTTCTGCGTGTTCGCACGCCATGCCGGCGTGTGCATGTAACTTCACTTAATTCCGTCAAGTGTCGCGCCTCCCACGACCTTCGCCTCCCTCGCGCGGTCGCGCCCTTTGAGACTTCGGACGGCAATAAATGAGCAAATTTTTTTGCCTACTCCGCATGCATGATACTCCCTCTGGTCCTTTTTACTCCACGTAAGATTTGTGTCAAGTCAAAGTTTGCAAAGTTTGACCAAATTTATACTAAAAATATGAATATCTACAATACCAAATATATATTTTATGAAACTTCATTTCATAATGAGTATAAAAATATTGATTTGACATTGTGAATGTTGATACATTTCTCTATAAGTTTGGTCTAAGTTGAGGTACATTGACTTCAGACAAAACTTATATGCACAGTGCAGAGTAGTTCCTCTGTCCAGGGGAGTGCCATGTCCTATCTAGTCATCACAACAAGGTTAGCTATTAGAGTACTACTACTACCTCCATCCTCGTTTATTAGTCCCCATTGTAATTTGTGCTAAATTTTTACCAAATATTTAACTGATAAAATGTTAGTGCATGTCAACAAAAGTTATATTGTTGGATTCGTATTTGAACATAGTTTTCAATGATATAATTTTTTATGACATGCATAAACATTTCATTAGTTAAATTTATTGTCAAAATTTGACACAGATTACAAAGGGGACCAATAAACCTGGACGGAGGTAGTACCTCCCTTCTAGTTTAAAGTGCTCGATTCAAAATTTTCACCTACTCTTACCAAGATAGAGGCGGTGGAATAGCTTTTGTAGTCTGCAAAAGTACTCAATTAATGCTCTCATTCTTCACAAAAAAATGTTTTTACCAATGCATTATCGCTTTGCATGCATGCATGAACACTAGTAATGACAAAGATTTTTACATGCATTAGTCAATATTCTCTTTAGGCTACTCATAGTGGAATGTATCATATACTAGTATCATGTGCATGATACTAGTGTATGATATGGGACTACCTTTATAGTGCCATGCATGACACAAAGTAGCATAGTACTCCCTCCGTTCCTAAATATTTTTCTTTTTAGAGATTTCAAATGGACTACCGCATACGGATATATATAGACATATTTTAGAGTGTAGATTCTCTCATTTTGCTCCGTAAGTAGTCACTTGTTCGAATCTCTAGAAAGACAAATATTTAGGAACGGAGGGAGTATTTAACTAACATGATACGGTATCTACCTATGTTACTCTAACCCCCCTCTCTTCTTTAATTCTTTGCCACATCAGCATGTTTGCTATTCCCGTGTGCATGATACCAGCTAAGATACCACCACTATGGCCAGCCTTAATCATCGCATGCAATAATTTAGTGCACCTTGAAATCTGAACATGTGTGGGGAGTGTATGTTTTAATGACTTGAGACTATACCTAGCCCGGCATGCAATGGTCAGTTCATTGCATGTAAGATGACTTATTATGCACCATTCCCCATACCTGCAGGAAGCCTGTTCGTCTCCAAATCTTTTCCTCTCCATGTGTGAAAACAATCTGCCTACTTGACTCTCCTTCTCCCTCCGGCAGTCCCACCACTCCACCCCATGTGAAAAAAATATGCATGCATGACTCTCCTCCCCCCGTGCTCGTCCAATCCGTTGTGACCAGCAATATTTCCACCCCTTCCCTCCCCCGTAATTTACTCCAACAAAAATACACCGACATAGTTGTTACGTTAATCACGCAACATATCTTATGTAGGTCTGCCATTCCTCGCTATAAATACTGTGCCTCCCACGGCTTTCGGGAGAACGCTCACGTTCATCGCTATCTCCTCCCCCTCCCTCTCACATCGACCACCATGGCATCGCCGCTCCAAAGCCCTAGGCACCCCACGCTGCCCCGCGCGGAGGGTCACTCGTCGCCGTTCCGTTATGCGTCGAGGTGGATGCGTTGAGGTGGACGCGTCGGTGTTCCGCTCCTCGCCGCGACGCGACGAGGTGGACGCGTCGGCGTTCCCAGTCTCGCCAGCACACGCGTCAGTGGACACGTCGGCTCCCCACTACGAGGAGAACGTCGCGCCGCCCGCCGAGCCCCCCATCCTTGAGGAGTTTTGGAAAGAAATGGAGGTTGCCTTGTGGGAGGCTTTGCCTCTGGCAGAGCGCACCAAAATAGAGGCGGAGAAGAAGGCCGAGGAAGAGAAGCATGCCGCGAGGCATGCTGCCTGGCAGGCCTATGTCGTGTCCGAGAGAGTCAGTCAATTGGCTCTTTAGCAGAAGGCTCGTGCGAGGGCCGTGAGGGTGGCGGAGGACGCTCGTGCCAAAGCCCTGAGTGCAGTCTGGCCAAAGTGCCTCATCTACGCAGGGTGGTACGTGGACCGGGTGCACGCTTCCAGCGAGGAGGAGTACCTGTTGGCGCCGGATCACCAGACCGGTGAGATCGCGCTCACCCGCCGGCAAGCCGCCAATCAGCACCTCGCGAGTTGTGAGGCTGAGGAAGAGGCGTTGTGTTGCCGTGCTGGGAAACGGCCGCGCACCAGGGCACTCGTGGCACGCCGCAAGCGCTCCTGCGAGCGCCGTTGATTTTATTAGGAATAATTTAGTTTTGTATGGCGATCTCATTAGCTTTGGGACGGAAATGATAAATCCCGAACGTTCGGGAATTATTAGCATCCTTAATTAAGTATGTAAAAGGAAAAGTTTGGAAACCTTGTATATCCGTACGCATTTTGTAAGTGCGTGCATATAGCACAAACTTAACTATATCGTTGGATTTGTATTTGAACATAGTTTCCAATGATATAATTTTTGGTGACATGCATGAGCATTTATCGTACTATATATAATGTTAGTCAAATTTATTGCAGTACTATATATAGTAAGGTGCCGGTGCGTTGCACGGAACAGTGCAATGCATTGATCGAGAGTTGTTTATTTTGACAAAGTATGTGGGGGTCATCTCATGTGTAACGAGTATCGATAGGTTTCTTCAGATATTATTTCTTCTCTAGAGCTCACAAGCATCCGGGTGAATAGTAAATGTAGGCTAAATAGGTAAACAAAAGCGTTCAACTGTTCAAACTGCATCTAAAACTTCTGAAGAAATAACATTTATTGTGCTTTGCAAGAAATGATCTTTAAGAATTATTTTTTCAGTAGCAATTTTGTTTATTTTTTCTAGACCACCATGAATGTAAATCAGGATGACTTGGAAGGGGGCAGAGGAGATGTAAGAAATGGTTCATCGTAAGTCTTCAACATTACTGTATTAAAAATTATCAATTAATCTCATAAATGGCAAGCGAGAACTCCAATGGAGCAAAAGCATACATGGAAGATTCTAGACTAAACCATAAATGGATACACTTTTATTCAAGCGCGATACTCTAATAGAGCAAGATCATGTCTGGAAGGTTCTCTACTATATAAATAAGAAGTCTCCACATGCTTAGACAGTGGTTAACATTGAGCGAAGACTAATGATGAACAGTTGACTTGGTAATGCATATGACCAGGTGAACCTCCTTGGAGTCGTCGTGCATCATATTGGGGTGAAAATCATACCAGGCGTCTTCCATGTCCACATTGCCGGGAACGGAGCAGCTCGGCACAATCCTATTCAGCATGAGGGAGGCGACATGGGCGCCCTTTTACTTCGGAGGGGCAGTAACAGTGACCACGCACCGGTATGGCGGCCTCGTGTCAACATGAGCGGCGTTGCCCCTTACGCGCACTACAGAGACTGGGTGGTGGCCTGCGCGGGCCTTGCCGGTGCCCACGGCCAAGAGGAAGACGCTGCCGTCCTCCTCCGCGACTAGCAGGCGGCAGTGATCCTCCAGCAACTCCGAAATGGCGAACGGTCAGGACGTCTCGTACTTGATGTTCACCGCCGCAGGCCAGTAGTGATTGACGGACGGTGCCGTGAGGTGATGCACGAGCCTCGCCGGTGAGCGCTCAAACGGCGGCGTGCACTCATAGCAGTAGCAGGGCGCGTGCGCGCATCTGGAACTATGCTCCGCCAGCGAGTGCTGGTCGACGTACCTCTTGCAGCCGAAACACTTGTAGACGCAGGGCACTTTGCAGGCATCGACCAGGCCGTCCATGAAATGGGAGTGGCTGTAGGGGATCTTGCGCCCGTCGAATGGAGCGCAGGAGTAGCACACGATGCACTAGATGGTGTCCTTACTAGTACTCCCTCCGTTTCTCTACTCTCTACTTTCTCTACTTCTCTATGTTCTCTACTTTTCTCTATCTACTTTTTTTTTCTTTCTCTACTCTTATAAAAAACAGAGTTGGTGATGATGGTGTGCCTGCCATCCTGCAATATAGGCCATCCAATTTATATCTGGCGGATAGGAAGGAAACTATGGCAATTTTGCGAAAAGATACCCACACCCCTCTCCACATTTGCAAATAAGGCGTTCCCTCGTTCATCCTTTTCTCTCACAAGATAAACTACTCATACAAATGCATCTTGATGTTACGTGCAACACACGGGCATCTTGCTAGTTTTCTTATAAAAAACCGAGTTGGTGATGATGATGTGCCTGCCATCTTGCAATATAGATCGTCCGATCTATATCTGACGGATAGAAAGCAATCTATGGTAATTTTGCAAAAATATACCCGCACCTCTCTTCACGTTTGCAGATAAGGCCTTCCCTCGTTCATCGTTATCTCCCACAACCTCATTCTTGAGCAATTAAAAAAGGAAGTCTCCGGAACAATCTGGCATGTTGTCCGCTGCCGGCGCCGTCCATCCCCATGCTTCCGCCCAGTCCGACCACCAGTCACCACCCTGCCCCACTCCTCCTCACCTTATCTCTCATTTTTCTCGAGATATCATTTTTTCAATGAAATTCTCGAGATACCATTTTTCTGATGAAATTCTCGAGATATCATTAGTTTTTACACATGGGATTACTCCTGCATGTGTCAATCACAAGAGGTGTTTTTAAAAAAAATGCATCTTGATGTTCTGAGTAATGCACGGGCATCTTGCTAGTTTGCATATAATTTCAAACACCACGTAGACATGTTCTTTGACCAATTTACAACTATGTTAGTATCATTGTTAGTGGTCAGCCGGTGCAAGTTATAGCCCCAGGTGTTTTAACCTTTGTTTTAGTAATGATATCTGGCGATTGTTCGCCACGAGCCCAATCCTGGTGAATCCCACATTACCATCAGATTTCCATCCGACGGTGGCCTGTTTTTAAGCCATAGTATTTGACAAAACCGCGTCCCTTACACACGTACTGTAACTGCGTCGCAGGCGTTTGCAACTACCATGTCTCCCAGTGATCGTTTGCTGGGGATTGGAGTTAGCACCGATGACGGTTCGTAGTCGTTCCACGCTCGGGCATTGAAGTTTGTAACTATTTGACAATATACTACTACTCCTCCGATGCTAGTAGTAGAGCAGAGTCCTACTCCCCTATATGGAAACTACTAGGGGATAGTAGTAGGTACTGTAGTTTATTGTACTAGTACTGTGATCACTCAAGCAAGTTGTCTGGCATCGATATGACCCTACGTTGTTGGGATGTGTCTCGTAAGTCAAGCAGCGTGATGTTGCTACATTGTCATCATCACCTGTCCACTTCCATCAGCACATATTCGCTTCACCATCCTCATCCGCACATAATCGTCCAATCTTCCATCCCCGCTAGGCGCCTCCACCCTCTTCCGAAACCCAAGCACTAACAATGGCAGAACCGAGCACCGTCCGCCGAAAGAATGGCTGGAATTCGCTCGCCACAGAGGTAATCAAGCTCATTGTTTCGCGTGTGGACAATCTCAGTACCATGCCGCTCGCCGCGTGCTTGTCGGGGCTGTACCATTTACTCAAAGCCCTCATGCCTGAGCTTTTTAAGCCAGCTCCCTACTTGCTGATGCCCCCTGATCTTCAGAAATGGCGTGTCACGCAGCATAACAATCGTAGGGTGGCGAGCATCAACCCCCTCGACTGCGATCCGATCCCCGTCACCCTCAACTACATTAACGGTATGTACTGGGTCGGCATGAACACGTCTTGGATGGTGCTCGTCGACGGTCGCGGCAGCTGGATGCTCGTGGAGGTCTACACCCGACGATTGATCCCCCTTCCTTCGATTAACACTCCATTGCTTTGGCACCGTGGCCCAGAATACCCGGAATCTTACAGTAGCCAACATAATACCAAGTTTGATTTGTTCAAGGTTGTAATCTGCCAAGTGCCCACAAGATCTGCGAATTGTAAAGACTTCAGGCTAATTGCATCCTTCAACCGCGGTCTCGCCTATCTGACAGGCCACTGGGGTAAGTGGATAAATCTGCACGTCCATCGCTGGATCATACATCCTCCATGGCTCTCTGATGCCATTGAACACAAGGGCTTCATTTATGCTGTGGACTCCTTCTATGGCTGGACGTATTGCTGGCCTACTTCAGTCATCGCTACAACGGGCTGTTACAGCAGTATGTTACTTTCCTACGATATCATGATGGCTTGCTTATATTACTGTCAACATTTACTGAAAAAATATTCATGCTCATAACATGCCGTTCTTAAGATTTACTACAGTACGAGCCCTTTTTTTTTACTCCAACCTGATATGATGTTGTAGGCCGCCTAGTGTCTCTACCCTTCCTAATCCCAGAACCTTTCAAAGAAAAGCGGCATGGCAGTTGCAGGTGTTTCCTGGCTCGATCAGACGACGGCGAACGATTGATGATCATTCGCACGTACCGGACGTGTTGTTTCGCGGAATACAATCACAGTCACTACAAGGTCTTTGAGCAGGATCCCAGCTTCTCTGGGCCTTCAGGAATTTTTGACTGGAGGCCGGTAAGTAGCCTTGGTACACGCTCTTTGTTTCTCGCACTGAATTATCCGATTAACCAGGAGATAACTGACGGCAAGGATCATGATGGCAGTGCGGTTTTGTTCATCAGCCAGAACTGTGTGTACACAACGTATCATGCGTCTCTCCATGAATCATACCCTGATATGTGCCGCCATGCTGTGCAGCCCAAAGTAGGAGAGAGGGTCGCGAGTATCAAACTTCGACCTACTGCCTGGAGTTTCCCCTGTCAGGCACCCATCTGGTTCAAGCCATCAGCCAATCTCCATAGCTTAATAAATAGTAACGTCTAACTGAGCCACTTAGTCAGATGCGTATACTTGGTGTAGTAGGATCTTTATTTAGTTTTATGCATACACTTGTTCTTTTTTGGTAGGCCTTTTGTAATGTTGGCTGATGTTTGGTTTGGAAGAGAGAGTTGCGTCTTTACTCTTCTGGCCTGCTTACTACATCTGTTGCACCCCCAGCCCGCCCTAGTTGCTGCTGCTGTTTTCAATGTACAATCAGTAATATACTTCGTTTGTTGGTTAAATAAATGTGTTGTTAGAACGACAAACACAATGTTTTGGAAGTTGTTACACGGTCCGATCCTTTAGTGCCCCGTAAATAGCGCATACTATTTTTGGTACGTAACATATTTTCCACTTATCGATCACATGCAGCCCAGTGATTAAGGCCCAATAAAGGAGCCCATAACTGGAAGGGAGGCTCTCACATGAATCCGGCCCAGGTACATGCTCAATGGTCCCCTAAACATAAATAAGTAAATAAATCAAGCTAAATGCTAATGCACCAATTCTTTAAATTTACGGTTTGAAAAGTCAAATTTTAACAAGAGAATATTATTTTCTATGAGAGTGTCGTTACATTCAGTCGATATTATTCTTAGGCGAAGATAGCGATTAGTCTTTTTTCTCCCGCCATTTTCTTCCTACAACCAGCGGACCCATGCAAATCATAGTCAACGTCGTAAATCATTCTGGTCCATTATTATTTTTTGATAAGAATGTGCTCGGCTTCACAACTCAAGAAGAAAATTGTCTAAAAAAACTCAAGAAGAAAAAGGTGCTCCGCAGCATTTTACAATAAGTTGTAGCCATATAAAATTAATTCTTGTAATCCAGCATAATGAGTTTTTGGGTCTGACCGGTCCTATTCTTCTCCGGCGACGGCAGCCTACCCCGCACCAGAACCAGTGAACCCTCGTACTCCCCTCCTCCTACGGGCATACTGCCGCATGTTCCCCGGCTCCTGTTCATTCCCGTCCGAGGCCTCGCCGTCGTCCTCCGCCTTGGTGCGCTCGCAGCGGTGCCGTCGTCTGACCCTGTCAATATAGTGAATCGGGAGAGGACTGTAGTTATGAGTATGACAGTACGGACCCACCAGGTCCACTCCCGAACACAAACAAGCGCCTCTTTACTACTCAGATGCACCCCTCGATTTTTTTTACTCTAATCGCCCCTGCTGATATCTGGGACACACATCATTGTCAACGTATAATCAATTAACGACAGAATTGCACAACGATTTTTTTTTGAGGATTTGTTCAGAGGAGCAGGCTATAAACTGAGTTGTGCGGTTTTTGTGGCCCGTCTAACAACATGACCAGCCCAGCAGTTTTTTCTTTGGGAAAATAGGTAGCCCACTCTTTCTTTTTGAGAATATTCAAGTTAGGCCTATTTGTTTTCTCCGACTTACTGGGCTGCAAATCTTTGAAGACGAGGAGTGGTGCATTCCAGCCTGGCCAGAGAGTATAGACAGTAAATCTTAAAAGTAATATGAAAGGGGTTGCAAATTCCAAAAAAAAAAAATATTGCAAATGGGCAATTAGTTTTGTTTTTTGTTTTTTTGTTCTTCACTGATATTTTATATTTCACTAGCAAATATGCCCGTGCGTTGCAACGGGAGAAAAAAATTATCATTGCACGCCCCTACCGAGTAAGTATGGTACTCACTCCATTTTTATTTAGTCCGCGTATTAGCATTAGTCAAAGTCAATCTTTGTAAATTTTGACTAAGTTAATAAACAAAAATATTAACATATACAATAACAAATCAATACCATTAGATCCATTATTGAATGTAGTTTCACATCATATAGATTTGTTAAGCTAAATATTTATATATTTTTCTATAAACTTGGTCAAACTTTACGAAATTGACTTCAGTCAAACTTAATATGCAGATTAAATAAAAACGGAGGGAGTATGAAACACAAGTGTGATGATTTTTTTTATAACCTGCATCCAGACCATCTTTACAAAACGGGATAAGAAATGTATGTATTATTAGGTGTGCAAGGTGTTATCCACTCATGAAGGCGTACTAATTGTCCGGATTTAATGCGAGACTTATGTAGTGTGAGACTAGTGGACCAAAGATTTATTAGGTTAAAAGTTATTGTGACTGATTCCATAACCAAGAACTGAAAAGATGAATAATTTGTTTTCTATACCTTGGACTTTTTTTCGCATTTGCATGCATGATACACACATAAGAAAAGATCTTGGTACAAGACATGCATGAAAACTCGAAAGAGTGGTGTATAAAAGCACAAGCAATGCTACACATACGTAAGCAGTCATACCTGATTACTTAATCGCCAAGGTGACTTTTTTTTGTTGCAAGAAATTAGTGGAGCCGGTTGGGGGGGGGGGGGGGGGGGGGGGGGGGGGGGGGGGGGGTGTTGAGATTAGTTAGGAAGATTACGTAAGGAGACCGTAAGGTTTACGTGGTTGTATCATTTTGTATGAATCACTAATGATGGACGCTCGTTTACATATTTCTTGTCTAAAGATTAAGGAATGCCTTGTTAATATTAAACGTTTTGAATATATACCAAGAGAAAATATTTGGAAATCCATGGATCCATACCTGCACTTAGGTAATGCATACACGTATGCTTGCTTCCTAATAGATATACTTGTATATGCATTACGTACGCTCGACGGAGGTCGCTTGCTTGCGATACACCAACTAATAATGAATCTGAAAATAATGCAATGTCCAAGCGATCGATCTAGCTCCAAGTGCATCAGCTTTTACGATGCCGGCGGTACTGCGGTTATTCTTCGTCGTGCTGCTCGGTGCTGCTGACACTCACGGCCGCCTTGTCTTCCCACGGCCCTGCTGCTGCTCACCACTGCTAGTGCGGCAGCTGTAGCTCGTCGTCGCCTTGTTTTACTGTTGCTACTCGCAGCGGCCACCCAGTAGTGCAGCAGTTGCTGCTCGCCACCTCGTCTTGTATGCGACTACTGCTTGTCATCGCCACAACATGGTGTTGCTGTCTGAATCAATAACCCTGTCGCCCCGGAGTCCCTAGCAACAACAAAAACGATGTCGCTGTGGCCGCGATGCGCAGGTGCACCCGTGTGGTTGCCGGTTGGCTGTGTCCTCGCCGGCAAGCGACCAGTCTGGCTGCCTGCCGCTGTGAGCACTAATCTTGATCGCGGCCGGTTGGTGATGGCTGAGTCGCGCGGAGCTGGCAACGAGCAGCAGCATCGGCCGAGCAGTTGGGCAGCCATGGAGTGCGGACGTCATCAGTGGGCGCTGCATGCGGATCGTGGCGCAGGCTGTTGCGTGTGCATGCAAGTTTGTTGGTGGCTAAGTCCTATGGCTGTGGCCGTTGTGGAGAGATTGCGTGGGTGATTTACGTGCGCCAGCATGTAGCTGATTAGTTGGGTTAGTGGCCCAAGCATGGCGGCTGGCTACTGCGTGCGTTGAGTCTCCTGTACTAGGCTATTTATGTGTGAGTCCGGTGCAAGTGCAAGGGTGTGGCTAGGAGAAACAATATAGTCTCGAGTAGTCTCTCGTGTGGGTGTGGCGCCGGTATGAGCCGAGCCACGGTGTGTTGCTGGGCGCCGGTCTGTTGCCGCGCCACGGTGACGGTATGTGCCGAGCCGAGGGGGAGGAGCCTAAGGAAGATGTAGTCTTCGTCGGGACCGTGGTATGCGCCCGGTCGATGTGAGAGTTCTTTCGGGGTTGTGTTGCGTGTGTGCGTGTGTATCTCCGTGTATGTACCCAGGTTGAGGAAAGTAAGGCCGTTCGTACGGCCGAGGCGCCGTTCGTGCGGCGGGGCGTTTGTGCACCGGAAATATTTGTATCCCTGTTCTTCCACCTACGTTCGTGCGAGTGTGAGAGCGAGGTAGTCCGGGATTTGTCCCAACATTTGGTATCATGAGCTTGGTTGGCTTGGGCGTGGTTCACCGTGCTGGAGGCATGCCGGGGATGGCGGCGTTCGTCGGCAGCTGCGCGATGGAGCATCGGGCCGTGTGTCAGCCTATGGAGATGCGCTGCGCTACGGCTGTCATGGCGGACGTGGAGGCGGCGCACGGTGAGTCCACGGCGAGCGCGGTGGCGACCAGCGTCAGTGCGCCAGGTCGAGTCCGCGGCGGTGATGGCCGGCGTCAGCACGCCAGGTCGAGTCCGCGGTCATGGTTCGGAGCAGCAACGTCATTCCGGCGACGGCGAGCAGGTTGCACGTCACAGCATCGGGCGAAGGCGTTCAAGACGACGGTCGACGGCGAGCCGTGTCAAGATTAGGGGGGAAATTGTGAGCACTAATCTTGATCGCGGCCGGTTGGTGATGGCTGAGTCGCGCGGATCTGGCAACGAGCAGCAGCATCGGCCGAGCAGTTGGGCAGCCATGAAGTGCGGACGTCATCAGTGGGCGCTGCATGCGGATCGTTGCGCAGGCTGTTCCGTGTGCATGCAAGTTTGTTGGCGGCTAAGTCCTATGGCTGTGGCCGTTGTGGAGAGATTGCGTGGGTGATGTACGTGCGCCTGCATGTAGCTGATTAGTTGGGTTAGTGGCCCAAGCATGGCGGCTGGCTACTGCGTGCGTTGAGTCTCCTGTACTAGGCTATTTATGTGTGAGTCCGGTGCAAGTGCAAGGGTGTGGCTAGGAGAAACAATGTAGTCTCGAGTAGTCTCTCGTGTGGGTGTGGCGCCGGTATGAGCCGAGCCACGGTGTGTTGCTGGGCGCCGGTCTGTTGCCGCGCCACGGTGACGGTATGTGCCGAGCCGAGGAGGAGGAGCCTAAGGAAGATGTAGTCTCCGTTGGGACCGTGGTATGCGCCGGGTCGATGTGAGAGTTCTTCCAGGGTTGTGTTGCGTGTGTGCGTGTGTACCTCCGTGTATGTACCCAGGTTGAGGAAAGTAAGCCGTTCGTGCGGCCGAGGCGCCGTTCGTGCGGCGGGGCGTTTGTGCACCGGAAATATTTGTCTCCCTGTTCTTCCACCTACGTCCGTGCGAGTGTGAGAGCGAGGTAGTCCCGGATTTGTCCCAACATTTGGTATCATGAGCTTGGTTGGCTTGGGCGTGGTTCACCTTGCTGGAGGCATGCCGGGGATGGCGGCGTTCGCCTGCGGCTGCGCGATGGAGCTCCGGGCCGTGTGTCGGCCTATGGAGATGCGCGGCGCTACGGCTGTCATGGCGGACGTGGAGGCGGCGCACGGTGAGTCCGCAGCGAGCGCGGTGGCGACCGGCGTCAGTGCGCCAGGTCGAGTCCGCGGCGGTGGTGGCCGGCGTCAGCACGCCAGGTCGAGTCCGTGGTCTTGGTTCGGAGCAGCAACGTCATTCCGGCGACGGCGAGCAGGTGGCGCGTCACAGCATCGGGCGAAGGCGTTCAAGACGACGGTCGACGGCGAGCCGTGTCAAGATTAGGGCGGAAATTGTGAGCACTAATCTTGATCGCGGCCGGTTGGTGATGGCTGAGTCGCGCGGAGCTGGCAACGAGCAGCAGCATCGGCCGAGCAGTTGGGCAGCCATGGAGTGCGGACGTCATCAGTGGGCGCTGCATGCGGATCGTGGCGCAGGCTGTTGCGTGTGCATGCAAGTTTGTTGGCGGCTAAGTCCTATGGCTGTGGCCGTTGTGGAGAGATTGCGTCGGTGATTTACGTGCGCCTGCATGTAGCTGATTAGTTGGGTTATTGGCCCAAGCATGGCGGCTGGCTACTGCGTGCGTTGAGTCTCCTGTACTAGGCTATTTATGTGTGAGTCCGGTGCAAGTGCAAGGGTGTGGCTAGGAGAAACAATATAGTCTCGAGTAGTCTCTCGTGTGGGTGTGGCGCCGGTATGAGCCGAGCCACGGTGTGTTGTTGGGCGCCGGTCTGTTGCCGCGCCACGGTGACGGTATGTGCCGAGCCGAGGAGGAGGAGCCTAAGGAAGATGTAGTCTTCGTCGGGACCGTGGTATGCGCCCAGTCGATGTGAGAGTTCTTTCGGGGTTGTGTTGCGTGTGTGCGTGTGTACCTCCGTGTATGTATCCAGGTTGAATAAAGTAAGACCGTTCGTGCGGCCGAGGCGCCGTTGGTGTGGTGGGGTGTTTATGCACCGGAAATATTTGTCTCCATGTTCTTCCACCTACATCCGTGCGAGTGTGAGAGCGAGGTAGTCCCGGATTTGTCCCAACAGCCGCTTGCTCTCGGCTACAGCCGCGCTGCTGCTGGGCAAGGTTATGGGCTGGTGCTGCTCTGCATCTGGGCGCTGGGCTCGATTTGCGTAATTACGATAAACAGCGAGCGAGAGTGGGACTGGCGCCAAACGGCTGTAGTGGCTGGGCCGGAACCTTAGGCTCAGTCCGGAAAGAGACGTAGAGAGCCAAAGACGAAGGAGGAGATGCCGTGTCCTAGGACGGTGCGCTCCTTCATGGATCTTTCTCAGACGAGCATCACGAGTTCAGGACAGAACGATGGAAGGCATCTGTGGGTTCCTGTAGCATCTCGTCGGCGTGAAGTACGTGTTCGTCAGCCGCAACAATTTCCGCCTGCTGCTCCTCCGTTCGTCCCTCCTGAGCCCGATATTTATGGATGGGTTAGAGAAGGCAGCGAGGCATGTGGAGTTCGACTGGGTCACGGACAAAATAACCGTAGTACACATGAAAACAATTGTGTACATATATGTTTTTCAGTCGTTGATTCGTTTCCCAAAAATCAATTCCTATTGCGGTCAAAAGTTGCATACAAATATTTTACATATTAAGGGGTTGTAGAAGGCGAATAAATAAACCTTCCCCTTTTAAATCTCAGCCGTTAATCTTTGTGGTTGGAAGGAGAATAAAAAAACCTTCCTTCTTTTAAATCTCAGCCGTTAATCTTTATGGTTAACACAAGATCAACAGATATAAAAGGATGACGTATGAAAAACTACGAAATCTTCCGTTCTTTAATATTACGTAAAGATTGGATTTTAACATAACATAGTATTACTTTATTTTTAAAGACATTATAAATGTATATATTTGATAAGTTTAAAGAAATAAATGATTCGCTAGGTTTGTTTTTTATCGATAATATTTACTTAAGGGATACTTTTGACGTTATTCAACGATTCTCACATAGCGGTCTTGGTTTGAAATCCGTTTTGAAACGTGAAATTATAAACAAGTTTGTTGAAGTAGTAATACCATTTTCTGATGAGAATTCTAAATTAATTTTAGTATGGATACTAATTTTTGAATTAAAAATATTTTGTTCCCCAGGAAAAATATGCTAATTTTTAAAATTTCGCATATTTTTTAGTTTAAATTTTTAACCCTGGTATTGACCACAAAATGGCCAGCAATTCTAAAAATGGAAAATGGGCTGCAATAAATTCCATATGAATGAGCAAATGGGCTGTAAATTAAAAAAAATAGCAAATGGGCTATACACGCCACAGATTTTGAGGCTAACTTGTTTACGCAAGGCTTTGTCAACTTATAGTCAACACACGATTCTAGCAGCAGTGACTGTTGGATTTCCATCCAACGGCCGATGTGCTTCTTCATTCTCTGATCTTCCTGCTCCAGCCGCCTAAACCAGCGCCGACGGGACTGCCTGCTGCCTCCTCTTGTGGCCGGCTGTGATGCCGCGTAGGCTTCACCGGCCTACCCTACTCCCTTCGCTGGCCTGGTCATCCCTCTACCCAATCGCACCTCCTGTTATTCTCCGGTGACGGCAGCCTCACACCACAACCGAACCAGTCAATCGTCATACTCCCCTCAGCGTAGGCATCCACTGCTATGTCTTCGTCGGCTCCGAGTCGTTCCATTCCTAGGCCTCACCGTCGTCCACCGCGTTGGTGCTCTAGGCGCGGCCGGCGTGCTCAACGTGGTCAACATTCAACAAACGACATCCATCGGAATAGGGATGTACGTGGAGAGGCTGACAGTAGGGACCCCCATGGTTCATGGCCGCATGCAAGCAACTGCCTCCGTATTACGTGAAAAAAAATGATTCCTCGCACTGATATCTAGGGCGCACCGGTTCCTAGGCTGAGCTGTGGGCCTACTAAGTTGACGCGTACGCAGCGCTTTGTCAACTTAGTCAACAAACGATTCTAGCAGCAGTGACCATTGGATTTTAATCGAACGGTCCTCCTGCTTCTTCAATCTCTGATCTTCTTGCACCAGCCGCCCAAACCAGCGCTAGCGGGACCACCTGCTCCTGCCTCCAGTGGACGGTTGTGCTGCCGCGTAGGCCTCACCGCCCCACCCTACTCCCACCGCTGGCCAGGCCTTCCCTCTACTCACCCACACCCCCTATTATTCTCCGGCGACGGCAGCCTCAAACCGCAGCCGAACCAGTCAACCCTAGTACCCCCCTCCGTGTGGGCGTCCACTCTTGCGTATTCCCCGGCTCCGGGTTGTTCCTTCGTTGGTCACGCCGTCGTCCATCACCTTGGTGCTCTCGGACGGTACGTCGTCGTCAATGTGGTCAGCGAACGACAGTAATCAGAAGAGGACTGTAAGTGAAGATGCTGACAGCTGGGTCCATGGCCACACGCAAGGAAGTGCCTCCTTATTCCGCGTAAAATAATGATTCCTTCACCTGACAGCTCGGACCCACCAGAAGGGCCTTTGTATTTCGCGAAAAAAAGTTCCCCCTGACAACTGGGACCCACCGGCTTTATCTTCGCACGGAAGGAAGTGCCTTCTTACCCCCTGATAGCTGGGACCCACCAAGTTGAAGCGAAGGTAGCGTTATCTGTCTGGCCTCGAACGTGTACGTACATAGCGGTTGATCGGTCTCTCTGCAGCGACGTACCGTGGCCGAGTAAGGAGCGGCACGTGTTGAAGTAGAGGCACCGACGTAGCATGTCACGCAGTCCCGTCTATATCATGTACACGTACGGACAGCCACATGTAGGGTAACGCAACAGAAAACAAAAAATTTCCGACATACGCACCAGCCCAGGACCACTATGGAGACTGCATAAAAGGTTTGATCATTTTCGTTACCGACTCGTAGCGCAGCGGAAGAAGAGTCGATGACGATCGGCGGTGCAGATCCCCGCAGCTAGGATTTACAACCTCCCAACCGCGAGGATGTATACCCTCATCTGCCACTCGGACAACCCTCCGGGAGGCGGTCGAACAGTCCGCCGGACGGCGTCGCGGACAGCCCTTCGGGTGGACCTTCGAAACTCGGACGGTCACTCGGACAACCCTTCGGGAGGACTCACAGAACTCGGACCGTCACTTGGACAGCCCTTCGGGAGGCACTCTCGAACAGCCCCTCGGGCACTAAGATCGAAACTACGACCTCTGTACAGAGTTGCACACATACGGTGTCATCTATCTGGCAGGGCTTCGCCGTCCAGAACTAGTTCCTGCCGGAACCCAGACATCCTTTCGGCTCTACGAAACTATTTCGCGGGGAGGGAGAGAGAAGCCAGATCATTGCATGGCACTTGTATGTGAGAAGGATTGAGTTTTGGGCAGCCCCCTCACCTCATATTTATAGGAAAGCCAAGGGGTAGAGGCAAGGGGTAAAAAGACCAAAAGGGGCTCAAGATCTTTTCACCCAAATGCCACATAAGTGTGTGTGTAGAACATATCCACCATGAGGTGGAAGGAAACCTCAAGGGGGCCCCCCCACACCACCATGGACGAAATTTGGTGCTGCCCCCTTTGGGGGGGGCCCACCACCTTTCACACACCTTTATCTCTCACCAAAAGTGATTTTCTTCTAGAAGAAAAACCCAAAAAAGCACTTTCACTATTCACGACAACATTTTTCAGCGTCCGTTCGAACTGAAAATATTTATGTGGGCTTAGAACATTTCTAGTACCCACCATAATAATTTTCAATGCGTTCTGGAACAATTCCAGTTTAGTGATTTCATCTGGGAAAAGCATCTGAAGTGGTTCCGGCAGCTCCGTAACATTTCCAGTTTTTCTTCCAGAAAATTCCCAAAAGTTTCCAGAATGATTCTGGCACCCTCCAAGAATTATCGGGCATGGGTCGAAACCAATTTGACTTTATGGTATCCTCTGAAACAACTTTTCAGTTTCACCGGAACTCATCCGGTGACCTCTCTCTGCGGAACTTTTCCGCTGTCCGAAACTTTTCCGGTGTCCGAAACTTTTTCGGTGATTTTCTCTCAGACTCCCTGTCTAGTATTCAGCAGATAGATGACCCTTAAGCGTGTGACCCTATAGGTTCGGTGAAGTATAGACATGACACGGAACCCCTTCCGATCAATGATCAACATCGGAGCCGTGGACACCCATATTGACCCCTATACCCACACGAATGAATATTCGAGTGAACCTCCAGTTGCCGTGTGCTATTCCTGTTGCTTCGCGATATGTTACAAATACCCGAGGTGAGACATGTTGGCATTCCCGTGGATCAACAACTTGTCCACTATGCTAGTTACCTTGTTACCGGTATTGTTCTCTTTTCTCGTTACCGTGTTCCGGCATCCCCGTGATCAAATCACAAAGTGTCTGGGCAGACGATGATGGATACCGTAACACCGGGAGGGCCCAGTGATATCTCTCCATCGTCAGAGGAGCAAATCCCAATCTTGAGCTATCAAGTTACTTGACCTACTTTTCCATGAAACCGTAAGCCGCCGTAATAGCCGCCCATTTACGGATGACGTTTAACAAACCCCAAAGTTCATGAAGCAAGCATGAAGAAACTCGATACTCTCATGGTCTAAGGAATCATGCAAACGTTAACCATCTCTCTGTTATTAACCATTAACTTGTGACCAAAGTAACTCATAGCATAACATCAATCGGGTCGATTCAACACAAATGTTCTTCTAACATTGTGCCCTCAAAGCTGCTGGCACAGACATGCCCATGATTGGGAAAACATAATCATCATGCAACCCTTGAGCTAGTCTTAGAGGCATGACTTGGAATACATTTTACCATTTATTATTCCACACGTGCACATGGGTTTTCCCCAGAGCCTTTATGGATATACGGGCTCGGGAACCACAGCAGTTATAGCGTGGAACATAAACATAATAATGAGCGTGGAGATAAATAATAACATTTATTATTGCCTCTAGGGCATATCTCCTACAGACACCCACTTGCACTAGAGTCAATAATCTAGTTAATGCTAATGCACTTTACACCTGTGGCACACCGGTGTAAATATGCTTCGCTTGTGGCATAGTCTGATGTCCAACGGATCTGACGACTTCAGCTCCGTGTGTATCTTTTCATATCCTCGCGTTTTCACGCTTTCACAAAATTCATATTTTGTGTGGACTTGGCTTTGTATGTATGTGAATCACAGGTCGAACCTGGATTCCTCAGACTGAGTTATGGAGCAACTACCTGCAGTAGTGTCCCATTGACAAAAGCCAGCTTGGAACCATACTAAGTTCATGAATGAACTATATGATTCAACATTTTCTTTGTCGCTTCGAAAGCGGTAACATACTTAGCCTCTGTTATAGAATTCACCACAGTAACTTGTTTGGAACAATTTCCAAATACCGTGCCACCATATTGTGTGTTACACAAAAACCCTTAATTTAAATCAAAAATCTCTTGGAGCATGGATGAAGACTGTATCGATGTAACCTTTTACAACGAACTCTTCATGATCTCCGCTTGTGAGAAAACATGTCATCAGTGCTACTATAGTACTCAATGACCCTTTTTCACTGTTGTCCTATGATCAGAACTTTTGATCACTTTGGTATCTATACTCGCAACAACTTTGGAGTATTGGACATATCTGGTTGTTTTTACATACCATGGAATACATGATTAATCCAAACATGAAGGTGTGTGGAATCTCCATCATGTATTTTGCTCATCAGTGTTTTGGGACAACGAGTCTTGCAAAAACACTTTCCATGTGACTTCGGCAAGAATCACTCCTTGACGTTTTTAATGCTAAATGGTTTTAGCATCTTGTAAATATGTATCTTTGCTCAGCCCCATTAGGTAAATCTATCTACATAGATCATCATGCCTAATATAAAGGCTATTTAGCCCAAGCACTTCATCGAAAAACTATTTTCAAATGAAGTCCTAATTCGTGTCAAGAAATTTATTTCCAATTAACAATGTGTCAAGCACATAACGTTTTTAGAAATTCTATTATGCTCCCACTTACTTTCTTGAATCATAAGCATCTTCGTTACCCATTGATGAAGTCAAACCCCTTTGACTATTTCATCAAAACACGAAGATTGCAACTCCATTTTGCTCTCTTCTGTCCATTGCTGGAACTCTGAAGTTTGCATACTTACTAGCATCCTGTGGAATGACAAAATACCTTGGACTGTAACACATGCAAGTCCTTGGTTTCATTTCCATTATATGGAAATCCTATTGTCATCCATGTTTCATATCTCATGACTAAAATATGTATTAATTGCTAGTTCAACCCGAACCGACTTTAAGCATCGCTACGGTGAAACAACCTCATCGTAGTCAACTCCTTGAATTTGTTATTTCAACAAGTCGAGCTTTATGGATAAAACATTTTTATCCGTATCAGTTTTAAGTTCCATAAATATTCGTTAGACTCTAAGTCTTCCGAAAGGTGTATCAAGGTTTTAATCTTGAATCACTTATATGGAAACTAACTCGGGTTGTTTTGGCATTTAGCCAATTCCGGAGTCAGGGCCCATCAACGCTTCCTTGTGTATCATAGGTATACTGTTGTCTAACAACAATATCTCGTTTGCGCACCTGAGAGGTTTGCACGAGCCTTGCCTACGTGGTTCAGCTGCAAGTTCGACCGAAGTCCATACATTTTATTGTAGAGACTTCCGTATTAGTCGCAGTAGGAAAACCTGGAATTACTTCCAAGGTCTCTTTCCTTTGATCTGATGACGAAGATACTGTTTATCTCGTCGAGTTACACTATTCTCGCACTCACCTTTTTGAAAGAACCATTTTCTTCAAAAAGCATACCGTTCTTTGTGGCAAACCTATTTGCCTTGGTATAGTGAGGGAGGAATACCCAATTACTTGGGATAACCTACAAAGTAGCACTTGTCTGATTTGGAATAGGTTTGTAACCTTTTACACAAGCCCCATATTCCAAATGTTAAGAAAAGATATAACATGGTTGGGCGTACCATACCATGGTGTCATTTCAACAGACCCGATGGAGCTCTTTTCAGTGTAAAAGCCGCAGTCTCTAAAACATCACTTTAAAAGGGATAATGGCAAATTTATTTATGTCATCTTTAATCTTACCATGTCATAAATGGTTCGATTACATCTTCACGGACTTTCCACTTGCAGTGGTGTTCTGGGAGGTGCAAGCTATGAAACCACTTTCACAACTCATCAAACATTCGCTAAACTTGTAACTCAAATATTCCTTTCTGCAATCGAATTGTAGAAACATAATTTTCTTGTTAAATAACTTCTACTTCATTTTTGAAAACCTTTCGAATGATTTCAAAAGATCCAGACTTACGTCCCATCAAGCAAATATCCATATATCTACTCGAGTCATTTCTGAAGATAGTAAATCCACTACTTGCAACATTTATCGAACTACACACATCAAATGTATGATCACCAATAAGTTTGTTGTTCGTTCCTTATGGCCTGTGAACGGTATTTCAGTCACTTCACTTTTTGGAGGAAATTTGCAAGTGTCAGATGATTCAAAATCAAACGACTTCAAAATCCATCATAATGGAATTTTCCATGCGGGTTTCTCCAATGTGACCAAATACAATGCCACACTTGTGTAGTATTCTTTTAGTCTTGCGACATTTAGCGTCAGTGTTATGGATGTATCATATTACCATCAATATTCATAACATACGTCCCATCTTGGATGGAAGCATGGCCCTTCATGTTATTCATAATACTGAACAACAATTGTTGTTTTTATGAACAACTCTTTTGCAACAAACATTGTGCAATGGGCTAGAGTGTATGAAACTCTAAAATGAATTATGAAAGTAAATATAGAGGTAATGTATTATTATCAACATTCATAACATACATCTCATTCATAATGAAAGTATGGCCCTTATGTTATTCATAACACCGAACATCAAAAGTTCTCTTATCAACAACCTTCTTGTAAGATACCTTATGCAATGGGCTAGAGTTTGTGAAACTCTAAATGAATTATGAAAATAAATATAGACGGTAATACACTGATGGAAGGTATAGTAACATTTACTATGTTCCCTGTGTATACCTAAACCTCATTCCTGGCTAGTCTTCCAGGCCATAGTAGTTCTTACATCGAGTTGCAACAGAAAGCAATCGAGCGGGTATCTTTGTGATTAACTCACAATACCCAAGAATTAGTGATTAACATGTTTAACCATAATTCCCAAGAACTATATCTTTGACCAGCCTTCTATACATCAAAAACTTGTATGACATTCATACATGAGCTGGATATTCCAGTCTTCTTTCTTTCTGCCTTTATACTTCTAACAGTTTAACTTTCAGTATTTCTCCTACTCTCAGAAGAAGCACCCAACTTAAGAGTGGCGTTAGCCCCGGACTTCCTAGGCGTGAAAGTTTCACTAACACTCTTCGGACACTTCCTTTCTCTTTAAGTTGTTGTTTTATTCACCTTTCATCATATGACCGGCGTTCTTCTGGATCCCTCTCTTATCAGTCTAATGCATAGTAAACTCCTTTACTAATAGTTTGCAAACAAACATTGCTATGGATATCTCATATATTTTAGCCTTTGTTTGTCCCTGAAAATGATTTTCAGATTCCATGAATATCACATAACTATCCAAACTTTCGAAGTTCGGCTCTCATGGAAGCAAACATATTGCACTTGACTAAAACGGAATTCTAGCTTTTGGATCGAAGGACGAGAGTCAAATGATCCATAGCATAAGGGAGAGAATACCGAAAGTATGCGATAGGACAAAGTCCTTCTCGGCACTCTTGAGGACAATCCTCACATTACGTTACCAACCGTAAAGTTTTAACCAGATATTTAACAGCTATTCAATTTTAACAGGGAAGGTGGAAACGCGAGCCATTATGCTACAACTATTTTGCAAATCACACTTGGACAGTGTTCAAAATTAATTGCACCAAGAATTAAACAAGTTAATTCTAAGTGCGCTCCCACTCAAATCAATATCTCAAGTGCGATTCAAGATCCATATTACAATTCAACGCCAGGGATGTATCCATCTCAAGTGACGAGAATTGCAATCGGTAGGCCAACTTGCCAATCACATCTCTATGTGACTCTTGTTCATCTTTCGATGGGCGTGTTCCGAGCTCAGGACTTTCAAGCTAGAACGTCAAGACAACCAAGTGATCTCGCCGCGAGGTCTCAACTCACCCACCTCACACATCCCTTATCGTTCGTACCCATGTATCCATGTGATACCCCGAAAAGTTAGGTGCCGTGACGGTGCTACACTTGGGAGAACACTAACTACTTGATATTTTTGTGAGAGATCACCCTAATAAAAAGCGACTACCGCGCAATCAAGAAGGGTGCAACATAAGGGATAAACATCTCAGGCAATTCATAATAGCATGATATGGTATAGCCCTTTCTGACGGAGAAGTCTTGTATTTCTTCGTCTTCGGCATTCGCGTCGGTGTTCACCTTTACGAAGATTGCCACCACCTTGTCGATGCACCAGATAATATTGCTATCTCTATAGCTAATAAAATAATGCATTACTTAAGGTTGACACGCAGGTCAATAAAGTGACAATCATATGGCTCCCGCCATCATGTCGAATCATGACACGCAGGTCATGTTAATCAATTTACATCATATAGTCATCTCATACATAATCAAATTATTATGAGCACTACTATACCACATCATATGCACATGCAAACCCTCCTGCAAAACCAAGTTAGACGTCTCTAATCGGTTCAAGCAAAAACTTGTTTTACGTGGCTTCTAAGGTTTCGAAACAAACCGAAGCTACCAACGTCCATCATCAAGTATGATAATCCAAGTCGCTAGATTAACATCGCGGGGTGTATGAGACACGAGATAATAAAATCTCGAGCCCCATACTGAACTTCATCATACGCATGACCCCCGTGCAGATCATATCTGCATTGCCCTTTCGTCTGTGAAATTTCATCTTTCTTTTTAACTACGATGGAATTCAATGAACTGTTAGCACTCCGTTGATCAATCAGGATCGCGGATTGCCAGAACATTGAAACTCCACCATGTTGTTATCAAGATCAGAAATATGCAAATTCCAGGGAAGCAACAAGAATATCGGGTAACAGATTTCATCAGCTACCCGCACAAATAATTTTCAGTAATAGAACCCATCTACTACCTAATTATATTGTGCAACACCCATACATCTCATGTATTCTAGATCGCAACCTGCATCTACGCATAGCACGGCTCATGATGCCACTTTAGGGTAACGCAACAGAAAACAAAAAATTTCCGACCTACGCACCAGCCCAGGACCACTATGGAGACTGCATACAAGGTTTGATCATTTTCGTTACCGACTCGTAGCGCAGCGGAAGAAGAGTCGATGACGATCGGCGGTGCAGATCAGCGCAGCTAGGATTTACAACCTCCCAACCGCGAGGATGTATACCCTCATCTGCCACTCAGATAGCCCTCCGGGAAGCGGACGAACAGTCCCCCGGACGGCGTCGCGGACAGCCCTTCGGGTGGACCTTCGAAACTCGGACGGTCACTCGGACAGCCCTTCGGGAGGACTCAGAGAATTCGGACCGTCACTTGGACAGCCCTTCTGGAGGCACTCTCGAACAGCCCCTCGGGCACTAAGATCGAAACTATGACCTCTCTACAGAGTTGCACACATACGGTGTCATCTATCCGGCACGGCTTCGCCGTCCAGAACTAGTTCCTGCCGGAACCCAGACAGCCTTTCGGCTCTACGAAACTATTTCGCGGGGAGGGAGAGAGAAGCCAGATCATTGCATGGCACTTGTATGTGAGAAGGAGTGAGTTTTGGGAAGCCCCCTCACCTCCTATTTATAGGAAAGCCAAGGGGTAGAGGCAAGGGGTAAAAAGACCAAAAGGGGCTCAAGATCTTTTCACCCAAATGCCACATAAGGGTGTGTGTAGAACATATCCACCATGAGGTGGAAGGAAACCCCAAGGGGGCCCGCCCACACCACCATGGACGAAATTTGGTGCTGCCCCCTTTGGGGGGGGGGGCCCACCACCTTTCACACACCTTTATCTCTGACCAAAAGTGATTTTCTTCTAGAAGAAAAACCCAAAAAAGCACTTTCACTATTCACAACGACATTTTTCAGCGTCCGTTCGAACTGAAAATATTTATGTGGGCTTAGAACATTTCCAGTACCCACCATAATAATTTTCAACGCGTTCTGGAACAATTCCAGTTTAGTGATTTCATCCGCGAAAAGCATCTGAAGTAGTTCCGGCAGCTCCGGAACATTTCCGGTTTTTCTTCCAGAAAATTCCCAAAAGTTTCCAGAATGATTCTGGCACCCTCCAAGAATTATCGGGCATGTGTCGAAACCAATTTGACTTTATGGTATCCTCTGAAACAACTTTTCAGTTTCACCGGAACTCATCCGGTGACCTCTCTCTGCGGAACTTTTCCGCTGTCCGAAACTTTTCCGGTGTCCGAAACTTTTTCGGTGATTTTCTCTCAGACTCCCTGTCTAGTATTCAGCAGATAGATGACCCTTAAGCGTGTGACCCTATAGGTTTGGTGAAGTATAGACATGACACGGAACCCCTTCCGATCAATGATCAACATCGGAGCCGTGGACACCCATATTGACCCCTATACCCACACGAATGAATATTCGAGTGAACCTCCAGTTGCCGTGTGCTATTCCTGTTGCTTCGCGATATGTTACAAATACCCGAGGTGAGACATCTTGGCATTCCCGTGGATCAACAACTAGTCCACTATGCTAGTTACCTCGTTACCAGTATTGTTCTCTTTTCTCGTTACCGTGTTCCGGCATCCCCGTGATCAAATCACAAAGTGTCTGGCCAGACGATGATGGATACCGTAACACCGGGAGGGCCCAGTGATATCTCTCCATCGTCGGAGGAGCAAATCCCAATCTTGAGCTATCAAGTTACTTGACCTACTTTTCCATGAAACCGTAAGCCGCCGTAATAGGCACCCATTTACGGATGACGTTTAACAAACCCCAAAGTTCATGAAGCAAGCATGAAGAAACTCGATACTCTCATGGTCTAAGGAATCATGCAAACGTTAACCATCTCTGTGTTATTAACCATTAACTTGTGACAAAAGTAACTCATAGCATAACATCAATCGGGTCGATTCAACACAAATGTTCTTCTTACATTGTGCCCTCAAAGCTGCTGGCACAGACATGCCCATGATTGGGAAAACATAATCATCATGCAACACTTGAGCTAGTCTTAGAGGCATTACTTGGAATACATTTTACCATTTATTATTCCACACGTGCACATGGGTTTTCCCCAGAGCCTTTATGGATATATGGGCTCGGGAACCACAGCAGTTATAGCATGGAACATAAACATAATAATGAGCATGGAGATAAATAATAACATTTATTATTGCCTCTAGGGCATATCTCCTACACCACGCTGCAAGATAGTAAATATGGCTACGTACGTACATACGGGTGGGGTCTCTAACGCGTACAACGACCGAGCGACGTCGTCTGGTTCATCGGCAGCCAACAGACTGGGTCAGAACAGAGTAAACAGCATCGCGTGTTCATCGGGAGCCAACCGGCTTGGACGGAACAGCCGAAACGAGGTCTGGCGTACCGCAGAACGGAGAAACGCCCTTCTGTTCGACCGCCTACGGTCGAAACATGGTCCTGTTCATCGGGAAGGGTCTGGCGTACCGCAAAACGTAGGAAACGAACTTCTATTCGAGTGCCTACGGTCGAAACAGGGTCCTGTTGATCGGGAGGTGTGTGGCGTACCGCAAAACAGAGGAAACGGACTTGTGTTGGAATGCCTACAGTCGAACGGGCGTCCTGTTCATCGGGAGGGGTGCGGCGTACCGCAAAACGGGACTCCACGAGATACTGTTCATCCACCGTCTACTGCCTCGCTCCAGCCTTGTAACATTCCAAAATTCTAAATATTGCAATGTTATATTAATTAAATAAATAAGATTGTAGGCTTGATTGTTTGTTTGAAAGTGAGTGGAATTCAAAAAAAAAATTCAAATGAGAGGGAATAAAAGGACTTTCCCAATTTTTTTTCCATTTTGAATCCCTATCTAATTTTAAGTTTGCATCTTGTCAAAAATTCTCTGATAAAAAAATATATGAGAGGAGGAATATGACACTCCAAAAAAAACAGAGACAATGTTTGACAATTTATTTGAAACTCAAATTTCCTTTCATTTTGGAGTTATTGCAAAAAATATATATTTATTTTATTTCGTCATGAAAATATGTTGATGTTTTAGGAATTTTTGTTCTGAAAATTTTGGTATATAATAAGCCTACATAAAATATTTTTTTTTCTGTTTATTTATCTTTTTTCCTCGCTGTTCAAAAAACACACGTCCGCCAGGCCAGGCCAAGGCCCAGCGGAGCGCTAGCTGGCGCTTGAGGCCACCAGCCCCTCAGGCGCACGAGGCCAGGAGGCCAGCAACCGCGTCGCCCGATCTCCGCCCTCCCTCGCGCGTGCACGTTTTTTTTTCCTGGCGCGTGGACCCCACCCCGCCCATCTGCTTCCTTCCCACGCTGCACCGTGCCCTGCTCACTCAACGCCTCCGAATCCCGTTTCTTCGGGGATTCGATCCCGAGGCTGCCCCCTTCCGTACGAAGATGCCCTATAAGTACCCCGCGAACTCCTCGTCCGCCCCCCCTAAAAAACCCACGCCGAAACCATCTCTACCTCACGCGTTCTTCGTTTGGATCTCGCTGGAGTCGAGACGGTTCACTGTAGATCCCGACGCCGGTGAGCAACCCCGAACCACCAAATCTTGTTCAGCATACCTCTCTAGTCATTGTGCATCTCTTTGACATGGTTTCATTATCCAGGGAGCACCGGAGCCTCGCCGTGGACCTCGCCCGACATTGCCGGAGCACGGAGTTCATCTCGACGCTCCGCTCACCTCCGGCATCCCCGACCCCCACCTTCAACTAAAAATCGGAACCCCTCGGAGTTCTCCATCCGCTGGACATCGCCGTCTCCGCCGCCGGTCACCGGAGCCGTCGCCCCCGCCAACCTCCACTTCCCTGCCTACACGAGCTCCTCTATGTAAGCAACGAGAACCTCTCTCCGTTTGTCCTTTTTTTTTAATTCCAAGCGTTAAGTACAAATAAGATTAGATCGGTTTTAGTAGATCGTTTCTATTAGTCGGTTTACGTCGGTTTAGATCGGACCGGTTCACCGGTTTATTTTATTAAACACACGTGTACGATTTAGTGATCTTATGGCAAAGCGCTGCTTAGCTTCAGATCGCACACCCCTGTACAGCCCACTACGTAGCTAGCACACCATCTGTTTTTTTCCATTTCTTTTTTTTTGTTTTATATTCAGTTTTTTTAATATATTTAGATCTACAACTCCGATTTTGATGATTCTTTTTTCTACGGATTCAGAAAAATCCCGTCTATCCAGAGAAACCAACGAAAAATACTTTTGAAATTTTTAAATTTCGATTTCAAACAGATTTGTTACAAACACTAGATTACTAATAACTTTTATTTAAAAATAGCTTTTTGATTAATTCCTTTTTGCTAGTGATCACTTGACCTTTTGTCTAAACAGTAGGCTTTTGCAAATTAGTTTTTGTTTATTTGAAATTATTATTTTAGGCAAAACAGTACTGTTTTATATAGTTTAGTGTTATTTTCTTTTCTCTCAGTATTTATTTTTTTTTTAACTAAAAAAAACCTTTTGTATTTTTGAAAAATTTAGTTTTGTTCCTGTTATTGAACAGTAGACATTTTATTTTATTTAAAAAATTTATTTTCTTTAGTTTTGTATGAAAACTTGTATAGGTAATAGTTTGAGTTTCATAAAAGCTTTTTATTTGTTTCTTTTTGCGACTAAATGGTTATGAAAAATTCTTTCTGTTATTTTAATGAAAACTCTATTTCTTTGCTGTTAATTTATTATTTTAGTATTTTATTTGCTGTTAAGTTTAATTAGGTCAAAAAAAACTACTTTGTTGGTTGTAAAAACTCTGTAGGTTTCTATTTGGTTTTCTTTGTTGCTTTTATCTGTTGATTTTATTATGAGTGTTAGAATTTCTTGCTAGGATGTTTGCTTATATGAATGCTATGAATGTTTAATATAGATTTACATCGGAGTGACGGATAGTATCAAGTTATTTTCGAGAGCGTTGTTATCTTCATCAACCTACCAGGCAAGTTCACTTTGACCATGCTTTTCATACCTGTGTTTTTATTGCATTTAGTGTCATCTTTGCAACAATCCCTCCAGTAGTTATATTGAACCCTTGTAGTTGAGTAGTATGCATGAGGTAGGAACCCATCACCCTGTTACCAAGCCCGGGACGTTATTTATTTTAATGCTACGCTATAGTAGACGGGGTTGGTATGAGTCCTCGGGAGTGCTGTGAGAATGGAGGACTCTACGTCAATGACGACAACTTCATGAAGGCATTTGCAAGGACTACATCTTCAAGACCTAAGACTTTAAGACTCGAGACAAGAATTCAATACACACTACTGGGTGAAGGATGGTTTAGATGGGCACCCTGGAGCAACCAGTGGATGACCCGGGATGCATGGAGAAGCGCCATGACATTTTGCGGAAAGCTTCACCCAGACTCAAAGAGACAGAAGAATACTTCATGCCCGGAAGCTTACCTGTGCAACCGCAAGTCATTATGGGCTCTGGCTTGGTTGACCTTAGTTGTGACTCTGGCTAGGACGGTGCTAGCAGATGTAGAACTACGGTAGGACTGGATGAGCACCAGACAGTGGTCAGGGGAACTCTTTGGAAGACCATGTTTCGGTCGTCTTGTTCTCGAACACCCTGAAGTGCGAGAACGTAAAAAGAGGGATCGAATCTTGCGGGTAAGGTGTACAAACCTCTGCAGAGGGTTAAAACCTAATCGATTAGCCGTGTCCCCGGTTACGGACAATTTGAGCCTCTGGACTTGGATCTATCTCGGAACTCTCAACACTGGACTGATAACTTAATTGTGGGCAACTTGTGATGATTTGGGCTATGAGACATCGGTTGGCGGAACCATGTCATAGTAGATAACTCCGTAGTAAGGACTTCTAATATTCCTTTGATGTAGGAAAAATAAAACCAGCTTTTACGCAAAAACTCAGACACAGAGCCACAAAGCAATATTGCATATAGTATAGTTTCATCATCTGTTTTCTTACAGTGATCCTGCCGGTATATTCAATGTACTGACCTACACGACTGCAACGTCTCATGTTGCAGATATATTTTCTTCCGACGAGTAAGAGTACGGTACAGGGTTACAGTCTACACTCAACCTGCCGATGGCGTTGATGGGACTCCACACCCGTTTGTTTGTTTCCGCTGATAATTAAGGTATATATCAGTTTTATGTTCTTTATACATGTGATTGCACTTTGATACATACATTGATGTAGTGTGTGTGCCAGCATACTGATCCAGGGATGGCATAGATACACAAAGGCTTGACCGTTTGAGGTCGGGTCGCTACAAGCCTCCACGGGCTACTGTTCATCCACCGTCGACTTCCTCCAGCCTCCACCTACTACTGTTCATCCACCGTCGACTTCCTCCAGCCTCCACCAGCTACTGTTCACCATGGGGTCCTGTTCATCCAGCCTCCACCGGCTACTGTTCAATTAGCCCTCCACACGGGGTCCTGTTCAACCAGCCCACCACGGGGTCCTGTTCATCCGCCCCCAACCGGCTCGGGTGTATGGCGGCCGCCTCTCGATCGAGGTCCTGTTCATCCAGCGGCAATGGCCTCTACTACCACGGGGTCCTGTTTATCCAACCCCCACTGGGAACTGTTCATCCAACCCCAAACCACGTACGTCTCGACTCGTTCAACCAACCCCCACGTTCACTGTTCATCAAGAGGCAGCAGGTTCGATCAGCTTCAGTAAGCAGCAGCAGCACCAGCGATCAATCGCTCGGGTTTAGTTAGTAGCAGTAGTGCAGGAATCGCTCGGGTTCAGTTAACAGCCAGGGATCGATCGCTCGGGTTTAGTAACGTAGTTAGTGCAATCGCTCCGGTTCAGTAAGTGAAGGCCTCGCTTGGGTTCAGTTAGAGCCCAACGGCTCGCACCCACACGCGTACGTGTACGAGAGAAACGCGCAATCCCTCCGTGCAACGCTTGGCCCCGACCACCCACCGTAACCGGGAAGTCCCTGAAATTTTCCTCGCCCTCGCTTCTACCACGATTTTTTCCGCCATGGACGGCCCAAAGAATGTCATGTAGGTGCGTCTTCGGCCCGCCCAGGACGAAAAACCCATTTTTTGTCATGATTTTTTGTCATAGAAGTAGGAGCCCACCACAACTATAATGTTACCAGGTTTTTTCACAATTATCGTCAAAGAAGTGTCATAAGTATGACAGAAAAAAAAATTCATTCGGCCCAAAATGTAACGGATGTGTCTTTTTTTGTGTAGTGTGCTCGCCTGATGAGAATGTTCATGGCCCGGAAAAAGATAAGCAGCTCAAGACTCATATGCAGTGAATAAAGAGATACTTTTCATATGAATGGAGAGCTTACAATTATGTCACTCCCAAGTACATGAAGGAATTCGCTGTTAAGCCTCCTTGCAAAAGACCACCGCTTTCTCCTGATCAAAAGGCTGATCCCACAAGTGTCCGAAGGGGTGAAGAATTCCCTGAAGAATGGGCTAAGTGTCAAGCAAAATTGGCTAAACAGGCCAAGAAAGTTGTTGAAGAATTCAACCATGCTTCAAAGGCTTCAGTTGAAGTCAGTTCCAGTGCCCCAAAGAAGGCTATTCAACAGAAGCTTGCACACAAGCCAAGGCCAACAGTTCCAATGTCTTCAGTGCCCCAGCCCAGAACTGCAAATGCTTCAGCACCAAAGGTTTCAAAATCTTCAGTGCCTCCTCTTTCATCAACCTCCTCAATGGCAACAGCAAGAGCTTCAACACCGGTCTCACTCACATCTTACCAGTGCACCGAGGGCTTTTCAATAGCCTCAATTGCTGCATCAAGTGCCTCAGCTAGTGGCCAACCAATGTCCTCAACACCCAAGCTGAAGCAAAAAGCAACTAATGGATGTGGAGCTAGGCCAAGTCCCAAGAGCAAGGCCCTAGTGCCTCAAGTTGATGAACACAGGCTCGCTGATGAATATGAGCTCACTGAGTTCCTCAGAAGAAAACAAGAGCAGGCTGCAATTCCCAAGAATTCTTCTATTCCTATGCTGCTGGACCCAAAGAAATTGCTCGATTTCATTGATATCTGGTGCACAAACCCAAACACACCTCTTGACGAACTCAACCTGCCTCCTAGCCCAAGCCATATGATTTCTTCATTCATATTGAATGAGAAATACAAGATTGCACAAGCTAAACTAGTGCATAAACAGAATGTGCAAAAAGGGAAGGAGCTGAGGAAATAGATGCTTTCAATATCTCCTCAACAGCTTATAACTCTATAGTATGAAATTCTTCAGCTGTCTGAAGAGTATGAAAGACAGGCCAATCATTGTTGTGGTGTCAAAGAACGATTCATTACTACCTCAACCAAAGGTGGTTGAAGACGACAACAAGCGAGAAGCCACCAAGTTTGGCACAAAACCAACATCCAGTTCATCAGCTCCACCTCCAACCACACAGGCCAGTGTGACTGCGCCTTCATCTACTGAAGAGACTACCAGGGCAACTGAAGAAGTCATGCCTGAAGAAACTGACAGGGCAACGGATAATGTTGCACCTAAAGAAATTCCCAGGGCGACTAAAAGTGTCGTGCCTGAAGAACATGCCAGGGTGACTGCATCAGTCACGCCTGATGAAACTGCTCCAACCAGTTCCTCGATAGGAGCTCCAACGCCGACTTCATCTTTGAAGCTTATCACCCTTCCTTCTACATCAGAAGTGAAGAAGACAAAGGCTGCTAAGCATGAAGCCAAGAAGAGATAGGCGTCAACTCCACCTGTGCCTGAATCACTAAATAAATTGAAGACGGCAACATTGTCTTCAATTGTCATTCCTATCGATGCAATTCTAATCTCATCAGCGCCCCCTGCTCATAATCTTGAGAACCTTCAAATGGTTCCATATGGGGTGGATTATGAAATCCCTTAGGCTGATGAAGAAAATGAAGATACCCATTCTGCTGCTACCACAGAGCAAATGGATGAACAAATTGAGGTCGATACAGAGGTATCCATGCATCAAAATACTCTTCAAAGTCCTCAGCATACTCCACTGAGTGAAGAAAATGAGGAGGAAGTGGATATTTACGGTGAGACAACTCCTCCAATCCATGATGAATATTGGGAAGCATCTCACCCAAATTTGACCCTCACCACTCCCCTCACAATAGAGCCTCAGTCGCCTCAGCGCACTGAAGAAATTTCAAGCTGCTCTGAAGAATAACAACCATCGCTCCACAACATACCTGAAGAAGTTCCACCTGTAGAAGCTGATGAAATAGCTCATGATGACCCTGATGTCGATGTCATCAATACATCTCCTCCACGTGTCGACTCAATTGCCTCCGCAGACACTGACACAGTTCCAACTACCACAGCTGAGGAAGTTCCTCGTGCTCTGGCCGTCACCGATCCAAATGACTTAACTAGGTCTCCACGACTAGTTCTTAATGTCAGAAAGAAAAGGAAAAATCTTCAACCTGTCCCCGTGATGCCCAAGATTGGCAAAGGCCTCAAGCGTAAAAAATTTGATAGTGCCAGATTCTTCGAACAAAATAATTTCTTCATTGGCGAGTCACCTTATGACTCGACCAAACTTATGTGTTTCAGGAGGTTCTAGACAAGAACACAGATGAACTTCTATGCCTCACTTTTGTTTGACAAAAAGAAGGAATTCCAACATTGTCATATTCCTCATATGGACATGGAATCCATTCCCTACTTCCGACCAGTTTTGGCTATTATTCATGATGCTGGTCTGTTGGGCTTCTGCACTGATATCTGCTATTGGAATGAAGAACTCATTCTTCAATTCTATGCAACTGTGCACTTCTCTGCCAATGCTGACGACACTGCAACTTGGGCTCTGGACTGGATGAGTGAAGACACTCACTACAAAGCACCGACTGATGAATTGCTTCATGCTCTTCAAGTGGATCCACCGCAAGAAGGAGCTAATAAAATTTATGAAGAACCTGAGTTGCCCAGTCACCTGATGCAAGTGTTGATGAAGCCTATGGCTGAAGGAAATGCTCCAAGGACAACCTTCCTAGTGAACGATTTGTTATATGTGCCGAAGACTATGTATCCCATTTTGATAAAGACCCTCAGTCCGATCAAAGGCCACAATTCGAACACTGAAGAAGTTCTATGAGTCATGAAGAACTTCCTGTTCCACCTCATACATGACACTCCCATCAACATTCATGATTTCTTCCGGAAGACTTTGGTCACTATTACTCATCTTCGTTTGAATTGAAGCCGTATGCACCATGGATTATGAGATTCATCAGATCCCGGTCTTCAATCCACTACAAGGTTGATTGTCAGAACCACCTGAGCTATATGCCTGAAGTTGAAAT
This sequence comes from Thinopyrum elongatum, assembly GCA_011799875.1. NCBI lineage: Eukaryota > Viridiplantae > Streptophyta > Magnoliopsida > Poales > Poaceae > Thinopyrum > Thinopyrum elongatum. Next base: position 86,409,965 of record CM022303.1, on the reverse strand, counting down.
TCTTCAAAGCACACTGTCCACAGTTCCTGGCAAAGGCAAGAGCGTTATCGATGAAGGAATTCATCTCCTTGATGGAAAATTTCATCAACATATCTCCAGCTCCATAGCTGATGAATCTGTCAGCCAAGACACTGCTGCACAAGCCTCAAGGCCATTGTCTTCACCAGAAGTGCCATGTGTCATGACTGACCATGAGATGCTTATAAGTCTTCATCAGAAACTTGACAAGCATCATCGATGGGTTAAGCGCCAATTCGCTGCTGTACAAGCAAATATGACAGTGACGCATAACACCATCCGCAAGAACAGATACTATCTCCATGAGATATTTGATCGCAGTTGGGCCACACTTTCACATCTTAAATCAGCTGAGGAACTTGCTGGTGACGACTTGCAGATGAACTTTGACTAGGCTGAACCGCCTCGGAAGAAGTTCAAGAAAACACAAGTTCCTCCTCTGATGCCAAGCTCCGAGTCTTCATCACGCTCCACTGACAAAAATGAAGATGTTGAAGACACTGCTGCTGGTCCCTCTGCACCGCATGACCCCAACAATGCTCGCACTCCCTCGTCCTCTCCTTGATGATTTTCTTCAGGGGTGCTAGTTCTCAAATTCCTCACCTTTTGGTCATTGGAGGACAAAGGGGGAGAAGTTTGAGTTAGTCTTCAGGCGGGTCATTATATCGGCTGGTTTTGCTTAAGTTGCAACTCTTGAACTTTTCTGGATGTGCTCTTAATGAGTTGTAATTTAATAACTGTAGGTTGTCTGACTCTTATGCTACATTTGACGCGCATGCTTTATTCTTCAATATATCTTCTCATGCATGCACAATTTCGTCAGACACCAATTTTCATCATGCATTCATAATTTTCAAATATCTTATGATCATGCATGATTGGTTTCCAAGATATAGGGGGAGATCTCCAAAAATTCAACCTGCCTTGTGCATTTGCAATCCAAAGCAAATTCCTCATATGCACATCTTCAGGGGGAGTTCCCCAATATCTTGCAACCAATTTCTTTAAACTCTTTACTTACACTTCAATTATTTATACTCCCGTTGAAACCTAACCAATTTGTCATCAATCACCAAAAATGGGGAGATTGTAAGTACATCAAGTGCCCCCTTAGTGGTTTTGGAGTATTGGTGACAAATAGGTTGAGGAACTAATGAGTTTGTGAGTATACACATGAGACAGAGTCCCAGAAGATTTGGTTTAACACATGGAAGATGGCCCCTAAAAATGTATTTATTCAAGTGAAGAAATTCGTGATGAAATTGGTACAGCCTTTGAAGAAACTGAAGTGAAGACTTTGAAGCTTGAAGACTTTGTTTTCTTAGTTTCCTTTCTTATTATTTGAGTCGTAGGAAAAACCGTACTATTAAAGGTGGTCTAGGTGAATCATATTTCACATTTCCGAAGTGATGTCTAAACCTACTCAAACCTATACCCAAAAGCCGTCTCGAGTGAAGCCTTTGGAAATCTCCAGTGCAGCTGACGCATTTGCTAGCGATAGTGACGAAGTTCATCTGGTCGCTGACGAATTTGGTCACGCTGAGGAGTTAGGAGTTTGCCAGTGCGCTCTTCCTAAAAGTGAGGAAATTGAGTGCCCCAACAAATTTGAGAGTTCAAATTCCAACCGTTGCTGCGCCGTGTGCCAGCTATCGAGTGGGTCCTTATCCTGACAACGGTCAAATCATTGAAGGGCATTTATGACAATTCATGTCGGGTGGCCCCCTCGCTATAAACAGCCACCCCCACAACCACTTGTTGGTTAGCTACTCCGAGAGAACTTGACACTTGTCATAAGAGAGCAACCCATCCTTTGACAATTTTGAGAGAATCCTAAGTGAGGAAAAACCCAGAGCCAAAGTGATTGAGCATCACTAAAGAGATTGATTTCTGTGATCCGATGCCTGTTACCTTTGAAGACTGTCATTCTTCCAGATGGTTAGGCGTCAAGTTCTGAGTACACTAAGAGTCATTGTGGTGTGCCAGTGAACAAGTCTGTGAAGGTTTTCGAAGAATACCTTGAAGACTTACCATGAGTGATTGGGTGAGGACTAAGTGACCTTAGCTCAAGAGGAATACGGTGAGGATTGTGTGTCCTCTGAGTTGCGACTCAGCCGCCTCAACTAGACGTACAGTTGATGAAGTAACTGGAACTGGTCTACTAAATTTCATTTTCTTCACCGAGCCACCCTGGTTTCAAATTCCACAACCCTCTCTTACTTTATTCTGCTAATGAAGAATTTGTTATCTGTGCTCTGATGAATTTGATTTGAAGAATTTCATCTCGCTATCTTTCATTTCCTCAGTTCATTTTCTTCATGCGTGTATGACTGCATGATTGCACATTCTTCAATCTTTCGTATCCTGATTGCATGTACTCTGATTCTGTGATGACTTAGTTTCTAGTTCTTCACTCCGATCTTCGTCAAATTATTCAAAGTTTGGTGAATTTCTAAAATCTCCCATTCACCCCCCTATGGGAGTAAACCTACGCTTTCAAACTGTGTATCAATAGGATCTGTGTCGCAACCACGACAGACACCTTAGAGAGCGTCGATTTCAGGAAGGTCATCTCATCCTACGAGTGGATCAGCAGAAGCCTCACAAGCTAGCACCCCCGTGGCTAGGGCTTTTCGCCATATTGAATGTCCTAAACAATGGAGCTTATCGACTCTACAACTTCAGCAATAATATAGAAGAACACAGGGCTTGGAATGTGGATCTGCTCCACAAGTTTTACACTTAGATTATATTTTCTTTTATTGTACTAGCTTTCCGAATGAAATTAGATGAATAAAAGTCTACCTTTCCCTGTATACTATCTAATTCGGCCTAGTGTCGTGTTCTCACTCCGATGACTAAGAACATTCAGAAACTTACACACACACACTCCCAGTGGGTGATTCGGCTGAGCTACGAACCAACTTTCGCCTAAGTTAAAAACATTCCGCATGTGGACATGCTCCACACTCGAGGGCTTAGCTGTGAACCAGCTTCGCCTAAGTAAAAAACATTCCGAGTGCGGACATGCTCCACACTCGGGGGCTTAGCTGCGAACCAGCTTTGCCTAAGTTAAAAACAGTCCGAGTGCGGACATGCTCCACACTCGGGGGCCTAGATGCGAACTAGCTTAGCCTAATTTAAAAACATACCGTGTGTAGACATGCTCACACTCGGGAGCTTAGCTGCAAACCAGCTTCACCAAAGTTAAAAATATTCGGAGTGTGGACATGCTCACACTCGGGGGCTTAGCTGTGAACCAGCTTCACCTAAGTTAAAAACATTCCAAGTGTGGGCATGCTCCACACTCGGGGGCTTAGTTGCGAGCCAGCTTCTACTAAGTTAAAGACATTCCGAGTGTGGACATGCTCCACACTCGGGCGTTAGCTGCGAACCGGTTTCGCCTAAGTTAAAAACATTCTGAGTACGGACATTCTCCACACTCAGGGGCTTAGCTGTGAACCAGCTTTCACCTAACTTAAAAAATGCATCAACAAATAAAGATTAAAACTCCTGATTGGAAATTCGATTCGTTGGAATGTTCAGAAACAAATCCAAAGTAAAGGAGCCCAAGGGTATCCCGGGGTAAATTAATTCAAAGCATTTTACGGTTACATCAACCACCCGGCATCTCGGCGTAAATTAATTCAAAGAATTTTTTCATGCGTTAGGCTGAGGGCTGGCCCGCTCGATGAAAGTCTACAGATCAATTTCATCGGCGAGCCCAGTGGCGTCCTCGGCAAACATCTCCATGAAGTCCTCGAACTTGAGCTTCTTCTTGTTGACCACCCGAAGAGTCTTCAGCTTCTCTTCCTCCAGATCGTTGCAGTGGATGCAGATGAGTGATAAGGCCCGGTCGGCACCACTGCGGGCAGCAGACTTCTTCCATGCCTGCACTCTTGCGGGGATCTCATTCAGCCACGGCATCATGGACTCCACACCCATCTGGACCGATTCTTTAGGCTAAAGCTCCTTGTCGATTCTTCCCATGGCACCCCTCAGCCAAGTGATATAGCCCAAAGCGTTGTCGAGGCGTTCATCCTATCGGAGGACAGCGGGGGCGGCATTGTCGTTGACGATCTGCCTTGCGGGGTTCAAGTCCCGCTTGATTCTCTCAGCTTCCAGCTCCTTGTTGGGACAATACTCTGTCGGGAGGAATCAGCGTAAAAGTGAACAATTGAAGGAACCCGAGAGCAAATGAGTTTCATTTGGATGAAAGACTTACCAACGAGCTTCTCATTCATCACCGAGCAGAAATCATCGATGTACTGCTCGAGCACGTTCTTCTTCTCGAGGAGCTGAGCAACCTTATCCTCCAAGGTCTTCTTCTCCTGCTCGAAGACTCCGGCCTGGTCCTTGCACTTCTTCTCCCAATCGTAGGCTTCTCCTTTTGCCGCACCAGCAGCGGCCTTGAGGGTCTTGATCTCCTCCTGCAATCGGCCGACTGACGCCAGCTTCTCCTCAGTGGTCATGGATTTGGTCCCGGCCTCTTTCTGTGGCTGCGCAAGCTGCTTGTCCTTGTCTTCCAAGCCCTGCTTCATGATGTCTAAAGAAATAGAAGTCCTAAGCCTTTTTACAAGTTGGGCATTCTCGCTACCAACATCTGTCCAGGCAAATTGACTCGGATCAAGAGAGAATGCGAAAATGCAGTGACTAGTCGGAGGGAACAACTAACCTCCCAAGGTTTTCTTCTCCTTCTCCAATCAGGCACTCTTGTGCTTCTCAGCATCCAGATCCACTCGGAGCGATATCACCGCCTTCTCGAAGGTGGCGTAGTGAGATCCCAGCTCGCAGGCCCTCTATTACAAAGATAAGAAGATAGCCAGTCAGAAGAAATAAACAAGACTGACATCAAACCCTCAAATACTAGATTGCCACCAAGTCAGCAACGAAGAAGATCGAGGAGAACAACACACTGGTCTTTGATCATGAGCTGACTACCGAGTCGGCAATGGAGAAGATCAAGGACAACAATACACTAGTCTTTGATCACCAGCTAACCACCGAGTTGGCAATGAAGAAGATCGAGGACAACAACACACTAGTCTTTGATCACTAGCTGACCACCGAGTCGGCAATGAAGAAGGTCGATGACAACAACACACTGGCCTTCGATCACCAGCTTCCCACTGAGTCTGCAATGAACAAGATAGCCCACATGGTCAGCCGAGTGCAGTGACGGACTCTGAGTGCTAGGAAACGGGTACTGTTCTAAAGACTACCGCCGATTGCCCGCAATCACTGGCAGTCTCGGGGACTACACCCAGTGGGTGCACTCAGCGTGCCCCCACTATGGAACATCCAAACGGATAGTTCACAAAAAAATATCAATAACAATTGGCAATCAGCCCTAGGGCAAAGACGCCAGAAACTCTAAGACTCCCGATGACTGCTTCCAGTCGACGGCAGTCTAGGGGACTACACCCAGTGGGTCCACTCAGCATGCCCCCACTGGAACTGGAACTACTTGGAAATGCCCTAGCTAAATCCAAGGTAAATGCAAGCTCTAAGACTCCCACCGACTGCTTCCAGTCAACGGCAGTCTCAGGGACTACACCCAGTGGGTGCATTCAGTGTGCCCCATCTGGAAAGAAAACACCCAGTGGGTGTGCCCCGTACAAACCCACTATCAGGAACATTATCATCCATTCGGAGCATGAAGAAGAAAACTCAAAATTCAAAACTTCCACTGGAAATCATACTCACAATGGTACTTACTCGGATGTTGGTCTGCAGCGCCTCGCTAGCGTCATACGCATCCTTCAGCCGCTCACACATCAGCTTCACCTGGATGAGAGCCTCCTTGCTCGCCCCCACTTGGTCTTCCAGGACATGGTACAGGGGGTAGGGGTGATCGAGGTCGACGGCGGTGCAGGCGCAGACCTTGGTGTCAAAACTGTGGTAGTCATGGGCGCAGTGCTACCCTGGGCCAGACGACTCGGTAAGGCGGGCCTCGGGGTGGCCTTGACAGGTGAAACACACACCACTCAGCAAGGAGAGTCCTCCTGCATAACCACGTCAACATTAGTCACTCCGCCCTTGTTAGCCTCCAGGTTAGGCGTGTCGACCTTATTGTCGTCATCTTGCTAGATGATCTTAGTCGGCGCTGCACAAACAAATAGATTAGGAGGTCAATACCGGACCAATCGAATGAAGATTCAGCAGTCTAGGTCAATTAGCGTATTCATAACTTTAGAGGTGGCAACATCCTCTAGATCACTCTCGCCCTGACCCTGCTTCAAAGCAGTCGGGTCCAATTAGGTCATCGACATCTCATTGCTGCAAAACACAACATCACTCGACCGTCAACTGAGTCAAAATATCAACACTTACGTCGACACCATTGGCACGGCCACCTTGATCCGTGGCACGGAAACTTTGCGAGGCTTGGTGGCGATCTGCTTGGGTAGCTTGGGTTCTTTCTCGGTGGAACTCTCCGCCTCAGCATGTCTGCGCTTCGAGCTACACATCGTGCAGCCTAAAGCAGTCGGCTGTTGTACTCCCCCCGCCTTGCCACTCAGGTCATGCTGCGCCTTGGAGCAAGGCTCCCTGGGGCCCTCGGATGACGGCGAAGACTCAGCCCCTCCCCCTACTCGGTTCTCTCATCCTTGTCACTCTCCTTGTCATCATCGTCGTCCTCCTCCGAGTACTAAGGATGGCAATGGGTAGGGTATGGGGCGGGTAGAGCAATACCATACCCATACCCGTGTAGTCAATGGGTACAAAATTCTACCCATACCCGTACCCATGGGTATAAAACTTTACCCGTACCCATACCCGACGGTTACCCATACCCAGTGGGTACCCAACGAGTAGATCAAATAGTACACAAGTTATTCATAATTTTACATTCATCTATAGCATATTTGACAAAAAAACATTGATCTCAGCTAAATAACAGATAGATGAGTACATGAAAATTATCTCAATTCAAATTGACAATTGATGACAACATTAACATAGGTACACTAGTGAAGCACGGGTAAAGTTCACATGTCAATATAAACGAGTAGGGTATGGGTATATCCATGGGTAAAAGGCTATACCCGTGCCCTACCCATGACTTAACGGGTAGGGTATGGGTACTACCAGCGGGTATAAAATTGTGCCCATACCCTGCCCATGCGGGTACGGTATTCGCGGGTACCCGTACCCATGGGTAAAATTGCCATCCTTACCGAGTACTGACGCTCTGTGTCACTCGTCACTTCCTCCGGCGACCGGTCGACCATCGGTACTTCAGAAAGTAGCTAGTGGAAACTCTGAAGAAAACAAATATGCCACAAAACAGAAGTCAAATGCTCAAGAAATAACCTATGGACAGTCCGACTGATCAAAGAAAATATTACCTAGTTTGGTGGCATGTCCTTGGCGTACGGGGGCACCGCCCTGGCCCCCCGTGGGTCATCTCAATTACAAGTGATTGCTCTGATCCTGGCGCCCACATCCTTCTCAGCGAGCTCCTCCGGGTGCACCCGAGTGGGGTCACTCGGACCCACATACATCCACATGGGGTACACCCTAGCCTGTAGCGGTTGGATCCGCCGACTGAGGAATTTCACCAGGAGATCCATTCCCTTAAAGCCAGCGTTAACGACCCCAATAAGGGCACTGGCTAGGATGCCCACCTCTTTCTTCTCCTCTTTTGTCACTCTGAGGGACACATGGGCCCTAAACCTCTCTGCCGAATACGGAGGAAGGCTCGACTGGTTGTTTGTTCCATGGACATTCCAACAGTAAAACCAAGTCCCCTGCAATCCCTTGATGTAGTCGGGGAAGCTCATCTTAGGGAAGGCACTACCATCCCTGAGCTAGATACTCAAATCTCCACATAACTAGGTGACATGGGTCTTCTCACCAGTCGGCGAGTCCTTCATGGTCATTGACCGACATGTGAAGATAAGCTTGAAGAGCCCCACAATGCGGGTGGCAGCCAATGAAGTTTTCACAAAGGGAAATAAAAGCTCAGAGGTTGACAACATCATTTGGAGAGAGATGGTGGAGCTGCACCCCAAAGTAGTCCAAAAAAGCCCAGAAAAAAGGGTGAGGGGGCATCGAGAACCTCTCTCGATGTGGGTCACTAAGAGGATGCGCTCGTCCTCCTGCGGTGGCGGCTCAACATTGCTCGCCTTCTGATGCCTCCACCCATCCACCGAAATGAGCCCCTCCGCGGCGAGCTCCTCCAGCTATTTTGCCGAGATGCGTGAACGATCCAATCCCCTGCTCTGCCGCCAGCCAGAGCGCCCGAGCTCGACGACGTGGCCTTCTTGCCCTTCTATACCTTCTCCACCTTTGCCATGGAGTCTTTCGCCATGTCCTCAAGTGCTCTGGCTAGCAAGGGAGTGGTCGGGTGGAGAAGAGAAGCGGAGGGGTCAAGGAGGAAAGGGGATCTGAGGGAATAACCCTGGCCCCAAAATCTTGTATATCTCCACTAAAAATCGCTCCAGAGATCTCCAACCATAGATCCCTGGATCGACTGCGCCCATGGCGGCAGCACTCACGGAATAACCGTGACACGTGGTGGATTTTGGCGGTGAAAACCAAGGCGTCATGTCCCACTTTCCCCAATAAACCACGACATTACCACCTCTGCGCAAGCACACTCAATTTTGAATCCCGTAATTTCCGCGATGAATCAATCCAATTAATTGCCCACCATCCCTTTCCTAAAGGGCATTTGTCGGTCCGACTGACCACCCTCCGCGGGGACCCGTGCACTCAGACACGTGAAACACCAGACTAAAGTCACCTTTAGGATTGCTATGAGATGAGCTTGACGCCCCTGCGCGGGTTAACTTGGCCCTTTCACTAGGCTCCAAGGTGCATGCCTCATAAACTTGGACTCATAGAGGGCCTGCGCTGGCGTTCCCCTGGGATAAGGAGTGGCATGTCCCCGAAGAGTATACCACGCGTCAACGTTGCCACTCGAGTTTGTATGGCATGTCCACACTCGGACCCCAAGTCTATCACTCCCGAGAGACACAAATGGCAGCAAGTTTTACTCTGTGGTCAACAACACCCGGTCACTCGGGGAACCCTTTAGTCCAGAATCAGTTGTGTTTTTGTCCAAGGTGCACCGCGATGCTAACAGGAAACATATTCCGTGTGCCCCTAAAGCACTCGGACTTAACCGAAAAGCTCAATCCATTTGCCCTGCGAAACCTCAACTGACTCAGGCGCTAATGACGAGGTCACCTAGTATAGGTAGGGTCAAGAACAAATCATCTGGGACCCACCTAGGGCCCCACACCATCATTGGTAGGTCTTTGGACCATAGGAGCATTCAGACGCGTATAACAGGAAATCCACTCGGACGCATAGAAAGCACCCGGATGCCTACCCCTCCAGTCGGCACGACCACCACCACTCGAACAAGGGAGGTGGAGGGACGACGAGGGAGCACAACGGTCGTGTAGTCTTAAGTTGGACTTTAAGTAGTGTCATAGCTACTTTTACATGTAACTGTGGTAGTAGTGACTATTTACACCTGTAACTATTGTAGTTATGGGTATTAATCACACTAGCGACATGGGAATGATGGAGGCTGCGGTGCACTCTATATAAGCCCTCCTCCTCCTCCAGAGCAAGGGTTAAGCACTCCTTGTAATCATACCCCCAAAAGAAAACAAGCCTTAGGGCACGAGACGTAGGGCTGTTACCTCTTCCTAGAGGGGCCTGAACTCGTAAACACCGAGTGTTACACTTGTGCCGTAGCTACGATCTACCCCTCTTTTGTACCCCTAGTATTATTGTCAGGAATGTAACCCCGACATCAGGCGATGCCCTGCAACCGCAACCATGGATGTCTGTCACCTCTGCCTATGTTAGTGTTGCATCAGCCACTCCATCGGGAAGAAAAACAACTAATTTTGCACCCGCTTTCAACCGGCGCACGCTAAAACCACGTCCATTCCTCACTGGGACTCATGCATTCTAGTGGGCTTCTTTTAGTTTCATCGACTATCCCCTGCTGACACCACCACCCCCATCGCCCATGTCTGCCATAAGCCCGATTTCCTACCACCCTCAACTACTTTGAGTGTGTGACGTATCATGATGCATATAACACGAACCAAACCAAATGCAAACCCCCCTTGTCACAGCCCCAGCTTAGTCCTTGCTTGTCATTGCTTAAGCTTCCATGCATCATGTTAAAATAACTGAAACTTGAAATGGGGACTGATAAACCCTAGCAGCAAATGAAATTCAACTAGGGTCAAAATTAAATCTTTTCAATGAACCCAAAATGCCCTTCATAAATGTTCATCATTTTTGAATTGGTCTAGAATCTCTGCCAAAAATGGTGCACACTTCTCTAGGACACTGTGGATTTTTGAATTAAAACATAAGTATTTGAATTTGGACATTTAAATTCTATAAAATATTTTTAATGTCCAAATAATCTTGAAAGCATTTGAGGGCTGTTGGAAATATTTTCAAAAGTGCGCACAATTATTTTCATGATGTTACAAAATGAATTAGTATTTTTATTAATTCAAAACAGAGCAGAATAAATAGAAAAACAGATAAATAGAGAGAGAGAAAAGGCCAGAGGCCACTCACCTGGCTTGGCCGGCCCACCTAGCCTGTGCCAGTCATCACCTACCTTTGCCACTAGGCAGAGGAGGGAGACTACGCACGCGCGCCCGCGGCGCCACGCACCTCCTTGCTCGCCTGCATCATCGAGGCCACTGCCACCCCTCGGACCTTCTCCTCGGCGCCGCCCCGACCCTCTGGACGTCTCACCACCCCCCCCCTCTGTCCTCTCTCTCGCCCTCTCCCCGCCATGGCCGACGCAGCCGCGCCCGAGCCGCTGTGAAGCCGCAGCCACCGTCGCTCCCTCGTCGCCTAGCCGTGTCCCTGAGCACCCCCGCCGTCCACTGCACCGAGCCAGCCGAGACCCGAGTGCTCGCATGCCCCAGAGACGCCTCACCGAGCTCGCCTTCACCGCCCGTCGCCGGAGATCCCCCTCGCCACCGCGCTCAGCTCCGACCACCTCCGAGCTCGCCGTCCACTCCACTATGATCTCCGTGAGCAGCTGCCCGTCCTCCCCCTCTCCATTCTCTCCCTCGTGCACCATAGCCACCGCACCGAGCTCACCCGCACGCGCCGCCGCCTCAGCTCGCCGCGGACGTGCCTCCGGCCACCTAACGGCCCGATCGTCATTCCCAGCTTGCTCCCAGCGCCACGTAGGGCCCGTAGATGCCTCGCACGCACCGCCTCGCCAGTCGTAGCCTTGACCTCGAGCTCCCCCGAGCTCCAGCAACCGCCAAGGTCGACGCCGACGACGACTCTAGCCACCCTAGGCCCAACCACCACCACCACTCAATGCGGAGGAGTGTCCACATCACGTAGATGCCCTCCGCCGGCCATTTGGTTGCTGGAAGAGGAATCCCGCACCTCGCCGCCGCGTCTGGCCCCGCCGGTGTTGAGCCGCCGGTGGCTTAGCCCCGGTTTGACCAGGGATTTGACCCCCGTGGGACACTGACATGCGAGCCCGCCCTGCTAATTAACCTAGGTTAGTGCTAATTAAATTAGGTTAGTTTAGTTAGACACTAAAACGCGGGACCCACTGGTCAGTTTGACCTGGGCTGACCCGTTGACTTGCTTACATCATCCTGACGTAGTGCTGATGCAGTAATTCCTTTTTCTGGAATTAGTTTAATTCTAAATAATTAGAAAATCCAGAAAAATGCCTTGACATAAAAAATCATAGAAAATAATCTATAACTCAGATTGAAAAGATTTATATATGAAAAATTATCAAAAAAATCCAATCTAACCATTGGTACTGGTTTCATGCATGACAAAGCAATTTAAACTTGCTTTATAGATCAAAACATGTTAATGCACTTTGGAAATTCATAGTTTGAATTTGAATTTGAACCTTTGGTTAAAATCAACACAAACCCTTCTGTTGCTACCTGCATTAGCTCAAATCACATCATATTGACATGTCATGATCATGCATCATATTGTTGCATTGCATTGATTGTGTTCCTTTTCTGTTTGCCGGTGTTGTTCCCCCTCAGTAGATGTTGTTCCGACGATGAGTTCAATGACACCGATGAAGAGCCATACTATCTTCAGATGTGTCAGGCAAGCAATACCCCCTTGATCACTCCAATACAATCCCACTCTCTCGCTCCTGCTCTCTTTTACTGCATTAGGACAACAACGATTCAACTGTTACATGCTGCGGTAGTTGAACCCCTTTCCTCTGCATGACTTGTCTTTGCCATAGTAAATAGTTGAAACCCACTAGCATGAGTAGGAGTTGTTTGAGCCATGATGTGTCTACTCATCCATGCTTGCTTGTCATGCTTGCTATGCTTAGAGTTGTGTCAGGTCTGATTCATCTAGGATGAATTGTAATGTGGTCATCATGTCCTACTTTTGAGAGCTAAGTGTGTGACCATAATTTGGTAAAGGTAGCGATGAGAGGCCATGTAGGAGTACATGGTGGGTTGTCTCATTGAAACTGTCCTCAGGAACTGAGTTCCGTGTTTGTGATCCAAGAACAGCTACTACCACTCGTTGGGATCCTTAATTGACTCGCTCAACTTATTAACCGCCCTTGTCCTCTGTCCAGGAGTTGCAAGTAGTTTCTGGTGTTTGTAGTATGCTGGAGGTCGCGCGCAGCGCTGACCCTAGGGGTGGGCTGTGATGCGGTAGGCAAGTGGCCCCGTGTACCGAGACGCCCGTTTGGTGCCTCGGGAACCCTGTACACATCGTTTGGAGCCGTAGTGGAAACCCCGGCCGGACTTCCTTGCGGATGGAACCTGAATAGGCGGTAAACCTGGACTAGAGACTTGTGTGGTTTGTCAGGTCATGGTCTACACCCACGTCGGTTTTCGCTCAAAGTCTGCCGATGACATGTCGTGTGCATACGCTAAGTGGTGGAACCGTGTGTGAAGAAGTACACCCCTGCAGGGTTATTAATAATCTATTCGGATAGCCGCGTCCGCGGATATGGACCACTTGGAATGCTTACATTGTTCATAGACAAGTGAAAGTGGATACTCTAAAATGCACAACACAAGCGTGAGTGCTATGGATGGCCTTCTCGTAGGGAGACGGGAGCGGATCCATAGTGGTGTATTGGTATGGTGAATATGCGGACTCGTGTGCGCCACCTCAAAAGAGTTACCAGCAGTCGTAGTACAGGATAGCTACTGAGTCAAAGCTGGCTTGCTGCAGTTAAACTCCACCACCCCTTTGTTGATACGGATGCATATGTAGATATTTCTGATGTAAGTCTTGCTGGGTACATTTGTACTCATGTTTGCTTAATTTATGTTTTTCCAGAGAGACTTCAGTCTCACTAGTAGTTCCGCGTGGACTTCGACATTTAGCTTGTTACCTCAGCTACGATCTTGTACCCTTGGTAGGGTCTTCTAGATAGTTAGGCTCTATAGCCTTCTTCCTTTTCAGATGTCTGTACCCAGACTTGTTTCTGCTTCCGTTGTCTGTCTGCTCTGTATGTTGGGTCATGTGACCCCTGTTTGTAATAAAAGCTATGAGGCTCTTCTGGGCCTTTATCTATATGAGTTGTTAAGTTATGTTGTGATGCCTTGTTGTATCTACACATATCGTGCATGTTATGCATACGTGTAATGTGTATTGGTGTGTGTGGGATCAGAAAACTTAGTTGTTTATTCTTGGTAGCCTCTCTTATGGGGAAATGTCTCCTAGTGCTTCCACTGAGCCATGGTAGCTTGCTACTGCTCCAGAACACATGGGATGATCGGCATGTGTCCTTCTTTGCTCCTATGTCTGTCCCTTCGAGGAAATGCCACGCGGTGCTTAGCGGAGTCCTGTTAGCTTGCTACAGCCCGGTTTCACTCGCTGCTGGCCAACATGTGCATTGTTGTGTCATGTATGCCTGTCCCTGTAAGTTAGTGCCACCTTGGGTTTACGACTAGTCATGTTGGCCCGGGTTCTCTGTCATATGGATGCTAGCGACACAATCATATACGTGAGCCAAAAGGCGCAAACGGTCCTGGACCAGGTAAGGTGGCACCCGTGGGGTTACCGTGCGTGAGGCCGCAAGGTGACATGATGTGTTACATTCTAGATCGGTGTGACTTAGGATCAGGGTCCTGACAGCTTTGATATCAGAGCCTGACTGCCTGTAGGATTACCAACCCAAACTGGTCGAAGTTGGGTCTAGAAATTCTTTAGTTTTATAAGGGAATTGATTGTGGAAGGGAACATAATGCTCTTTTTACTCCTTATACCTTATGCCCTTCTGATCTGAATCAACCTCTTCTTTTCTACAGGGATTAAGAACTAGGCTTCTCATCTTTCTATCAGGATCACGTGTTACTAATCCGTAGACTTATAGGATTGATGGATTCAAGCCTCAGTTCAGTTCCTACTACTTCCATGTGTTCATAGCTGGCCTCTGAACCTTGATATAGCGATGTTAAGTGGTTATGCCACCAGTTTGCAGGATGTCTCAAATATTTTTGAGCATTAACAGCCGTTATGCTGTCGGAGTCATCCCCGGTTTCTAAACAATCTAATGCATTTGCAAATCTTTCCTCCCTGTCCCGATGTCCTTTTAGGCCAGATTAATCACACTAATCGCCGAGTTGAGGTACTCCGTTGCTTTGACATATATATTGCAGCTATTATTATGACACTAGGGTATCCTAGAGAACCACCCAGTAATCTAGCAATGCTTTATATTCCTAGTGTGATGATTCTGGCCGTCATTCTCAAAAGCATCTTGTGATGTTATTAGTTACTAGGTATTCCATCTCTGGGTTCTTGAACCCAATAATCACTCTACTCAGTTCCTGTTGATAGTATTTGCTCGTTCCTTTAGGATATTAGTAATCTTTGCGATAGTCCTTGAGGTCCGTGGTACATCCTTCTTCCAAATACCATGAACTGCTTATGGCAGTAGTTCTTCCTTGCACCAAAATATCATAACAAGACTGCTCTAGATGAGTCATCCATTCTATATTGTGAATCTGCGAGTCCTACCTTTCTGCATGGGTTATCCGGAAGAAATATGTTGAAATTGTTTGACAAACTAATCTATGCATCCACAACTCAGAAAGTTATATGTTCCTTGAGCTGTCCCTCTTTAATTGTATTCTGACCATCATCTATCAATTGATAATCAAGAGTATGTGTGCAACCGTGTTCATCGATGCCTATTATTCTTGTGGTCCGTCAAGCCGTTCTATTTCGGAATGACAAGGAGAAACAAACTCCAGTACCTCATCCATATCCAGGATTGAGTCAAAGTAGTCGTACTGCGCTGATCAAAATGCCAATCCAGCTTTTGATCTGCTCTGCCTTGGAGTGTTGCCCTCTTTATGTCAGGAATGTCATGAGAATTGCACCAACTCTTATAAATTCCTGTTGCAGTGATACTTCTCACCATCATTATTCATTCCTCGGTCTCGTGTTATCGCAACCGGAATGCCGACTAGTGAACTATGATGTGTGAAATCAATACTCCTAGCAACTGTGTTGCTTGGTAGCTAAAGAACAATAATTTCATTCTTAGCGTGTTGGTTATTGAATCATCATTCTAAGATAGATTGTGCTACCTAGTCCATTTTCCTGGTGCACTCTTCGATCAATGAGTTTGGATTATGTTAATTCCTTGCTCTTTCGATCATATCATCTTGCCCTGAAAAGCAAGATTGTTCTCGAGCTTAGTAACATATCTGTGGCTCGTAATTTTCCGGCTATCTTCTTGGAAGTATTACCAGATTATTCCCTGGCCGTTATGTTGAGTTCATGATCAAATGGTTTTCCTATAAACCACCCTTTCTCCAAGGATGTGTGTTGGATACCTTGAGCTAGTTGGTTAAGCTAAACAATAACTTGGAGAGTTGGAAGATAAAAACTTTATCTGACTTAGTTCATTCCAAAGGGATATCCTTGTGTGTGTGTGTGTTGTAGAAAGATGATATCTTCATTGATTGATCCTCATGATCAGTTTTTGGTGCTATTGCCTTATCCAATCTTTGATTTGAGCATGGGCTATCGTCAAACCAAATCAGAACCAACGATGCTCGAAATGTTGTCTTACTCATGGTTTATCCCTCGAGCATTACACCATTATACCTTTGGTCTGACCAATGCTATCACCTTTATCGCATAATTGTGGAATTCCACCTATATGGAAACTTAGATGAATTGTTATTGAGCTCATCGGCAACTTCCTTATCTTCTCCATAATTGTGTTGAACATTAAGCTAGTGTTGGAAACTTGAGTAAGCATTTTCTTCGTGTCCCGTTCATGAATTATATGTTTGGATGAAAGAATAGACTTCCTCTAATTCACGTGCACTTGATGTAAGTTGCTGTCGTGGATTTGAGAAAGATTGTTTTGCTTCCTCTGGAATCATCCCAAATCAGACATGCATACATGCGAAGTATTCTGTGGCTTGGAGACTTGCAACCTTCATTCTATATTTATCCCTAGCACACCAAGCCACTGATTGATTTGTTCAAGGATAATAAGTTCCAAGTGCTAGTCCTGAAGGTACCAGACAGATTTGTACAAGATTCCATTATCCTCGATGATGGTTCCCAACCAGAACTCGGTAGTGTTTTGTTGTAAGACTTCTATGTGGTCATGCTTGTCTTGGACAACGTGTTCACATGTATGTAGTAGAAGTAGCTCATGTTTTGGAGCTTGCACTACTGCGGGATGGTCCAAACGCGACACTTGAATTAGAGACCCTTCGACAAAACTGTGTGCGACGCATCAATCACAAACGATGATGTAATAAAACCGTCAAAAAAGATGCAAAATGTTTGCGATGGCCGCGACATCAAACACGGTTCATATTAGATTTGCGTGTGCGATGAGTGGCAAACGGTTAATCCAGAAGAACTCTTTGCGATGATGCAGAACAACAGAAACGGGTAGCCAGATGAGGGTGTGTGCGATATAGGGCATACAGTTCACTAGGATGAACTGTGTGTGATTAGGCAACACAATGGAAACGGTTCAACTGAACAAGATGTGTGTGATACGCGGCAAACAGGTCCGTAATCAGAAATGTGTGCGAAGACCAATAATAACATAGACGATTGCAGCTAATAAGCCGTGTGATTTGCTTTGTCTACAGAAGAATAACATGTATATATATATAACTGAAATAAACATCCAATTACATAAGTGACTATACAGATCATTCGCATACACCTCAATAAACAATTGCATGCATTCTAAAGTAGGAGAAACGATCGTTTAGTCATCTACTTCTTGTGACGCTCCCGCCATTGCTCTGTGGCTCGATCCCTCATCTGGGGCAGGAAGAAGACACTTTCTCATGTCAACGATCCACCTGTACAACTTGTAGCTTGTGTACACGTCCTTGGCCGCGTACTTGACGTGTTGTTCATCCAGTCTCTCATGCCAAACACTGTGCCAGGTGTTCTTGTCCTTCTTGCTCTCATCCTTCATCTTCATGTAGTGGGGGTTGATGATGGCCGAGGTGAGGTCAACCAGGGAGTTCAGTTTGGTGTTGTCGCTTCCCCAGACCTTGTAGTGGTCCTGGATGTTGACAAGATTCCGGCATTTCAAGCCCGAAACCTTGAGTGCTTTTAGATCGTTGGTGGTGTCCACCGTAGCAAAACTGTAGTCAGACCTGTTGATAAACCTGGAGAAATGCTCGCAAGGCCTTGTGGCCAGGTGGTAGTGGTGGACGATGACATCATGTCGCACGTACAACTGGGCGACGGCAACCTTTTGATCGTGCCCGGCACGATCGATGGTGTACTCGAGGTCGAAGCCGACCACTTGGTACTTGTCCTCAGCAAGGAACTGCTCCATAGTTTGGATGGAGCTCTCCACCGAGACCGGATCGTTCGTGTACACCACCGAGAGGGCCTTCCCCCTCATGTGGGTGTACACTACGTGATGCGTGGTGAACTGCCCGCCGTTGTCTTCGTCAGCCGCTGGGAGCGCCATTGGAGCCACGGGGAGCGCCATTGAAACCGCTGGATGTCCTCTCTGTATGTGTCATCGTGGGTGTGCTTATTGTGTCGTGTGACGCGAGAGATGAAGGTAAATGGCCGCAGGAATAAATGGGGGCCGGCCGGCCAGGATTCTCGGCACGTCTGCATGGCAGTTTTTGCAGCGGGTAAGTGCATCGTCGCGCCACGCCCGGCGCAACCGCATACACACGAACGTGCGTGATCGTGCGCCGGCTCCAAACACTGGCAGCGCGTGTGGAGGGACGAGGGCAGAGCACCTGGAGGGACGCGAGAGTAGAGAGCGAGCGGCGGGACGCGAGCAGAGCGCGCCGTGGCCACCTCAACCGCAAGAAACCACACGCATAGAGCAGTTGAACACGTAGGAAATGGTCGCCTATAAGCCGGCCGACAGTTGCGTCGCTGCGTAGAGAGCAGCCGTGTGCTACTACCTCCGTCTTGGTCTATAGTTCCCTTTATATTTGGTGCCATACTTTGCCCTTAAATTTAACCAACAAAATGTTAATGCATGGTATAAAAATTATATAATTGGAAACTATGTTAAAATACGAATCCAACTATATAATCTTTGGCGACATGCATACGTATTTTATTAGTTAAATCCTACGTACAAACCAGGACGGGGGAATAGTAGGTAATTAAATCACAAACATTTTTTTTATTAACCGTATGTGTATGTGGCCTTTCGTCCTCCTCTCGCATGTCTTGTCACCCCGCTGCCGCAGATGGCTTACAGCGCAAGCTTGCGCAGCGCGCGGGGGCGTTCTTTTTGCCAAACGGTGGCTCGAAGTGGCGCCAATGAATCGTCGATGAGCCCATTCCCATGCAACCTCGCAGGTTCCAGCGCAAGCTTCCCGACCGAATCGGTGAAATCTCCCAAAATCCCAATGCTTACCGGCCTGCTATATAAACCCTCATGGCCGGCGAGTCCTGCGTCGCATTTTCCCCTCCCTCCCTGTAGCTTATCTCGTCTGCATCTCCCACAATCGCCAATAGCATCAGTCCGTCGTCGTCGCTCAGCCACTCCGCCGTCATCAGAGGACAGCTCCAACTGGGAGGCTACACTGTGGCGGCGGCGCAGTCCCCGGCGTAGTGTAGTGCGCGTGGCGTCCCTGTTGGGTGTGCGCAGAACACCCACCACACGCTCTGCCGCCGCTGCCCGTCGACAGTTGTTGCTGGCCGCTGTTGCCACCACGCCACCGTCGAAAGCCAGGGCCATCGCCCGCTCCGCCGCCGCGGCCCGAAGGCAGGAGGTGGCCGTCGTGGCCACCATCCCACTGCCGGCCACCGAGGCCATCACCTACTCCGCCACCGCGGCTCGAAGGCGGAAGGTGGTGGTCGTGGCCGCCACCCCATCGTGGGCCACCGTGGCCGCCAGCCCACCGTCGACTGCCGGCGTCATCACCCGCTCCGTCACCGCCGCCCGAAGGCGGGAGGCGGAGGTGGAGGCCCGCACGTGCGTCAGCGACCTTGCGCGCTACACCGAGTTCCTGCGGGAGGAGGAGGAGCGCCTGGTCGAGCATGCAAAGAGCCTTACCGCCGCTGTGGCCGCGGCACAGGCCGCCTCAGAGGCAAGGAATCAGGAGATCTACAAGGAGAACCACCACTTCGAGAGGGGTCGCCTGGAGCGACAGAGGGCATTCGAGGTGAGCGTCGCTGAAGGTCCAGCAGCGGCAGGCACCGTATTGCAGTTGTCCAGCTCGTCGGTAGGCTCCTCCGCATCTGCCTCTTACTGAGCGCGCTCGGCAGAGGAGAGGCTGCCGGAAGTAGTACAAAGCCCCTCCGTAGTAGTAGTATTTAGGGGCTATTTTGTTCAGTTCATCTGACTATAGATGTGGTGGAACTGTACAACGTACTTAAAATTAGCTAGTATATATAGTTGAACTAGCTATTTCAGTACGTGGTTGGCAACAATTGGGGAAAAGTTTGGTCGGTTCAGCTGTCGAGTTGAACTGTTTGTATAAAGAACGACTGCTTAATCTATGAATGAAATATATGCTTAATTACTGAATTTTAGTTAAAAAAATTAGATCAACAAACCGCAATGTTACAAGGTTGACAAATGGCAATGTTACTAGATCAACAAATGTCAATCTTTCCAGTTTGACAAATCGCAGTGTTACAAGGTTGACAAATGGCAATGTTACTAGATCAACAAATGTCAATCTTTCCAGTTTGACAAATGGCAACATACCCAATATGACAGATGCAAATCTTACAAAATTGTTTGTACGTGGTTGCACACGGGTCATCCAAAACAACCGTTTGCGTTGAAGGGATGTACAAATCCTGCTCGGCACATTTTCTCTTGGCTTATCGCCGAAGTCTGGCTTTGCATACCGTATTCAATCTGAACCGTTTGCATTGAAGAGATGCACAAATCCTGCGCTGCGAATTTTCCCTTGACTTAAGGGGGAAGACCATATCTCTCACTTTGCATACGGGTGTTCTATCTAAAACGTTTGCGATCAAGAGCTGCACAACTCCTACTCGGCACATTTTCCCTTGGCTTCCTGGGGAAGCTGTCGGTTTGTATACGGGTGTTCTAACTAAAATGTTTGCGATGAGTGTTTTATATTTAAAATACATTGACATTTTTTTCAAAAGAAAATCGTTTGATAAGTCTGTACATTAAGAGAGAAAAACGCAAGTTCGTTCAAACCATATCTTTCATTTAGTCACACTGCGAATTTATATTCATATGATCGAGATACAGTATTAAATCCCCCAAAAAACTATTTCCGGTGACGGCGGAGGCGACGTGCCGCACCGTCGTTGTCGTTGTCGTCCTCCGGGACGCCGTTGTTGAAGTTTTCAAGGTAGCACAGAATGTTCTTCACTTGGAAATCAAACATCATGTCGTCGCGCGATTGACGGGCGGGGCGCGGGAGGACGGCAACTGGCGGCGGTGAGAGGTAGCGGTCGATGGCGGCATCCCATGCCGCTGAGGGGGGCGCGCATACGGGCACGGACGCTGCGGGTGCAGCCAAACGCACGGGGACCGGGGCCACGGTGGGTGGAGGGGAGCGCACGGGCACAGGCGCTGGCACTGGCATGTACACGAGCTAGCGCGGGTCCGCGGAGACCTCGCTGACGCCCGCGGCTTCTAGCCCTGCGATAGTGCTCGGCGACCAGCCCGTCAATGCTACGGGGATGGTCGTTGGCATGGGCGCGGGGATGGGAGCTGGGACGGGAGCGGGGGCAGCAACCGCTGCGGCCAGCTCGTTCAGGGCCATGTGCATCAGGCCCCATTCCTCCTTATTTTCTATCTCCTCCGGCTCGGAGTCGACTTCACCAAACTTGATGACTAGTGGCAGATGATCTTTCTGCGCCATGGCGTTTTTGGAGGTCTGCGGGAGGGATAGGAATGGGAGGTGAACAGTAAGGCTGCCCGTATTAAACAGCGGCTTGGGCGCCATTAATGGAGAGGATGCAAGCAAGGCGGGCGGCCATGGAAGTGAAAGGGCTCGCTTCCCAGTGAGCATGCGCAGCGTATAGCTCGCAGGCTTCCCGGTGAGCCTGCGCATTGGAGGATAGCTTGCACGCCTCTCAGTCAGCCTGTGCACCGAACTGCGCTCGCACACCTCCCATTCAGTCAAGCAGCTGTCCGCACGGCACCTCCTATAGCCATTAAAACCAAGACACGTGGCGTCACGTGAATGGTTAACAGAACGCACATGATTTGAATTATACAAACGTTTGAGATATTAAAGTGGCAGCTATTTTTTCAAAATGCCTTTGTTGGCTGTTATTCGAGTGCGCCTTCTCTCAAAATGGACACGAAAAATACCACAGCATGTCGGGGGCATTCCATGATAGCATGCCAAGTTTCATGAATTTCAGACGAGTTTTGGATTTACTAGAATTTAAAAACAAAGTATCTCAACGTT